>CM028351.1:59417130-59954754 GCA_016618105.1 Dendrobium huoshanense
CTGAGGCCAACTTTTGAGATTTGGGAGGGGGTACCAGGGCCTATCGATAGGACAGCGGCCACTCTCAGAGCTAGTGAGCACAATACCATCCATTTTCGAGGATGGAGGGCATGGCATCTAGTGGTATCCATCGCGTAATATAGAGGTAATAGGCTGTCGTACAAATTTCATGTTCTTTCTAACAAGCTGAGGTGTCAAATTCTTTGCTTTAGATGCTTCCTCGTTTGTCACCTTCTTTTGGAGGAGATGGAGATGACTCCCTTCAGTTGTTTCATGCACTCCTCCTTAGTCTGCGCAGACTATGCAGCATAGGTGTGGATTATATTTCTCAAAGTCCTCATCCTTTGAAGATGTTTCTCCTTAAGGGTTCTCATGGTTGTGTAGCCGACCAGGCATGGAGGGGAATGAGCTATCCTAGCCACCCTATCCTGCCCTTGAGCAGCAACAAGGAGGTAGAAATGACTCCCTTAAGGAGGCGAGAAGAGGCACGACTAGGGACTCCTTGATAGCCTCAGGCTCTATGTGACTCAAGGTCTTAAAAAGGACAGCATTCCTTGCTTTTGAAATTTTCTTATTAAGCCCCCTTAAGTAATTATTCCTCTAGTTCTTATTGGTGAAGGTGAACCCAAAATTAGACCTCTCATCAAAAATAGACTTAGCCTCAACAGGGGCATCGATAGTCAGCTCAGGCTATTTCTCCTCATCACTTCTCATAGGTAGGGTAGGTCTGAATCCTATAATCAATTCCACTATCACGGTAACCTCTTTACTGGCATCCAAATTAATGATTTTATGGCTATCCATGGATAACTCAAGAGTGCTAAAGTCCATTCCAAGTTGCACAATACTTCCCAAATCAGTCACTTGAGAAGACAATTCTCGGTTAAAAGAGAAAATCAATTTGTCATCCATTGTTGTGAATTTTTGGATTTAAAGAAAGAAGATTTAAATTAGATGTTTTGACAGAAACGTTTTCTTTTAGAAAATTTTAACTCATAAGAAAATCTCGACTCTATTATATATGCCGAGTTGTAAAAACTACCACCCGACATATAATAATAGGGTACAAAGATTAATTATGGATTCAAGGAGAATTACTTTTTTACAACATATACTAGCCCACAAGGGGATGTTATGGGTAGCATATGATGATGTAAATTTTAAAGAGAAATTTGAAATGATTTTGATTTGTTTGTTTTTTTTTTTTTTTTTGAAACTAAAGGGTAAGCTTCTCCCAAATCCAAAAATCCAATGGGACAGAGTTTCCTCTTGCCCGAAGGCTTATGGAATTGGGAGAAAACTCAAGGAAAATTTGTTGCCCAACTCTCTCCACTTATATAAATTGAAGGGGAAGTGGGAGGATAGAGATAAAGTGTTTATCTCTTGAAATAAAGATCTTTAGGACTCCTTACAATTTTAAGACTTTATATATGGAATCTAAAATTAATTTCATAACTTCATAAAACTGGAAAGGAAATCTAAAAAATTTTATTTGACACTATCACCCTACCATTTAATCTTGGGGCAGAAGGTCAAAATCAGAATGAAATAAATATATATTATTATTTTTGGAGGTCTCACCTCTCTTTTATATCATGTCTTTTATTTTAGATGTAGTCCACGCTCACCCAAGGGTGAAATGGGTAGACGGACCAATAGAAGAAAGTTAGTTAAAACTACCGATGAAATAAAATTTTGCCATTACTAAAGATGGAGAGATTTTGTCCCACCGAGAGTGCCATTTTTTGTTGGTGGAATTTTTGAAAACTAGTTTTGAAAAGAATCAGTTTTGTTTGGAAGTTTGAAAATTGACTTTGAATTTGAATCTTGAGACCAAACATCCAATTAGGAGAGTCATACAACTTCGTGAAGTGGAAATAAACTTCCAAAATTGGGTTTAAATTAAGGATTATAAATCCAACCTCGAATATCATAACTAGATCCCAGATAGAACCACAGATGACGTCGAAAGGTCAAAATGGAGTTCAATATGATTTCTAGCTATGATATTCTTAGTACACCATCGCTGATCTCATGTCCAACTTTATGAATAAATGATATATCTCCCATAAGGAAGAAGATACCACTATTTGACAATTATTTTGACATGATGATAGCGATTGTCGTTGATTAAATTTTTCCATAGAAAAATAATTTGAAGTTTTGAAAATTTATTTTGTTAAATTAGGTTTGAATTTTAATTGTGAAGTCAAACAAACAATTAGAGATGATATACCATCTTGAAAGGCAGAGATAGAATCTCCTAACAGGTTCAATATAAAATCGAACCATGATAATCAAGAGAAGAAGATCGTTAGCTTCATATTCAAATTGATGTTAACACATGATAAATCTCTTTGAAGAAAGAGAATATCATCTATTAGCCATCATATGATTATGATGATAACGATAACTATGAAGTAGGTTTCCCAAAAGAAATATTAAGTGGATTTTGAAAATAAATTTTGAAAATTATTATGGGTTCTAAATCTCCTACAAGTGCAAGCTCTTGTAGTTAATTACATCAAAGGGAGATAGAGTCTCCTACGAAAACTCTTGATTAAAATCGTGGCAAAATTTTATTAAAGATTTATGTGTGATGTTAAAGGATTTGAATTTTGGAATTTTGAAAGTGAATGGATCAAAATTAAGCATTTATTAACAAATTCAAAGGAAGAAAAGTAGGGGACACTTTGAGATTTTAGAACCATTCAGAAGTGTCCCAACTTAATCTAAGTGTTAGGCTTTATGTTTTATATTAAAAGAATATTTAGTTTGAATTTAAATTTTTTTTAGAAATTTGGGATTATATTATAGGAAGTTGGGGTCTTATAATCCAAGATCTGTCCTAGATCTTAAATCTAAATTTGTACACTGGACCACAGTTGTCCGAACCTAACTAATATATGTAGAACTTGGAATTATCTTGGCCTGGATTGGGGAGTCAGCTAACAACCAAGTCGGTTTTAAATACATGAGTCTGGTAACTTTATGATAGAGTGGTAGGGACATTTTTATTAAAGTTTTAAAGAGTTAGGAATGATATCTAAAAAATTTTCTAAGTAGTCCCTTGACTTATACTAGGTCAGAATGCTCAATAGCGATGCAATTAAAATTTATACACTTTTAAATGTGTTTCTAATGTAATGCATACTAGTCGACACATCCAAATCATATATTCTTGAAATTTAAAAAAGGTTTTAAAATAGTTTTTTTAGAAGACTCGGCTTCCCTAGGTCCGACACCTTATCCTCATATGTTAGATTATCCGGACTATACCTGCAGGCGGGGAAGTATCTAAAACAAGGAAAGAAGAACTGCATAAATATGCATGCGGCCCTAGGGGTGATCCCTTGCTAATTCCCTAGTTTCATTATCTTTTTAGATTAATTAACTCCTAAAATTTTAAATCTTTGATTATGAGTAGAAAACTTTTCACATCCTCACGAGCCTTACGTATCTAGGATAAAATAAAGAGTGTCACACAAATGCCAAAAAACTAAGAAATGTAGGTAATCCTATAGGCAATCACATTAACACATCAAATATAAATGAATTAATTATTAAATGTTCATAGGCAAACTATCTTGCTTATTACAACCAAGTGTCTACAGAAAGTAAAGTGGTCAGGCACCACTGAAACAACACGGATTCTAGTCCTAATCAAGACGCAAGTGACTTAGAGTTGGATACTCTTCGTCTTTAATTAATCAATCTTCTTCTTCTTCAGGCTTCTCAGGTCCTTTCTTGTAGTCTACCCAAATGGAAAAGATAGCTCTTCCTTTAAGGGGAAGGCCACCCTTTCCTCTTTAGGTAGGGAAAAGATGATCCAAATTTGGACTTCCAAATAAAAAATGGCTATCCCCCTAAGGGGTATTATTTTCTCTTTGGAATCTAACCTTTGGATCTATGTATCCCAACTCAAAATTTAACTTTCACAACTCTTAACATCCCAAATAAATTACATTTGATAAAATAAAAATTTTAGACTATCTTGCAAGGTTATCCTAAGCATTTAATAATTCAAAATATATCCAAAGTAGTTGTATATATGTGCAGAAAAAGAAATAAACACGCTAGTCATGCTCTTTTTATTATTTGGAGGCTTAGCAGCTAAAGCAACTCTAACAAGCACATTTATAATAGATTTTTATTTAGCCCCCTTTTTATTACCCTGCATGAGCATGGCCACCTATAGAAAACTCGATGAACATCTAATTATTTCCTATCCTGAAAGTAATGTAGTCTCCAAACACATCATTCATCCACAGAGTGTAGTAAAAGTAAGCAAAAATACTAGGCAATTTCATCAATAATGTGTAGTAAAACCATGAAAAATCCTGCATACAGCGAAAAAGTAAACACTATCCTAGCCTAAATCTAGAGTCGTCTATCCTAGAAAATCATCTAAAGTGTGTGTAGAAGGTCATGTGGCTGGGGTAGGTCCTAGGCTGGGGTTAGTTAAAGATATCTAAAATTCTAAATTCTTTAAGGCTTAAGGGGAGGTTTATGTTAGAGTTTAAATATTAATATTTTAAGAATTATTTAAATATACTTTAAGAGTTAAATGATTACTACCTTTATTTTGAATCCAGGCCATAAAATTTATTTCACCTTCCTTTGGGCTAAGCTAATAACCTCGTATGCCTGGGTTGCCTAGAAGTAATTAGGGTTGATTAGGTTGATTTCATTAGTTAAATTTAAAGAAAGATTATTCTTAAAAAAATTAATTAGTGGTTGATGTTAGGAGGTTGGTTAAGTTTTTTATTAATAAAGTTAGAAAATTCTAGAATCTTAACGAATTATTAAATTTTTTAATTATCTTAATGTGTTAATTAAGGGGTAAAGGTTGGCTTTTAAAATTAAAGTTAATCATAAAGGTTTAGATTTTTAATAAATATTAGGCCTCATTATGAGTTGTTAGACTATTATCAAGCTTAATTTGTAGCTTTCTATCAAAATTATGAATTTCTAAAGTTTAAGCCTATATTTAAACTACGGTTGATTGAATCGTTGACTTTTTGACTTTGACTAGATTTTGAAGGTTTGACATTTTTATAAAATACTAGATATTGATTAGATTCATTAGCCTTTGAGTTTGACTTATTTTGAATTTCTATAATTAGTTATGAATTTTGGAAATTTGTGTATTTAATGAATTTTTGAAATTATCCTACTTAAGAATGATTTTGGAATTTTGATTCAAACTCATTCCAAACCTGATGGAATCACACCCAAAAGTTATAGATGACTCATGGGAGTGTTTCCAAATAAATGGAAATTATATGATAATTTTAATAATTATTAGTTAATTAAATCTATTAATCATTAATTTTCCCTCAAAATTAAATTGGAATCAAACCAAGTGTTGATTAAAAGGGATTTACTTCCTCTCAATTTAAGATTTTAAATGTGGTTAATTAGATTCCTTAAGTAAATTTTTAAGATTTAAAATGAATTTTTAATGAATTATTTAGGTTTCTAGGTCAGTTCTAGGGAGGGATTTTGGGGCTCCTAATTGGTGGACCAAATGGGCACCAAAATCAATGCAATTTAAACAATGAGATCATCTGATCTCAAGGCTTAAACACACTAAATTTGAACTCAAATGGAATTCTTTAAGGGGGCTAACCAAGCCGCCTAAAGTGATATCTAAGTCACCTTAAAAAAAAATCATAGGGAGCTATCTTAGAGTCAGATTGGTGCAAAATCAGTGGCCCTAAACTCCATATGCCAAGCATCATCAACACACAAAAGCACAAATATTAATTCTCATTGGAGAGATTATGAGTACAAATTGAATTTAAGGGTGAAACCATGACCCATAAACCCAAATTGACATAAAAATGCCCTTAAACAGCTCAAATAAGGGAGGGAAAATTTGGACATGTGTAGTACATGCGAATATTCACTCTCCCAAAGTCTCAAGCCCTGGTAACTTCAAATTAAAAATAAAATGCAATAATAGATAAAACATTCAAATTGAAATTAAACATTACACATATTCCATTAAGGTCTGGGACCATAGGGCTTTTGTTGATCTCTCTGAGATCTTTCTAATGAGTTTAAGGACACCTAATTTGGTTAAGTGGATTGAGAGATCTGAATTTTTGAAGTTTCCCCAAATTTTATGTGAAATTAAATCCCCTGATTATCCAGTTAGCCAGATCTTTATATACGACGCCTTCCAATTGGCAGGGTAATCATTAGCGGCTGACGGGATAACAATCAGGTTAATCATAGCCATCAGATGAGAGATCAGACCGTTCAGATCAAATGGCCTCCAAAACCATGGGATCTCATCCAAACCATTGTTCGAAATCAACGGCTAGGATTATATCTTTAACCTCCTGCACGGACCTAAATCCATAGAGTTATTCCAGCATGATCCAAGTTTTCTTGCTGGTAAACTCTAATTAAATATCATATATAAGATCAGGATAGTGGAAACCTTCAATCCAATAGTGGAAATTCATTAGGGTGAAGGTTTCCTTCACACATGACTAAACTACCTATCTAGGGAGCTCGGGATCAAGATATTATCATAGAGAAGGTCTCAATGGATGAGCTTCTCTATCAGGAAGCTTTTGGGGATGAAGGTTAATAGGTCTCTTTCAGATGATGAGATTGGAGGATGGATGAAGGTACAAATTCAAGTGGAGTGCAAGATGTTTTCACTGGAGTTCGATTGAATGGATGGATGGGTGTATCTGTGAGGTTAGGGAGTGAGAGAGGAACATCAAGGGAGCTAAGGGGAACATTTTTAATGCTTAGACTCGAATGATGGCCACAAGATCAAGCTGCCCTATTTAGCTCATTCCTGCGAGCTTAGACGACTGGGATCAATTGGGCTAGACCCCGGATGGATGCCAGGTGCAAGGAGATATCCTCGTAGAGAGATCATGAGCTTGGAGATGGTGAGCTCAGCCTTTGGAAGGCTTTGAGTCAGGCTCAAAGTAGGGAGGACCATCAGAGTTCAAACACCATTGGTTCCAGCCATCACCAACTAAGGTCTGGGTTGGGTTGACCTGGAAAGGATGATGGGAACATGATAAGCTCAAGGGTGAGCTCAATTGGGCCTATGAGAGTTCAATTAGATCGGGTGGCTCGGGTTAACCCAAACCTACTTAGTTTGGGTTGAATTCGGCTCAACCAAGGTCATGCCAGACCCTAAATTTGATATGGGAAGTAGCTCTAGGTCTGGTGCACATAATTCAAGTGGAAATTGTGTTTGAATTGGTATAGGGCGGAAGATGGCTCAGGATAACCTAAAACTTGCTCGGTTTGAGTTTGATTGAGCTTAACCTAGGTTTGAGCAGACCCTGTGTCTGATATGGGAAGTAGTTCTGGGTCTAGTGCACCCAATGCAAGTGCAAATTGGGTTTGAATCGGCCTAGGTTTAAAAGTGGCTTGGGTCAATGTGATTTTGGACACATTGAACTTGCCAAAAAGTTGACCTAAGTCAACCCAAGGCTTAGGCCAGCTGGGGAAAATGTGTTGGACCTAAGGCCACCTAATGGAGGTGTGGCTAGGTTCAATTGTACTTAGGGTAGGAGTTTGCTCAATCCCAAGTGGTTTTGGCCACTTTGGGCTAGACTAACTCTTGACCCTAGTTAACTCAATGGCTGGGTGGGCTAAGGAAGATGCACTAAGTCAAAGGAGACCCAATGGCACCTTGGATTGAATTCAATTTGGCTAGGATTGAAAAATGGCTCAAAGGGGCCTCTCTTTGGGCACTTCGGTAAAGCCAAATGATCAATTCAAATAAGCCCAAGACTTTGATTTCAAATAGGAGACTCTTGGAGGCCAATCGAGTCACCCCATGGGTTTAAATATGATTGAAATGGTTTTGATCAAAGGGTTTGGATTAAAGGAGGTGTATCGGAGATTTGGTCAAACTTGGTTGACTTGGTTAATAAAGTTGACCTAGGACCAAGAGTTTGGTCCATTGAATTCAATTTGATCACCTAAACCTAATGGATGGGATCTCAAGGTCTAGAAAGGTCATCTGGGTGAAAAAGCCTATTTTGGCTCTTAATGGGTCATTAAGTCAAAGTAGGTTAACCTAGTCAAGCAAGTTGATTCAGGGTTTGAGGTTGGGTCAAATAGGTATCAAATTATGTTTAAAAAGGATTGAAGAAGATTTCATTGGTGAATGAAGTTAAGTCAAATTAAATTTTGGTCAAAACTCTAAAATCCCCTTAAAGGGCATTTTGGTCATTTTGGCCTCAAGTCAATTCTGAGCCATGGTAAATCCAAAAAAAAATGTAGATCAATGTTTAACATATCAATATAAAAGGACTAGAGAGGATGAAAAGGATTGGAGGGGACTCAAAGGTTAGGTTCCACTATGTGATAGGTCTAGTGGCATAGGTCATAAATATTTGAAGATTTGGTAACCTTTGGAATTGAGTATAATATCGTGTCTTTAAAACATCAGGTTGAGCTTAACTTGGAGGACTGACCCCAAAGACATGTCCTATTAATGTACAATTGATAGATTCTGAATTAAGGGTCAGTTGACTAGGTTTTGGAGTATTTAAAAAGCATTGGAAAAGGCTTTCAGGTCCTAAGCCCTTGGCCTTAGATTTTAGTCTAAAGTTTCCTAAGATCAAGATTGATCCAAGACTGTGGAGACTGGATGGATTTTAGGATCTAAGAAGTCCTAGGCTCTAGAGTTCAGAAAAATGTCAAAGTGACCTCATACAAAAATGAGGTCAACACATGTCAAATGGGATCAATTCACTCACACCGCAGTTCACAAAGTTTTTTTTTTCCATAAGAAATTTGAGGGAAAAGTGATCAATATACACTAAATCTTGTTGCCAATTAAATATTGTCTGAAATTTTATAAGGCAAAGATAATATTTTATAACTCATTGTAGCAGCAGTGTAATTACATTGGGTTGCAATCAAAGTTCTACTAGTATAATAAATGGTAAAGCATTTATTATCAATTCTTTGTCCAAATATTACTCCTACAACATAATCATTAGTATCGCACAATATCTTAAAATGAAAAGTCAAATCAAGTGGCACAATGATTGTTCTAGTGATGAAACGCTATTTGAAAACATGGAAAGATTCAAGAAATTCATTATTCTATTTCAAAGGGACATCTTTCTTGATTAAATGGAAAAAGGTTTTTTTATTTTTAAATTTTTTTTAATGAATCTACTATAAAAAATAGAATGTCCTATAAAGCTTCTATTGCCTTTCATAGAAGTTGGTGGACGTAGATTTTAAATAATTGCACTTTTTACCTATTTACTTCTAAACCTCTTTTGAAAACTTTCTAACCTAACACTATGCCTTCTACTACCATAAATTAAAATTTCCCCATTTTAAATACCAAATATATTTCTACACATCATTTAAACACAATTATTGAATATTCCATGCAAGTATCATAAGTAATATAGAACATACATAAATCATCTATAAACACCATAATGTCCTACTCAATTAAATAAAAAATTTGACAACATGCATCACTGTACGGTATTAGGAGTATTACAAAGGTTAAAAGGCATCCTCCAAAATTAAAATATTCTATAAGGACAGGTAAAGGTAGTCTTATCCTGGTCTTTGGTGCTATAGAAATTTGGTTGTATCCTGAATAATTATCGAGGATGCAGAAGGAATTCCCTTCTAACATATCCAACATCTGATCTGTAAAGGGGAGGCGAAAATGAACCTTCATAGTTTCGTTATTTAGTTTCCTATTGTTTATGCAAATTATTCACCTAGTCACCACCATGGTGAGAATCAATTCATTCTTCTCATTAGTCACCATAGTCACGCCTCATTTTGTTTGTGACAATGGACCAGACTAATTCAAGAACTATTTTATGTAGGATAAATGATTCATGTATCCAACCATTTAAGAACTTTCTTCTTCACTACTTTCATATCTAGGCTCAGTCTCCATTGGGGATTAGCTTTTGAAAGTGATTTTTCTTCTACTAAAATCTTATGCATGTATCTGGATGGACTAACTCCCTTGATATTTTCAATTTTCCAACCAAAAGCACTCTTATGCTCACTGAGAACACTAATCAACTTTCCTTCCTATTCTTCTCGTGTATCATTAGAAATGGTCATAGACAATGCTAATTTTCCTTCGAAGACGACATACATAAATGGGGAGGAAGGGCTTTAAATTAAATTTTAGGTGCCTCTATAACAATTAATTTCATAGTCAAACCTAAAGATGATGGACTTATAACTTCCTAAACATTCTAGTGGATTCAAAAATCAATTGGGTAGAACTAATTACCTCCTTATAAATTTCATCTCACTCCACAAAATCTCTATGTTGACCTCATTTTTGTATGAGGTCACTAAGGCCCTTCCAAACTCTAGATTAATTCTAGATCTTAGGATCCACTCTAGACCTTAATATCCTTTCCTAGAGCCAGACCTTAGGGCCTACTCTAGAGCCTAGGGTTCCCTTAGATCCTAGATCCTAAAACCCCTCTAGATTTTAAAACCAATCTAGACTCAAATCAATTCCCACCCTTGATCAACATCAACCTCAAGTCAATTCCTACCTTTGATCAACTCCAACTTCAATTTAATTCCTACCTTTAATCAATCTAAATCTCAAACTTCATTCAACTCAACCCCAATTAATTCAAGTTTCAAACATATTCAAACTTTGATCCAATCCATTTGAGAATCCAAATTTCAACCTAGACTTTGATCCTACCTTTGATCTAGCTTTGACCATATCCATTCATTAACAATCATCACATGATTCTGAATGATTTGGATACTCTAGTATTGATCATCCAAACTCAAAATCTAATCCAAATCCAGAAATCCAGACTCAAATTCAAAGTCTTAAGGCCCTGTCCTAAAGACCATTTTCAAAGACTTTTCAAACATTTCAAAACCCAGTCAAATGACCTCTTATTTAGGGTCTATCACTTACAAAGTGATAAGACAAAGTGATAAGATATGTCTCTAGAGGTTGCCTTCCAATTTTGAGCCTATTCTGAGGTCTCTAACCCCAGAATCTGAATTAAAATCCAAAGGCTGTAAAACCTTCAAATATTTACAGCCCATGCCACTGAACCTAACCCCTTAAAGATTTTGATCTTGGAGCCCTTATCAAAGCCTCCAATCACTTCTAGACTCTTGATCTTAACCCACTGAGCAGTAAACTGCATTTTTCAGATCCATTTTTGTCCCTAGTTGACTAATGGGTCAAAACTGACCAAAATACCCTTATGGGATTTCAAATGGCCATTTCAACCCAAATCAGTTTCAAACTCTTTGAAACCACTTTCAATGAATTTTAAATGTTAAACTCAACTTGTTGAACTCAAACCCAAACCTTGGGTCAACCTGGTTGACCAAGTCAACTAAGTTTGACCCATGGACCCATACACCCCTTCTCTTTCAAATTTTTGAATCAAGTCCATTCCAAGTCCTTTGAATGCATGGGGTGTCCCTTTAGGTACCCAAGAGACCCCTCTTGGTGACCCAAGCCTTAGGGTTTCTTGGGTTAGCCATATGGCTTGACCCAAGTGACCAAAGTGAGGCCTGCATTGAGCCATCTTTTCATCTTAATCAAATTGAATCCAAATCAAGGTGTTATTGAGTTCTCTTTCACCCAATACACAATTCCTTGATCAGCCCAACCCTTGGGCTCACTTGGGTCAAGAGTTAGGCTAACCCAAAGTGCCCAAAAGCACTTGGGATTGAGCCAACTCTCAACCTAAGCCTAATTGAACCTGACCAACACCTCCCATAGGTGGCCCTAGGTCCAATACACCCCCTCCAGCCAGCCCAGGCCTTGGGCTAGTTTGGGTCAAGAGTTAGGCTAACCCAAAGTAGCCAAAAACACTTGGACCCAAGCCATCTTCCAGCTCAGATGAAATTGGACCCAATTGCCAATTGCATTGGGTGCATCAGACACAGACCCACTTCTCACCTCAAGCCCAGGGTCTGGCCTGACCTGGGTTGAGCCAAAATCGACCCGAACCAAGCAGGTTTGGATCAACCCAAACCACCTTTTAACCCAGATCAAATTGGACCCAATTGCCACCTGCATTGGGTGCACCGGACCCAGACCTACCTCCCATACCAAACCCAGGGTCTGACCTGACTTGGATTGAGCTCGATTCGACTCGAACCGAGCAGGTTTGGGTCCAACCCAACCACCAGTTCAATCAAGGCCTCTCCAGGCCAAATTGACTTCACCCTTGGCTCCAGCATGTCTCCATCGGTCTCCCCTGATCAACCTGACCCAGACCATGGCCAGCGGCGGTCGGAGCCAATGGAATTTGAGTTCCGGTGGTCCCCCTCAGACAATTCCTAGCTCAAGGCTGTTGCCCACCGTTTGATCTCCACGATCCCCCCTAGACATCGCCATCATCCACCTTGCAGCGATCCGAGCCTTCCCCAGTTCAATCCCAGCCGTCCAAGCTCCCGAAGGGTGGCTGAATACCCCTGAGCTCGCCAGACCTCACGAGGCATTGGCATTCGCTCTGATTCAATTCCTAGAGCTCCTTCGAACTCCCAGAAGCTTCCTTCAAGTGCAGAGATCGATCCCTCCTTCCGTTGGAGCAAATTCCTGTGAAAGCTCTCGGCGTCCCGCTCGAAGTCGCACCTCTGGCCGTTCTCCGATCCCGATGCCTGAAGGAGAACTGTTCGCCACCATCTCCTGAAGCTTCCTAATAGAGAAGCTCATTCGTTGAGGCCTTCTCTGCGGTAATCTCTCCATCCCGAGCTCCCTAGCTAGGTAGTTTGGTCAAGTGTGAAGGGAACCTTCACCCCAACGGATCTCTACCATTGGATTGAAGGTACCCACCATCCTGATCCTCCCTGCGAAATTTCATTGGACTTCGCCAGCGGGATCGCCCGGATCAAGCTGGAGAAGCCCTGCGTTCTCGGATACGAGCGGGAGGTTGAAGACAAAATCCCAGCCATTGATCTTGATCAACGGCTCAGATTAAATCACGCGGTATCAGAGTGTTGTTAATCTCAGTCGTTCGATCCGCCATCTGTCATTAACCCGACCATTAAACGTTAGCGCCAATCATTTCCTGGCGAATCGACGCGCGACGCGTGGTAACTGCTGCTGACTGTGTAATTGCCAGATTAATAAATCCAAAAAATTCAAGGGATCTTCAAAAATTCATAACTCCCTGCACACGTGTCCAAATTAGGTGTTTTTAGGCTCATTGGAAAGGTCTCAGAGAGCACTACAAAAGCCCTATAGTTCCAGACCCTGGTTAGATCAATCTTAGGTTTAATTTCAATTTGAGTATTTTATGAATTTCCTTAATTACTTTTTAAATACATGTCCACTAGGTCTGGAATTTTAGGAGATTGAAATTAGACATGTTTCTGACATGTCCAAATTTTACCTCTCCATTTTAAGTTGTTCAAGGGTATTGTCCCTAATTTTTAAGTTTAAGGGTCATGGTTTGACCCTTAAATTCAAGAAGGGATATAGACCTATCCAATGGGATTTAGGGTGTGATTTTTGGTGTGATGATTATGTGTAGGATTAGGAGTGTAGAGCCTCTAATTTTACCCCAATCCAAGCTTAGGATTGACCCCTATAGTGATTTGAAGGTGACTTAGAGCTCACCTTTGGTGGTTTTGTTAACCACCTTAGAGTATTCCAATTGAGCTCAAATTTGGTGGGTTTAGTCCTTAGGGTCAGGTGATCCTATGGTCCAAATTTCATCAAATTTGGAGTTTATTTGGTTCCCCAAGTAGGAGCCTCAAAAATCCTTCTTAGAAAAGGCCTTAACCCTAATCAATTGATAATGAACTATTCTTAATTTATAAAATCCATTAAGATGTCCATAATTGTCTCTAATGAATTCCCTAATCAATAAGAATTGAAAAACTCTTAAATTGATCTCTAGATTGATTTTAATTTAGTCCTTAGATAAAATCAAGGGTTAACCAATTTAATTAATCCTAAAAATCTTAAAAATCCCAAAAGGGTCTTAAACACTTGTTGATCTGTCCTTAGGTCATTTATTACCTTTGGAATTGATCCCAAGGAGTTTAGGGCTCATTTGGGTTTAAATCCTTAAGCAGACCCCTTAGTCGTAGTAACTTGATAATCCCTACGAGTGTGTAAAATTCCTAAAATTCACTCTTAACTAAAGAAAAATTTTGATTAATCAACTAAGTGGATAGTGACTTCAATTAGAATTCATCACTTCCTAGAAACATCAAACCTTCATAACTTAGCTAAAACCAAGGAATCAGCATCTTAGGTGACCTTAGGTCAGAACGGGCCAGAACTTCTAAAAATCATAACTTTTCATAGCAAACTCTAACTTGAGTGTGCCACCTGTCTAATAACTCATAATTAGGTCTAGTATTTATTAAAAATCTGAAACCCTTAAGATTAACTCTAGTTTTGAAAGTCGAATTTTGACCCCTTAGTTAGTGTATCCGGATAACTCTTTAAAACCTGTTAACTCCTCTAACCCTTAAAATTCTTTTAATAGGATATTAAAATTCTCAACCAACCCATTAAAATCAGTAATCAATTCACCTAATATTGATTCACTCATTTAATTCCCACCAATTTAAAATAACTTAATTAACCCCGATTGCTACTAGGTAACCCAGGCCTACGAGGCTATTAGTTTAGCCCCAAGGAAGGTGAAATAAACTTCACGGCCTCGGTGTGAAATAAAGTTAGTAATTTATTAACTCTTAAAATACATTTAATTAAAATTCCTAATTTATTAATATATAAAGTTTAACTCAACCTCCCTTTTAAGCCTTAACAATTCTAAAACTTTAGTCAACTTTAAAAAACTACCTACTTCAGGACCTACCCCAACCCACACACCTTTTTTACACACACTTTAGATGATGTGCTAGGACAACCAACTCCAGATCTAGGTTAGGCCGGTGTTTACTTTACTGCTGTGTGCCAAATTTTACGTGGTTTTCACTGCATGTTGTGGATGAAATTGCTTTGCTGTGTTTGTTTACTTTTCTGCACTCTGTGGATGGACTGATGTGTTTAGCGGCTAGATTACCCTTAGGTTAGGTACAATCTGGATGTTCACATAATTTTCTGCAGGTGGCCACGCTCATGCAGGGCAATAAAAGGGGGCTAAGTTAAAAATAAATGTTAATTGTTATAAATGCTTGAACAGGCACTTCAGCTGCTAAAGCCCCCAAATAAAGAGCGTGGCCAGTGTGTTTTACTTACCTTTTCTGCACATATATACAACTGCTTGAGAATAATTGCTCTTTTTATTAACTGCTTAGGATAACCCTGCAGGTGAGTCTAGATTTTTGATTTGATATAAATGTAATTCATATAATCGTCAATTGTTGTGAAAGTTAAGTTTGAGTTGGGATACATATGTCCAAAGCTTGGATTCCAAAGAGGAAAGGGAACCATTTTGGGGACTATTCCTTTTCCATTTGGAAATCCAAATTTGGATCACACTTCTTTTATACCCAAACAGGAAAGGGTGGCCTTCCCCTTTAAAGGGAAGTGCCTCTTATCCATTTGGGTAGTTTGCTACGAAGAATCCAAGGAGTTTGAAGAAATGGACTCCAAAGAAGAGCAAAAGTGAAGACTTGAAGATTGAGGTTATCCCACTAAAAATAACTTGCGTCATTACTAGGCTTAGAATCCGGGTTGTTGTCAGTGGTGCCCGGCCACTTTACTTTCTGCAAAACTCTGATTTGTAATAAGCAAGTCAAATCTGCCTATGGACATTTATTAATTAGTTTATATTTAATGTGATGAGTTGATTGCCTCTAGGATTGCCTGCTTTTCTTATTTTTTGGCGATTGTGTGCCGCTTTTGTTTTTGCCTGGATACGTGAGACTCGTAAGGGTATGAAAGTTTATACTCGAAATATAAAAAAGGCTAAAATTTTAGTGAGTCTAAATAACATAGAAAGATAACCAATCTAGGGAATTATCCGGGGATCGACCCTGGGGTCGCATGCATAATTCTGCACTTCTTCTTTCCTTGTTTTAGACCCTTCCCCGCCTGCGGGTAGAGTCCGGATAGTCTGACCTATATGGACGAGGTGCCGGACTTGGGGAAGCCCAGTCTTCTAAAAAAAATTATTATCTAAGCCTGTTTTTAAAGTTTCAAGCATACTTGATTTGGGAATTGTCGACCGGCATGCATTGCATTAGATACAAACTAAAATAGTAAAAAAATTTAATTGCATCAGTTTAGCATTTTAGCACCCAACATAAGTTAAAGGGGCCAACTAGGAAAATTTTAGATGTCGGCCCCAACTCTCCAAAACCTTAATTACAACGTCCCTAACACTCTTTCATAAAAGACCGGATTCATATATTTTAAATCGATTAGGTGGTTAGCTGGCTCCCCAATCCAGGCCAGGGTAAGTCCAAGTTTTGCACTGCATTAGTTATCATCTGACGACTGTGGTCCAGTGTCCAAAATAGATTTAGGATTCGGGGCAGATCTTTGATTATAAGACCCCAAACTTCGGTAATCTAATCCCAAATTTCTAATAAAATGCTCAACTCTAATTAAATATAATTTCAATTCAAAACATAAAGCCCAACACTTAGATTAAGTTGGGACACTTCCGGATTATTCTGGAATCTCAAAGTGTCCCCTACCTCTCCTCCTTTAACTCCATTAATAACTGTTCAATTTTGATCCATTCCATTTTGAGTTTCCAAAATTCACTTCTCTTTTTGATATCACTCCTAAAAAATCTAACAAAATTTCGTTCTAATTTTAATAGAGTTTTCGTAGGGGTCTCTGTCTCCCTACGATGTAATTAACTATGAGGGCTTGCGCTGGTAGAAGATTTGGAACCCCACACACCTGATTTCAAAATTAATCTTTTTAAAACCCTCTTAGATTTCTTTGGGAAAAGTCAAAAAATGATTGTTGTTATCATATTAGAAGAATTATCATTGAAAGGTGATTCCTCCCTTTGGGGAGATACATCCTTCTTTGATAAGGCTTTGGATATGAATTCGGCAATCGCACTCCTTCAGTATCATAACTAGATTATTTAGTTGAACCCTACCTCATCCCCTCGAGGCCGTGTCGAGTTCTCTTTAGAATCTAGCCGTGATATTCAAGACGAATTACATAATTCTAAGCCTGAACACCGTTGTGGAATTTTATTCTCGCCTTTCGGGGTGATATACTTTTCCGAGCGAGTTGATTCGACTTCTAGAATTAGAATTAAATCTCAATTTCAAAATTCCCAAAGAAAACTAATATTTTCAAAACCTGTTTTCAAAATTCCACCAAAAAAAAATGGAACGCCTGGTGGGACAAATCTCTCTCTCCATCTTTAATAAGGACGAAATTTTGTTTCATCGGTAGTCTTAACTACCTTCCTTCTGTTGGTCCCTCGACCCATTTCTTCCTTGGGGGAGTGTGGCCAACATCTAAACAACGAATCTTAAAACATTAAAAGAGAGGTTCTACCTCCCAAATTTTGTCCTGTTGATCGTTTTGATTTTGACCTTCTGCCCTTGGATTTCCTGTGAGGCGACATTGTCAAATCAGGTCCCCAAATATCCTTTTAAAATTTTGATTAACAAATGCCACATTCAATATCCTATTTCTTTTCGAATTGAAAGGATCTTGAAAGATCTCTGCCTTTAAGAAAGTTTTGAAGTATTTTAGTCTTGACCCCTTTACTCTCTTTGAAGTTTTAAGAGTGAAGAGGGTTAGACCATTTACTTTACTTGGGTTTTTCTTACAATTCCATAAGCCTTCGGGCAAGGGGAAATTTTGTCCGTTGCATTTTGGATTATGTAGAAAAACCCCATCTTAAGTCATTTGAGATCCAAATTCCCTTCAAAATGTGGAAAGAAAGATAATAACGATTTTCTCCAAGTTTCAAATCTTCATATGTTACCCCGTATAGTCATCTTATGGGCTAACATATGTTCACCTTTTGACAAAACTTTCCTTTTGGCATGTATTTAGTCTCTTTACCTTCGTAACGTATGTTGGGTGTGTTTTTTTTACCACTCAGTATGTGTTGGAAGGTTGAGATTAGTCTACAAGCCTTAAGCTTTAATATAACAAACTCTTTTCCATCCCTTTTAAAAGAAAATCTAATTTCAATCCTCTCTTTAACTTTCAAAAAATTCAAATGGCTGGCCAATTAATCTTCTCTTTTGACCGAGCGTTGTCCTCAACTGTTAATGACCAAGGAAGCACTATCATCTTTGGAATGGGATTCAGCACCCTTGAAATTTCTACGGATGGACACCAGATTGTTAGCTTGGATGCCAGTAAGGAAGTTCCTCTAGTGGTTATGTTGATTGTGGCATCTGCACCCACCTTGCTAGTGATTAGTGATGATCAGAAACAATCTGAGCCAGTTGTTGAGCCTCCCACTGAAGTCAAGTCTGTTTTTGAGGAAGGATCTAGCTCTGGACTTAACTTCTCCACTAAGAACCAAAAGAAGAATTACTTGAGGAGACTTAGGAAGAAGATTTCCAAGGCAAAGAGAATCGTGCCTTTTAAGACTTTAGCTCAAGTAGAGCCTGAGGCTGATGAGGAGCTACCTATTCTTGCTTCCTCTCCCCTTCTAAAAGGGAGCCGCTTCTACCCATTAGCTTCTGCTCAAGGGGAGAGAGGATAGCTAGGATAGCTCGTTCCCCACCATGCTCGGTCGACTACTCGACTAAAAAGACCTCAAAAGAAAAGCATCTGCAGAAAACAAGGGCTTTGAGAAATATAATCCAAACCTGTGCTGCACAATCTGGGGAAACAAAAGAGCAGTACCTGAAACAGTTAAAGGGAGTGATCTCTCATTGCTTCCAAAAGAAGTATTGAAAGAAGAGGCATCTGAGGCAAAGAATTTAACTCCACAACCTGTCAGGAGAAACAAGAAGTATGTCAGACAGCTCGCTACTTCAGTACTGGTTGATGGATACCACTGGGCGCCACACCCTCCTTCTTCCAAGACAGAGGGTATTGAGTTGACTGGGTCCGAGATAGGCCACCATTCTATTGGTAGACCCTTCCAAAGCTATAAGGTTGGCCTCAGTAGTTGTTAAACTAAAGGGGAATGAGACTTTAAAACATCCGAACATCAAGGGCAAGAGGCCCAAATCCCCTGAGAAGAATTTTGTTCCAAAAAGGACTAAGTTGGAGGATTTACCATCACCTCCAAGAACATCTAAGTTCATTCTTCAACTCCAACGAATCTCAGCTAGACATCCCCCAGTTTTGATTGAGTCGACGGATGATCAATCCAGTACCCCAGTTGTTACAGTAGATAGTTCTCTTACAGTCAGTCCAGTTCCTGATTCAGTAATGATTCCAGTTGATGATCCAGTGGTTGATAGTTTAGATCCAAGTGTCATTCCTAGGCTTCCTACACAGGAGTCTGATGACCTTACCCTACCTGATGTAGGAGCTATTTCCCTACAGGCTCCTCCTTCACCTCATGAGGTAAATGTCCCTCTCCTTGTAGAGAATGCCACTTCTCCGATTATCGATCTTGGGACAGTCGGGAAGGAAGGAATTGACCTAGATCTTGAGATAGAAGAAGAGCTGGCTATAGAGTCACAATCAGATCCTAACCCAAAACTTACAGAAATCATTGCCCTCCTGGATTCTGAAGAGTTGTTTGACATGGCGGAATACAAGGGATACTTACCCGTCGATCCTAAGTTAATTGGGGATATACTAGTCGAGGAGGTAGTACAAAAGATAAGAAACATTCTGCTAAACAAAAAGGGAATGGATTCTTTTGACCCAGACCTGGATGACCTCCTTGGAGAGGAAGACGACTATGTTGGTAGTGTCTCCATGGTCGAAACTAGAGGTTCGAATAAGGAGGCCGAACCTGGTAGGCGCCGGCTAGCTAGAGACTATGTCCCTTTTAGAGAGAGATTGGCAAAACCATATACATTTAAGAGGGAAGCAGTTAAGAAGATTTTCAGGAGTCTGTTAAAGAAACCAGATTTTTAGTTGCCAGAGGCCAGGAGGCCTGAGGATGAGAGCAAAAAAGATGATCCAAAGTATTGCCTGTACCACGGGATGCTTAGTCACCCTCTTGAGGACTGTGTTGTGTTCAAAGATTGGCTTGAGAGGAACTACACCTAAGGTAACATCATAATACCTAAGGAATACTTGGTTGATCCAGAAAAGGCTTCAATTAAAATCATTTCAGGTAATCCTCTTAACTATTTTTGTCTTGTTGAAGATGGTTGGGACATTGCTTTATCCCGGGCACTTAAAAAGTCGATTAACAAGTCTTTTCGTCTTTCTCAACAGCTGACTACGATAGCCCAGGCCCCGACGTGGAGGGTTGACCTGGACGCTTCGCAGGAGGATGTTGAGCCGCTTTCCTCTCCAGTAGTCACAGGAACTACTGTCGAATGCTTAAAAGAAAAAGAAGTTTATTTTGTAGAGAGGAAGTGTGTAGATGAGAGATGTATTAGGATGGTGGATGGGGGTGTTAAAACCTTCTCCCCTCTTTTGTTATCTGGCTTTTACTTTGCCCCATCAAAGGCGAAGGGTCAGAAGATGAATAAAAAACTTTCTTCTGCTTCTATCTTGATGATTAACCATGGAAATGAAATGCAAGTTGACGACTCTCCTGTTTTAAATCAAAATTCTGGTGAAGAAAGTCTTAATATCAAAGAGATTGACCTTCCCGAATCAGCTATTCAAGAAGAGGTCAAATGTGAAGCTTTATCAGAAAGTGATTTCCCTTAAATCAATTTTCAAGAAAATCCTATCTTGATATAACTTTCAGATTCTGACTCGCTTTCGGGAAGTGATGATCCAACACCTATGGTGTGCATAGACACTGCCCTAGTTTGCCCTTCCGAAGATATCGAGCAGGTGCAACTCTGTGGCAGTAAAGTCTTACCCCCTAGGCTTCCCCCTCAGGAGAAAGACAAGCAAATTCCCTTTGAAGATTTAAATCCAAACTCCCCTCAACAACCAGACTTTCCTTTAATTCCTCCGGGTTTTGAATCTGTAGTTCCTAAGGTTGATTACAATATTTTAGCCCAGCTTAGGAAGTTGCCAGCAAAATTAAGTATTTATGACGCCCTCCTTCTCTCCAAGGAAATGAGGGAGTCTTTAATTAAAGCACTTATCGACCCCGAGATTTGTTTAACCCGGTTAGCTGCAACTTCAAAAGGTGAGGCATTTTACTTCAAAGAGGTTCCTGGAGTTACCTTTTTAGATGAAGACTTGCTCTTGAGAACTGCTGACCATAATCGTCCCCTTTATATTACTATAGATGTGGGAAATTTTAAGTTATCAAGAGTTCTTGTTGATCCGGGTGCATCGGTCAACATAATGAACTTAAAGACCCTCGCATACCTTAGAGTTGATACTAGCAAGCTCTCAACCGACAGGTTGGTGCTTCGCGGGTTCAATGAAAAGGGCGAGAGGGCTCTAGGTTCAATCACCTTGCTCTTACAAATAGGAGATTTGAAAACTGAAGCTAAATTTCATATAATTGATTCGGCAACGTCCTTTAATGCCCTTTTAGGTAGGCCTTGGATTCATGAATATAGAATGGTTCTGTCTACCCTTCACCAGTGCATCAAGTACCAACGAGATGGCATTGAACATGTGATTAAGGGTGATCTGCAACCATTTTCTATTCAAGAAATTGGGATCTACGAAGATGCTACATATTTTGTTCCAAAAGGGTCCTCGTCCTGCTCTAAGCTAGAGATCAAAATTGAGGAGAAGTTGGTTAGACAAAAGTCCAATCAAGAGAAAGAAAAAGAAAAATATGTTGATCAAGAAATGTTACAATTAAGTAGTGAAGACGACTCCGACATTCTTTGTCCTTAGGCCTCCAAACGCATTACCTCAAAGAGGTGGGAGGATGGCCTTAAGGGCATGAGGTCGAGGTCGTGCTTCATCAGAGAGGAGAACAGCACCTGTTTATGTCGATTTGGAATCAGATTCCGATATTGAGTCCAAGGACCAAAGTGTTGCCTTCTCCCTCAATTATAAAAATTCAAATACTTCTCCAAAATTTGATCTTACTTTAGAAGAGGACAGTGACAATGAGGAAGAAATTATAAAAGTAAAAAGTGATGAGCCTGAATTAACAATGTACGAAAAGCTCAGTAGAAGGATTGAGGCCCTTTCTCTGACCCCACTGTCAGCTAGCAGGATTGTAGGGTTGGAAGTTAAAGTGGCCCCCAACTTGAATGGTGAAATAAAGAAAGTCCAGAAATTCTTCCCTGGCTCCTCCTCCGCAAGGGATGAAAGTGATGTAACCTTTGAGGAGGCAGATTTTAATGAATTAATGGAATTACCTTTCGGCTACTTTCCTGTTTGTGTGGAAAATACTTTTTCTAAAGGTTCTGTACCATACCGATGGACTAAGGGTCAGGCTAGATACCACGAAAATATTTTGAAAACAAAAATTAAGGATAATCCTACAAGTGGTATCGGCTTTAAAACTGTTAGTTCATTCGATGATGATGAGTATTGCCTAATGATAACTTACCATCTTGAATCGCCAAATGTCCCTGCAGATCCTTTCTGTCCTCTTGGTGGGCTCTGTTTGGAGACTTTAGATGATCCTGATGATCTTCAAGTTCGGGATGCACCCCCTGAATTAGAAGAAGGAATCAAATCGACAGTCGATGAATTAAAAGAAATTAACCTGGGAACCAATGACGATCCCTATCCAATCTTCATAAGTGCTCTATTGAGCGAGGGTGAAACCCAAGATTTGATCCAACTTTTGTCTGAGTTTAGGGATTGCTTTGCCTTGACATACGAAGAAATGTCAGGTTTACCTGCTGAGGTAGTAGTTCATTAACTTGGAGTTCGACATGATGTCATTCCTGTCAAACAAGCTCCTCGACGCATGTTCTTAGAAATCGAACAACATGTCGTTTCTGAAGTTAAGAAATTGGCCGAAGCCGGGTTTATTCGGGAGGAACAATACCCCTCTTGGGTAGCCAGCGTCGTTCCGGTCCGAAAGAAGAATGGTCAAATTTTGATTTGTGTCGATTATAGTGATCTGAATAAGGCATGTCCCAAAGATGAGTTCCCTTTACAAATACCATAACTCATGGTGGACATTGCCTCCTCACATGCCATTTTCTCATTCATGGATGGCTCATCGGGTTATAACCAAATCAAGTTGGCCTCAGAAGATGAGAGAAATACGACGTTCAGAACCTCTATTGGAATCTTTTGTTATAAGTTGAGGCCATTTGGCTTAAAAAATGCCGGAGCAACCTACCAACGGGCCATGACCCGTATCTTTGACGACTTAATTCACAATCAAGTTGAGTGTTATATTAACGATTTAGTTGTCAAGGGCAAGGTCAAAGAGGCTCACCTGTATGACTTAAGAGTTATTTTTGAACGGTTGCGCTGCTACGATTTGAAAATGAATCCCTTGAAGTGTGCCTTTGGTGTCACCTCAGGGAAGTTCTTAGGATTCGTAGTGAGGCACCGCAGAATTGAGATCGACCCTGCTAAAATTGAAGCCATCTTGGATATGCCATCTCCTAAGAGCCTTACCCAGTTAAGGTCTCTACAAGGTAGATTGGCGTATATAAGAAGGTTTATTTCTAATTTTTCCGGGAGATGTTAACCCTTTTCTGTCCTTACGAAGAAAGACGCTAAGTTCGTATGGGACGAGAAGTGCCAAAATGCTTTCGATAACATTAAATAATATCTTTCTAATCTGCCAGTTTTGGCAGCTCCATGTTCGGGAAAGCTGTTAATTCTCTACACTATAGCCTTAGATGAGTCTTTAGGCACCCTGTTGGCTCAAGTCAACGACGAAGGGAAAGAGAATGCTCTCTATTACCTTAGTCGAAGACTTCTTCCTACTGAAATTCGATACCCGTCAATTGAGAAGCATTGTCTTGCTCTAGTTTTTGCAGCTCAGAAACTGAGGCACTACATGCTCTCCCACTCAATTAGTTTAATTTCAAGAGTTAATCCTTTGAAATATCTTATGACCCGACCTATGTTGTCAGGACGCTTAGCTCATTGGTCTATGATATTGCTGCAATTTGAGATTACTTTCACTCCTCTTCGTGCTGTGAAAGGACAAGCTGTCGCTAATTTTTTGGCAGCACACCCGCTGCCGGCAGATTCTCCTCTGAACGATGATCTAATCGACGAACAAGTCATGAGTTTGAGGGAATCTAGCGAGGCCATCTGGGAATTGTATTTTGATAGGGCAGCATCCTCTCGTAGGAATGCAACCCAACAATCTGTAATTCCTGGAAAGGCTGGAGTCGGTCTAATTTTTATAACGCCGGAGAAAGGAATGATGCATTTTTCCTACCATTTATCGGAGCCCTGCACAAATAATGAAGCTGAATACGAAGCTCTGATAACTGGTCTGGAACATGAGATTCTAATGGAAATTAAAGATATTAAGATCTTAGGAGATTCCCAGTTGGTGATTAACCAAGTGGCCGGAACTTATAAAGTCTTGAATCCTAATCTCCTAAGATATCTCCAATACACACTTCACTTGTTGGAACAAATTCCTACTGCTACTTTGTATAGGGTTCCCCGTGGAAGCAATTCCGCAGTGGATGCCTTAGCAAAACTTGTAAAGGAATTTGCCTGTCCTGAGGAGGATTCCATCCCTATAGAGATTCAGGGTCGTAAAGCCCTCTCTCTTATAGATTTGGAACACATAAGTAAGACTCCCCTTCAGATCCTTTCTGCCTCTTTGACAACGACGAAGAAGGCGATTGGAGACGACCCTTAATCGACTACCTTAAAGAAGGGAAGCTTCCCCAGGATAAGTCACTCTCCAACCAGATTAAGAAACGTTCCCTATCATACGCACTAGTCAACAATTTGTTATACCGTCGGTCCTTCGATCACATGTGGCTGCGCTGTTTGGACAAGCGAGAAGCCCTGAAGATTGTTAATGAGGTTCATTCAGGACTATGCGGTGCACATCAATCGGGTCCAAAAATAAAATTGAAGATTAAAAGACTTGGAATCTACTAGCCTACAATGATTGACGATTGCCTGAATACTACAAAGCACTGTCATCAATGTAAGGCCATGGCATGGTTTTACATCAGCCGCCTAATGTGTTACAGCCTACGATAGCCTCGTGGCCCTTTGAGAGTTGGGGCACAGATATCATTGGGCCGATTGACCCTCCCTCCGCGAGAGGTCATCGTTTCATTTTAGCAGCGACTGATTACTTTTCGAAGTGGGCGGAAGCAATTCCCCTACGCAACGTAACATCACACCATGTTTTAAAATTCATTCGTGACCATATCGTATATCGATTCGGCGTACCCCGCAGAATCATATCCGATAATGGATCCGCATTCAAGTCTACAAAAATCAACAGTTTTGTAAGGCGCCATAATATTGATTGGAGATACTCGACGATCTATTACCCTTGGGCAAATGAATTGGCCGAGACCTTCAACAAAACCTTGGTGCAAATTGTTAAAATGACCCTTGATGATAACAAATGACAGTGGGATGAGCGGTTGGTGAAAGCTTTGTGGGCTTACCGTACCACTTATAGAACCCCGACCCAATCCACTCCGTTTGCACTAGTGTATGGATCTGAGGCCGTTCTACCCTTGGAAATACAAATCCCTTCACTCAGGATTGCAGTTCAGAATCAAATCACAAATGAACAAAATGCAAAACTATGATTGGAAGAACTCGAAAGCCTTGAAGAGCGACGTCTCCAAGCTCAACAAAGTTTAGAGTTATATAAGTCTCGTATGGTTCAAGCCCATGATAAGCTAGTGCGACCTAGGACCTTCCAAGCAGGAGACTTGGTGTTGGTCCTTCGGAGGCCTATCTTAGCCCATCGAAAGTTGGGAGGCAAATTCGAACCTACTTGGGAAGGACCCTTTGTTATAGAGACTGTCTACAAATGAGGCTCGTATCAGTTAGTAGATTGTAAAGGAAACCACCCAATGCTACCTGTCAATGGGTGTGTTGCAACCCATGACCCCGAGTTTGAGATTTTGATGATGCCAAATAATGAGTGTTTTGGAACAACCTTTCATTGAATACTATTTTATTTGCTATTGTCCTTGAGTACTAACATTTCAGGAAGATCACAAGTGACTCAGGACGAAAGGATGACTAAAGAAAGGGTAAATTAGGAGTATGAGTCAAACATTGTATTTTTCCATTTATTTGATTTTATTTTATTGAGTATGGCCACAAAATGCATAAGAGTAAGAGCAACCATGCACACACACAGGGGGAGAGTTTGCTTTTAAATGAAAAATGTCATAGAAATTCTTCTCTGGAGATCGTACTGTACGATTTTAATTCGTACCGTACGATCAGAGCTATGTGGACGATTCTGTGAATAGATCGTACTGTACGAATATTTTCGTACTGTACGATATGTTCAGATCCAAAACCCTAACCGTAGTTTAATTTGAGTAAGTGATTTTGCGCCGCTCGTACTGTACGAACGTGTTCGTACTGTACGATTTGTTTTTAATACTTACTTAAATTAACCCGTAATTAGTGCATGTAATTCAGGCCTAATTAATTTTTGAACATCGTACTGTACGAACTTGTTCGTACCATACGATGAACAGAGACGACATCTGATCGTCCAGACTATCATCCTGTACGAATTGTGTTTAGTGGATCGTACCGTACGATATTATATCGTACAGTACGAATTGTTTTTGAACTGTTCGTACATGTTCGTACCAGGACGACGTCTGATTATACATATCGTACTGTACGATGTTGCATCGTACTGCACGAACAGTAACGACTACTTTTGAAATCAGAGGTTTTTGGAGCTCGTTTAATATGTCAATCAAGTCCTTTTTGAGGAAGAATTACAGAAGGGGTGAATGTGGTTAGAGAGGGATTCCAAGGGAGAGATCTCTAAAGAAATTCTTGAGGGTTGAGAGAGGAAGGAGGAGGTGAGCGTTGTGAGGGAGAAGAGGTGTAAGGGAGATCACACGGTTGCTCCAAGCTTGCTGCATCTTGCTCCTCCTGTGGCCCTAGAAGGATTTGAGGGAGGATCTCCAAGGGAAAGGCTTATCTACATCCGTTGCCTCGAGGTTCTCTGCCTTCTCCAGGAGGGAGAAAAACGAGAAGGTTCTCTACCGTCGCCAGGAGGGCGAAAATAGAGTTTGACACTCCGCCACGCCGGGTTGGTGAAAGGGAGGTTTGTAAAGGCTTCTCCGCCTTGCCGAGGGGGGCAAAAGGAGAACTATTTTGATAGTGAAAATCCCGGAGCGGAGGACTCCGGGGAGTGGACGTAGGTCATATTTTGACCGAACCACTATAAAAACTCTTGGTGTTTTTTTTTCCTTATCGTCGTTTATTTTTTTTTTACTTGCATTTAATTTTCATGACTATTGCATGGTGAAGCTTGTGGAAGAATAATTGTTATGTTGTAGTATTTCAAAAATAAAAAAAAAATTAGAACTCTTGTTTAGGGTTATTTTTATTAAGGAAAAGTTTTTTACAATTCACCTCCCTCTTGTCATTCAGTCATTTCAGGGTGTTTCATTAAGAAATACTATGCTTGATGTAGCTCATCTTACCAATTAATAAAATTTTCCTTTCTTGATACGCCACTCGATTCTTTCCTTTTTAAGTTCTTTCACCTGTTAATGCCCTTTCGCCTTCTCTTTAGGGTCGGATCATTCCCTCCCTTAGGATCGCACCTCTCTAGTGGTGGAGTACGCCCTCCATGGCACCACCCTGGCATTTGACTCGGGGATTAGTGGTGGAGTATTCCCTTCGTGGCACCATCTTGATTCACATTCGCTAGTGGTGGGGTACGCCCTTCGTGGAACCATCCTAGTTTGCCAGTTTTAATCCTCTGTGTGGAGCAAGTTTCCTCCCCACATGACCATTCGCTAATGGTAGAGTACGCCCTTCATGGCACCATCCTTGTTTGCCAATTTTGGTCCTCTGTATGAAGCAAGTTTCCTCCCCACATGACCATTCGCTAGTGGTGGAGTACGCCCTTCATGGTACCATCCTAGTTTGCCAGTTTCGGTCCTTTGTGTGGAGCAAGTTTCCTCCCCACATGACCATTCGATAGTGGTGGAGTACGTCCTTCGTGGCACCATCCTAGTTCGCCAGTTTCGGTCCTCTGTGTGGAGCAAGTTTCCTCCACACATGACCATTCGCTAGTGGTGGAGTACGCCCTTCGTGGCACCATCCTAGTTTGCCAGTTTAAGTCCTCTGTGTGGAGCAAGTTTCCTCCCCACATGACCATTCGCTAAAGGTGTAGTATGCCCTTCGTGGCACCATCCTAGTTTGCCAATTTTGGTCCTCTGTGTGGAGCAAGTTTCCTCCCCACATGACCATTCGCTAGTGGTGGAGTACGCCCTTCGTGGTACCATCCTAGTTTGCCAGTTTCGGTCCTCTGTGTGGAGCAAGTTTCCTCCCCACATGACCATTCGCTAGTGGTGGAGTACGCCCTTCGTGGCACCATCCTAGTTTGCCAGTTAATTTGCCTATTAGGAGGAAGTCTTCTATCAGCATCCTATAAGCCTAAGGTTGGGTGATGCCCTTCCTTAGACCCAAGATAAGGTATTCCCTATCTTGGTTTCCAGTTAATCCGTCTACTAGGAGTAAGTCATCTATCAGCATCCTGTAGACCTAAGGATGGGTGATGCCCTTCCTTAGACCCAAAGCTAGGTGTTCCCTACTTTCATTTCTAGTTAATCTGCCTATTTAGAGTAAGTCTTCTATCAGCATCCTATAGGCCTAAGGTTGGGTGATGCCCTTCCTTAGACTCAAGGTCAGGTATTCCCTACCTTAGTTTCTCCAGTTTCCTTGTCTACTAGGAGTAAGTCTTCTATCAGCATCCTGCAGACCTAAGGTTGGGTGACGTCCTTCCTTAGACCCAGGGTTAGGTATTCCATACCTTGGTTTTACCAGTTTCTCTTATCTAATAGGTGTAAGCCTTCCATTAGCATTCTATAGGCTCGAGGTTTGGAGATCACCTCCCTTCCATCCTTAAGATTCTACTTCTATTCGGTCAACGCCAATGTGTGCAGCAGAAGTTCCTCCTACCATACACATTGGGGGTCCATTTGTTGACCTCATTTTTGTATGAGGTCACTAAGGCCCTTCCAAACTTTAGATTAATTCTAGATCCTAGGATCCACTCTAGACCTTAAGATCCTTTACTAGAGCCAGACCTTAGGGCCTACTCTAGATCCTAGGGTTCCCTTAGATCCTAGATCCTAAAACTCCTCTAGATTTTGGAACCAATCTAGACTCAAATCAATTCCCACCCTTGATCAACTTCAACCTCAAGTCAATTCCTACCTTTGATCAACTCCAACTTCAATTTAATTCCTACCTTTGATCAATCTAAATCTCAAACTTCATTCAACTCAAACCCCAATTAATTCAAGTTTCAAACATATTCAAACTTTGATCCAATCTACTTGAGAATCCAAATTTCAACCTAGACTTTGATCCTACCTTTGATCTAGCTTTGACCATATCCATTCATTAACAATAATCACATGATTGTGAATGATTTGGATACTCCAGTATTGATCATCCAAACTCAAAATCTAATCCAAATCCAGAAATCCAGACTCAAATTCAATGACTTAAGGCCCTGTCCTAAAGACCTTTTTCAAAGACTTTTCAAACATTTTAAAACCTAGTCAAATGGCCTCTGATTCAGGGTCTATCACTTACAAAGTGATAAGACATGTCTCTAGAGGTTGCCTTCTAATTTTGAGCCCATTCTGAGGTCTCTAACCCCAGAATCTGAATTAAAATCCAAATGTTGTAAAACCTTCAAATATTTACAACCCATGCCACTGAACCTAACCCCTTGAAGATTTTGATCTTGGAGCCCTTATCAAAGCCTCCAATCACTTCCAGACTCTTGATCTTAACCCACTGAGCAGTAAACTGCATTTTTCAGATCCATTTTTGACCCTAGTTAACTAATGGGTCAAAACTTACCAAAATACCCTTATGGGATTTCAAATGGCCATTTCAACCCAAATCAATTTCAAACTCTTTGAAACCACTTTCAATGAATTTCAATTGTTAAACTCAACTTGTTGAACTCAAACCCAAACCTTGGGTAAACCTGATTGACCAAGTCAACCAAGTTTGACCCATGGACCCATACACCCCTCCTCTTTCAAATTTTTGAATCAAGTCCATTCCAAGTCCTTTGAATGCATGGGATGACCCCTTAGGTACCCAAGAGATCCCTCTTGGTGACCCAAGCCTTGGGGTCACTTGGGTTAGCCATATGGCTTGACCCAAGTGACCAAAGAGAGGCCTCCCTTGAGCCATCTTTTGATCTTAATCAAATTGAATCCAAATCAAGGTGTTATTGAGTTCTCTTTCACCCAATACACCTTCCTTGATCAGCCCAACCCTTGGGCTCACTTGGGTCAAGAGTTAGGCTAACCCAAAGTGCCCAAAAGCACTTGGGATTGAGCCAACTCTCAACATAAGCCTAATTGAACCTGACCAACACCTCCCATAGGTGGCCCTAGGTCCAATACACCCCCTCCAGCCAGCCCATGGCTTGGGCTAGCTTGGGTCAAGAGTTAGGCTAACCCAAAGTAGCCAAAAACACTTGGACCCGAGCCATCTTCCAGCTCAGATCAAATTGGACCCATTTGCCACTTGCATCGGGTGCATCAGACCCAGACCCACTTCCCACCTCAAGCCCAGGGTCTGGCCTGACCTGGGTTGAGCCCAAATCGACCCGAACCGAGCAGGTTTGGATTAACCCGAGCCACCTTTTAACCCAGATCAAATTGGACCCAATTGCCACTTGCATTGGGTGCAAAGGAACCAGACCTACCTCCCATACCAAACCTAGGGTCTAACATGACTTGGATCGAGCTCGATTTGACTCGAACTGAGCAGGTTTGGGTCCAACCAAACCACCACTTTGATCCAGGCCTCCCCAGGCCAAATTGACTTCACCCTTGGCTCCAGCATGTCCCCATCAGTCTCTCCCGGTCAACCCGACCCAGACCATGGCCGCCGGCGGTCGAAGCCAATGGAATTTGAGATCCGGTGGTCCCCCCCAGATAATTCCTAGCTCAATACTGCTGCCCATCAGTTTGATCTCTACGATCCCCCCTGGATGTTGCCATCGTCCACCTGGCAGCGATTCGAGCCTTCCCCAGTTCAATCCCGGCCGTCCAAGCTCCCGAAGGGTGGCCGAATACCCCTGAGCTCGCCAGACATCACGAGGCATTGGCATTCGCTCTGATTCGATTCCCAGAGCTCCTTCAAACTCCCAGAAGCTTCCTTCGAGCTTAGAGATCGATCCCTCCTTCCGTTCGAGCAAACGCCCGTGAAAGCTCTGGGCGTCCCGCTCGAAGTCGCACCTCCGGCCGTCCTCCGATCCCGACGCCTGAAGGAGAACTGTTTGCCACCATCCCCTGAAGCTTCCTGATATAGAAGCTCATTCGTTGAGGCCTTCTCTGCGGTAATCTCTCCATCCCGAGCTACCTAGCTAGGTAGTTTGGTCAAGTGTGAAGGGAACCTTCACCCCAACAGATCTCCACCGTTGGATTGAAGGTTCCCACCATCCTGATCCTCCCTGCAAAATTTCATCGGACTTCGCCGGCAGGATCGCCCGGATCAAGCCGGAGAAGCCCTGCGATCTCCGATACGAGCGGGAGGTTGAAGACGAAATCCCAGCCGTTGATCTTGATCAACGGCTCGGATTAAATCCCGCGTTATCGGAGCGCTATTAATCTCAGCCATTTGATCCGCCATCCAACAGTTATCGTTAACCCAGCCGTTAACCGTTTGCGCCAATCATTTCCTGGAGAATCGACGCGCGACGCGTGGTAACGGCTGCTGACTGTGTAATTGCCGGATTAATAAATCCAGAAATTCAAGGGATCTTCAAAAATTTATAACTCCTTGCACACTTGTCCAAATTAGGTGTTTTTAGGTTCATTGTATAGGTCTCAGGGAGCACTACAAAAGCCCTATAGTTCCAGACCCTGGTTAGATCTATCTTAGGTTTAATTTCAATTTGAGCATTTTATGAATTTCTTTAATTACTTTTTAAATACATGTCCACCAGGTTTGGAATTTTGGGAGATTGAAATTGGACATGTTTTTGACCTGTCCAAATTTTACCTCTCCATTTTAAGTTGTTCAAGGGTATTTTCCCTAATTTTTAGTTTAAGGGTCATGGTTTGACCATTAAATTTAAGAAGCAATATAGACCTATCCAATGGGATTTAGGGTGTGATTTTTGGTGTGATGTTGATGTGTAAGATCAGGAGTGTAGAGCCACTGATTTTGCCCCAATCCAAGCTTAGGATAGACCCCTATAGTGACTTGAAGGTGACTTAGAGCTCACCTTGGGTGGTTTAGTTAACCACCTTAGTGTATTCCAATTGAGCTCAAATTTGGTGGGATTAGTCCTTAGAGTCAGGTGATCCTATGGTCCAAATTTCATCAAATTTGGAGTTCATTTGGTTCCCCAAGTAGGAGCCTCAAAAATCCTTCTTAGAAATGGCCTTATCCCTAATCAATTGATAATGAACTATTCTTAATTTATAAAATCCAATAAGATGTCCATAATTGTCTCTAATTAATCCCCTAATCAATAAGAATTGAAACCCTCTTAAATTGATCTCTAGATTGATTTTAATTTAATCCTTAGATAAAATCAAGGGTTAACCAATTTTAATTAATCCTAAAAATCTTAAAAATCCCAAAAGGGTCTTAAACACTTATTGATCTGTCCTTAGGTCATTTATGACCTTTGGAATTGATCCCAAGGAGTTTAGGGCTCATTTGGGTTCAAATCCTTAAGCATACCCCTTAGTCGTAGTAACTTGATAATCCATACGAGTGTGTAAAATTCCTAAATTCACTCTTAACAATAGAAAAATTTTGATTAATCAACTTAGTGGATAGTGACTTCAATTAGAATTCATCACTTCCTAGAAACATGAAACCTTCATAACTTAGCTAAAACCAAGGAATCAACATCTTAGGTGACCTTAGGTTAGAACAGGCCAGAACTTCTAAAAATCATAACTTTTCATAGAAAACTCCAACTTGAGTGTGCCACCTGTCTAATAACTCATAATTAGGTCTAGTATTTATTAAAAATCTGAAACCCTTAAGATTAACTCTAGTTTTGAAAGCTGAATTTTGACCCCTTAGTTAGTGTATCCGGATAACTCTTTAAAACCTGTTAACTCCTCTAACCCTTAAAATTCTTTTAATAGGATATTAAAATTCTCAACCAACCCATTAAAATCAGTAATCAATTCACCTAATATTGATTCACTCCTTTAATTCCAACCAATTTTAAATAACTTAATTAACCCCGATTGCTACTTTGTAACCCAGGCCTACGAGGCTACTAGTTTAGCCACAAGGAAGGTGAAATAAACTTCACGGCCTCGGTGTGAAATAAAGGTAGTAATCAATTAACTCTTAAAATACATTTAATTAAAATTCCTAATTTATTAATATTTAAAGTTTAACTCAAACCTCCCTTTTAAGCCTTAACAAATCTAAAATTTTAGTCAACTTTAACAAACTACCTACTTCAGGACCTACCCCAACCACACAACCTTTTTTACACACACTTTAGATGATGTGCTAGGACAGCTAACTCTAGATCTAGGTTAGGCCGGTGTTTACTTTACTGTTGTGTGCCGAATTTTACGTGGTTTTCACTGCATGTTGTGGATGAAATTGCTTTGCTATGTCTGTTTACTTTTCTGCACTCTATGGATGGACTGATGTGTTTGGCGGCTAAATTACCCTTAGGTTAGGTACGATCTGGATGTTCACATAATTTTTTGCAGGTGGCCACGCTCATGCAGGGAAATAAAAGGGGGCTAAGTTAATAATAAATGTTAATTGTTATAAATGCTTGCAGAGGCACATTAGCTGCTAAAGCCCCGAAATAAAAGAGCGTGGTCAGTGTGTTTTACTTACCTTTTCTGCACATATATACAACTGCTTGAGAATAATTGCTCTTTTTATTAACTGCTTAGGATAACCCTGCAGGTGAGTCTAGATTTTTGATTAGATTTAAATGTAATTTGTATAATTGTCAATTGTTGTGAAAGTTAAGTTTGAGTTGGGATACATAGGTCCAAAGCTTGGATTCCAAAGAGGAAAGGGTACCCTTTTGGGGACTATTCCTTTTTCATTTGGAAATTCAAATTTGGATCACACTTCTTTTATACCCAAAGTGGAAAGGGTGGCCTTCCCCTTTAAAGGAAAGTGCCCTCTTATCCATTTGGGTAGTTTGCTACGAAGAACCCAAGGAGTTTGAAGAAAAGGAGTCGAAAGAAGAGCAAAAGTGAAGACTTGAAGATTGAGGGTATCCCACTCAAAATAACTTGCGTCATTACTAGGCTTAGAATCCAGGATGTTGTCAGTGGTGCCTGTCCACTTTACTTTCTGCAAAACTCTGGTTTGTAATAAGCAAGGCAACTCTGCCTATGGACATTTATTAATTAGTTTATATTTAATGTGATGAGTTGATTTCCTCTAGGATTGCCTGCTTTTCTTAGTTTTTTGGCGATTGTGTGCTGCTTTTGTTTTCGCCTAGATACGTGAGACTCGTAAGGGTGTGAAAGTTTTATACTCAGAATTTAAAAAAGGCTAAAATTTTAGTGAGTCTAAATAACAGAGAAAGATAACAAATCTAGGGAATTATCCGGGGATCGACCCTGGGGTCGCATGCATGTTTCTGCACTTCTTCTTTCCTTATTTTAGACCCTTCCCCGCCTGCGGGTAGAGTCCGGATAGTCTGACCTATGAGGACGAGGTGCCGGACCTGGGGAAGCCCAGTCTTCTAAAAAAAATTATTTTCTAAGCCTGTTTTTAAAGTTTCAAGCATACTTGATTTGGGAATTATCGACCGACATGCATTGCATTAGATACAAACTAAAAGAGTAAAAAAATTTTAATTGCATCAGTTTAGCATTTTAACACCCAACATAAGTTAAAGGGGCCAACTAGGAAAATTTTTAGTTTTCGGCCCCAACTCTTCAAAATCTTAATTACAACGTCCCTATCACTCTTTCATAAAAGATCGGATTCATATATTTTAAATTGATTAGGTGGTTAGCTGGCTCCCCAATCCAGGCCGGGGTAAGTCCAGGTATTTCACTGCATTAGTTAGGATCGGACGACTATGGTCCAGTGTCCAAAATAGATTTAGGATCCGGGGCAGATCTTTGATTATAAGACCCCAAACTTCGGGAATCTAATCCCAAATTTCTAATAAAATGCTCAACTCTAATTAAATATCAATTCAATCCAAAACATAAAGCCCAACACTTAGATTAAGTTGGGACACTTCCGGATGGTTCTGGAATCTCAATGTGTCCCCTACCTCTCCTCCTTTAACTCCATTAATAACTGCTCCATTTTGATCCATTCCCTTTTGAGTTTCCAAAATTCACTTCTCTTTTTGATATCACTCCTAAAAAATCTAACAAAATTTCGTTCTTATTTTAATCAAGAGTTTTCGTAGGGGACTCTAACTCCCTACGATGTAATTAACTACGAGGGCTTGTGCTCGTAGGAGATTTGGAACCCCACACTCCTGATTTCAAAATTAATCTTTTTAAAAACCCTCTTAAATTTCTTTGGGAAAAGTCAAAAAATGTTTGCCGTTATCATATTAGAAGAATTATCATTGGAAGGTGATTCCTCCTTTTGGGGAGATACATCCTTCTTTGATAAGGCTTTGGATATGAATTCGGCAATCGCACTCCTTCAGTATCTTAACTAGATTATTTAGTTGAACCCTACCTCATCCCCTCGAGGCCGTGTCAAGTTCTCTTTAGAATCTAGCCGTGATATTCAAGACGAATTACATAATTCTAAGCCTGAACATTGTTGTGGAATTTTATTCTCGCCTTTCGGGGTGATATACTTTTTCGAGCGAGTTGATTCGACTTCTAGAATTAGAATTAAGTCTCAATTTCAAAATTCCCAATGAAAACTAATATTTTCAAAACCTATTTTCAAAATTCCACCAACACTCTAACAAATAATCACCAAACAAATCATCCAAATATTACTCTAACAGAAATCAACTAAGCCCACTATATAACAATTCTCATTCTGATCCCTAAGAAACTTCATTGATTTCAAGACATTAAATTTTGCTTCCTAATCTTATATCCTCATATTCAGCTCTCCCTTCTACAGATCAACTATTCCTCTAACACTCACAGAAAAGTTCTTCCTTAAAATAATAGGTATCTCTTTATCTTCCTCCATTTTTAAAATATTAAAGTCCACAGTGAAGATAAACTTATCATTCTTAACTAATACATCTTATATTACCCCTTTTTGATAAGTGAAATTTCAATTTACTAATTGAAGGGTAAAAGTGAAAGGTTAGACCTATCCTAAGTTAAGTAATTTGAAAATAGAACAGAGCAAAGATTGATATTGTCTCCTATATCATATAATACCATCCCACAAAATCTATCCCTAGTAGCCATAAGAATGGTAAAGATACAAGGGTCCTTAAGCTTTGAGAGAGATTTTTCTATAGGATTGCACTACATTATTGAGTCTAGGCTATAGTCTCAAAGTCTCCTATCCTTCTCTTCCTACTAATGTTATCCTTTATGAGTTTAACATAATAATGCAACTATTTTAAGGCATCTACAAAAGAGATGCTAATGATTAACATCATTAAGACTTCCAAAAATCTTGAAAACTACCAATCCAAAATCTAGCTTCAATAACCTTTAGGGAAATGGTGGTGCTTATAATACTTCTGTATTTAATATTCAATTTAATCTATTTTGGCCTGCTAAGTTTAAGTTAAGTCATTAATTTCTGCATTCAAATTCCCTTGCATATGTCATGGAATGATTTGATTGTATTTAAGGGTATATATGTGTTCTGAAGTAGGTTCTAGTGGTATGAAAGAATGTTTGCAAAATAAAAAAATTTCCCTTAGGGAATCACTATAATATAAAGCTGGTGCCTAGGCACTATGTTCTTTATATTTTGAAAATTTTGAACAAAAGTAGTGGTGCTAGGTTCTAAGCATCGTGATGCTAGGACAAATTTGTTTTTTTTTAAATATATACTTTCCACAATCATGCTTCATTTTAATTCAAGCAGCCGGTCCCTATTGAGAAAGAGCAAATGTTTCCTAGGGAGAGAGAAAGTCTATTTTTGGTAGCTTCGTGTCATTTTTAATTGTCGGCCTAGTTCTTAGGATTATGGTAATGTAATTAGGTGACCTTTTGCCTGGCTCAAATTTTAAAAATATGAAGATTTTTTTTGAAGAGCAACAAAATATTATTGCCTTAACTAAAAAAGGAAACTGAAATACACCCTAGGGACTAAACCCAACTAGTTCCTCCTTTAACAAATTAAGAAAAGAAGGAGGAATCTTATTAGAACTAATATCTTCCCAAATGAAATCACTAAAGATAACATATATAACACAAACATCCACTAACTTATTGTTATTCCTATCAGCACAATTGAAGATAACATTATTGAATTCTTTCAAAAAAAAAAAAAATTTCATCACTTTACCACCCTTTCCAAAAGTTTGTCATAGATACTAAATAACATTTAAATTATCATCTTCAATGATAATCCCCTTGCATTGCAACATCCATTCTTTAACAGCCTCTTTTAACAAATGAATTGATGAGAGCTCAAGCTGGGAGATATCCCAATGAAAGCACTTTCCCACCAAAGCCATCAGAAATATTCCATGACTATCTTGGAATATCCCTCCAATACCCGCCTTGTAAGAAGAAAGTAATGATGCATCTACATTCAATTTGATCCATTTAGGTGGAGGGGGGTTACAACAATTTAATAGTCTAACTGACTTATTAACACCCCAATGGCCCATGCTTATATTATCATAAGAAAAGTAGAATGACGACCAAGGTATTGCTTGAGGAGAATTGAACTTTGAATTTTCTATATGACCTTCATGTATGAATTTATTCCTTGCCTTTCATGATAAATAAGTAGAATTATAGAACAATTTAGTTAAGAAAACATTACCATTTGAGGATCTATTTAACCATTTATAGGAATCTTTAAAATTTGTAAGCATCGAAATTTGGAATCCCCAACTATTTATCAAAACAATAATTTCCATCTGCTTTCCACACTTAGTTGTAACATGATATATATCTTCCACCATATTACATCCTCTAGGGCATGCCAAATTATCTTGCATCCTTCTGCAATACAAGAAATGTTTTGTTGGAATTGCACTGTTGAACAAAAGCCACAAGAAAACTTCCACTTTCGGCATTAATTTAACTTTCTTAATCCACTTCTAGTAACTCATGTTAAAATGATTTTGCAATGCAGTTTTAGTAACTAAAGATGATAAAGATTTTCCAAAGTGCATATGGAAGAGTTCCATTCCATCTTTCTCCAAATTTGGCAAAATTTAAATTTGCAAAATTACATTCACAAGCTCCTTTCCAAATAGATTATGAAGAATAGAGAAATTCCATGTTCTGTCCAACATAAGCTTATCAACAATTAGCTCTTTATCTCCTGAGATGGCCAAAAATGTATGCCACCTATTAATACATTTATCCCAAATCCAAACATCATTGAAGACATTTATAGACCTTCCATAAACAATATTCCACCTTACAATTATTTTAATACATTTGGAGCCATCTATAATGATCTTCCATGTTGCAGAACTTCCTTTCCTAGTTCCAGCTTCCAAAACACGATCCCCATATTTCGGAGTAAAGAGTTCCTGTTTTGAAGAAATCTCCATGCCATCTTGGTCATTAAAGAACACATTTTGCTAGCACATGGATGTAATCCACATCCTCCCCATTCAGTTGGTTTACATAGCACATCCCAACCAACATAATGAAAGCCCAATCTTCCATCCCTTTTATTCCAAATAAAACTTCTACACACCTTATACATCATCTTTAGCACACTTTTACGAATAAGAGAGTGTGTGGAATGAAAATTCAGATAAGATAACACAACTGTTCTTACCAATGTCAACTTTCTTGCTAAAGATAAGAATTTACTTCCCCAAATATTCAACATCTTTAAAGCTTTGTCCACCATGATTTGGAAATCGGATCCAACCAATCTTCTTAACACCACTTTAACACCAAGAGAATTGAACTCTTTCACTTCTTTAAACCCCATAATACGAGTTATTGCCTTCTTCCTTTTTCTCTTGACAAATTTGCCAAACATAATTACAAATTTATTTACATTTATCTTTTGCCCTATCCACTTACAAAAATCTTATAGAATACTTTTGATGTCCTTCACCATTTTAACTTCAGCTTTAGAAAAGATGATCATATCATCCACGTACAATAAATGAGAGATTCTTGGACTATTAGGACAATTATGAATACCAATGGAATTGCCTCTTTGATAAAAACATTTGAAAGAAGTTGAGAGAAAAGAATGAAAAGGTAAGGTGGTAATAAACAACCTTGACGGAATCCACTTTTTCCATTGATCCATGTAGAAGAATTGCCATTAATTAGCAAAGAGAATAATGGGTTCTCTATACATTCCATAATAAGCTTTGAAAAACTCCAAGGAAATCCAAAGTACACTAAAATGTTTCTCAAAGTAACCTAACACATACAATCATAAGCTTGTTCCATATCAATTTTAAAAGAGAATAATCCCTTTGAAGCTTTAGAAAATCTAAATTTGTGAAACATTTCATAAGTGACCAAAACATGTTCTGACATTGACCTCCCTTTAAGAAATGCAGCTTGGTCATCTGAAATCAATTTTGGTAAAATACTTACCAATATTTTCAAAATCACCTTGGTCACCACCTTGTACACGGTATTGCTTAAGCTGAAAGGTCTATAACTCATAGGATTTACTGGATTGGGTACTTTTGGAATGAGCACAATTTTAGTTTCCTTCCAATCCATATTCATCTTACATGATTCAAAGAACTGAAGAACTGCATTCAGAGATCTAACTTAATAATAGCATAATAGAATTTAAAAATTGAGTAAGTTACTCCATCTAATCTCAGAGCAATGTTCCCAGTAGATTGAAAATTGACTCACTCCACTTCATCCCACGAAACTGCTCTTTTCAACCACATTTTATCTGTCCCATCCAGGGAAAAAAATAGAGCTGGCCATCCTTCCAGAACAAACTTTTATCCTTACATTTTCCATAAAAAATTGAATAAAAATACATTCAATCAGATTTTGATCTTCCACCAATGATCCATTTTCATCCTGCACCTTGAATATCCAATTAGAAATTTTCCTAGAACTTGCAAAAGATTGAAAAAAAAACTTGGAATTAGTGTCTCCATCAATCATCCATTTGACCTTAGCACGTTGCCTGCACCAAGTGTTCAATCTAGCTAAAGTAGCATTCAGTTCCGATATCTTCACCTTGACCTGCCAACTCTCATCATCTGAAAGGAAACCCACATCTGATTCCTTCAATTATAATTCTAGAATCTCTTTTAAGAGAAAAAAGTTCTTCAACTTGGCCTTACTCGAAAAAAAAACAAAGATTTTAAAGCTCTTCTACATTTTGTAATCAGAATTTCAAAGCCATTCCTATTAATCTTTTTCCTCCAAACATTCTTGATAATACCAAAAGATGCTGGAAAGGAAGACCAAGCATCTTCAAATTTAATAATCTTCTTATTCATAGGTTTCATCTCTATAAAATTCAATAACACCGGACCATAGTCTGAAGTTATTTTCTCCAGATGCCTAACCACCAATCTTTGATAGTAATTTATAGTAGCTGGATTCAAAAAACACTTATCCAATCTTTGTAGAATTCAAGCTCCACTAGTCTTATTATGACACCAACTGAATCTTGGTCCACAAAATCTAACTTCATGGATAACATTATTGATTACAAAGAATTTCATATATATATATATATAATTTATTATTTTTTATAAAGAATTTCATATCCTTTGACACTTGAGAGAAAATAAACTGATTGCCACCTCTTTTAACTTCATTAGATAATAAACAATTAAAATCACTACAACCATAGGGATGTCTTTAGAGGAGAAAGCTTCCAAGTCCATCCACAGCTTTGTCCTCTTATAGGCATATTTACTTCACTATAGATCTGAGATCTTCCAAGAGTATTTATTAGCCAACTTGAGATTTCTAGTTATAACTTGTTGAGATGCATTTAAAACTGAGAATGAAACCATTAAAGATTTCCATAGTACAGGAATACCTGCAAACAAACCATCCGATGGAATATGATAGTAGTCCCAACCCACACCAATCATTCATCAAATTCCTTTCTATTAACTAAAGATAACTTGTTTTTTAGTAAACCAACAAACAAAACTCAATGCTCCTTAACAAACTCTTTCAAATAGAGAGAAGCTTGCTTCTTTCTAGCTCCTCTACTATTCCAGAATACTATCAAAGCCATTAATTATTGAAAGGGAAAGGATTCCCCACCTTATCTTTCACCTCCCCATCCAACTTTCTATTTCAAAAAGAAGACTTATAGTCCCCAATCCTCTAAGTTCTTTTGTAAGTTTCTTGTAAACACAAGAAGAATTCTCATTCTTCTTTTCAGAAATCAAATTCATACTACCTACATCATCTTGAGAAGTAAGATTTCCTTCTTCTTTATCATATAATAGAGAGATCACAAAATCTTTTTTATCTAAGATCTCACCCTATTCTTCCAAGTCGCTTAAAACATTAAACTTATTCAAGTTATGAGGAATACAAAGATTTTTAGAACCCATACTAGTTTCCAGAGCCGAAACCTGAGCCTATTCTGGGCCAATGATCGAGACTTCATCAGCTACCTTTGAGGGAGAAATTACAACTTCAACAGCACCAACTACCATAGTTTGCTCATCCACCATCAACACTTTGTTCATTCAGCCCCAATAGTTCATTCACCTCCACAACAGATGTTTTGGGAAAATCCAAAACATATGATTCTTTGTCAATTATAAATGTTTTCTTCATAATGTGAAACTCGAATCTCATACAAATGGTCTCCAAGTACCATTTTTTTTATTTTTCATAGTTTACATGTATCTAAGGTCCATAGTTGTCTTCACCACCATAAGCATCCTCTTTCTCCTTGCAACTATTATTTGTATTTGAATTCATAGGAGGATCTTCATCTGCAATAATCTTCACTGGTTTTACAAATTCTCCTTTCACAACATTGATTTTCAGATCTAGACAGTTATTCTTCTCATGAGCAACTCTACCACAGTTAAAGTATAGAGAAGGCATTCTTTCTTACTCTATTTTCTGAAGAAAAAAAAAATCCCGAGCCACTTTCTACCCATTCACCAAGGGGAAGTTTATTTTCAAGCTTAATTTGAAGACAAATTTTAGCAAACTCACATCTACTCCATTAGAATATGTTACCATCAATCAAATATGGGATACCAACTTTCGATGCAATCCTTCACACATTGATCTCATCCCTACACTAGATAGGGAGGTTAGGCATTCTGATCCACACTGGAGCTGATAATCCTTTCAAAGTTGAGGGAGAAAATATCGGTGACCATTTGTCCATACCAATAATGTCCTTTAACATACCACGGTCCATTGCTAAAGTCTTACTCCAAAGCTTGTTCATCATTAAAAGCACATAATGCCCATCCATTACCATGAACCATGAGGTGGTATTTTCCATATTTTGCCCACTGTCTTCTAAGCTCCCCACTGATAGCATGAATAGGTATGTTTTCACCAAATACTTTAATTACTAAAGCATTTTGAAGTTTCTTAGAATTTTCTTCTTCATTAAGCAAATGTAGCCTCACTGTAGAACATGTTGCAAATCTGGTTTTATGAATTAGAATTTTAAAGATAAAAGACATTCCTATTTTTTCTACGACTGACTTGTCCACTAACATTTTAGTTTAACAAGATCAAGTGATACTCAAGCAAGCTCAAGATTGGGTAGATTAGGTTAAGTCAATTTGTATTGTATTTTTTCCTTTCTTGAGTCAATTATAATCTTTATGGTGTTTGATGCAAAGTAACCCTGCACACACATTTGGGGAATTTTTTCTGCCTAACTTAGAGTTTTCTGATTTTGTTAACATCGTCTGGGATGATCCAAGAAATCATCATGGATGATCGATAAAAAAATCCTAATTAGGGCATCCTGGTTAAGGCAGCTTTCATTAAGAATATCATCCTAAACAATTTTTGTATCGGTCGGGACAATATGCTCAAATAAGAAAGAATCAACTACAAGAAATCATCATCCAGGACATCTGCCTCGAAAATGGGGTACAATTACGCCTAAATTGATCTAGAGATTAAGGAAAGTAATTAAGGTTGATTGATTCAATCATATCGTCCTGGACGAATGTAAGATCGGCCAGGATGAACAACTCAAAAAATTTGATTGCTTTTGGATGACTAAATATCATACATCATCTGTTCAAAGAGATGTTCTGGATGATTTTGAGTAGATTTCAACAAATCGGCCAGGAAGATCACGAGATCGGCATGGACAATCAAGTCATTTTGTTTTCATCCAGGCTCCATCCAAGGTGATGTTCTGGATGATATTCCCTTATTTGTACTAATTATACATAATGATATATTATCGTCCTGGATGATAGGAACAAAAAATCTTCTAATCGTCCCAAGTTGTTTGGGATAATTGAGAATAATTTGTACTGATCGTACAAGATAATAGCAATATTTTCCTTGACGATAAAGTCGGCTCTTAAAAATCTTTTTAAAGGACTTGTGTTTTTTCAAGCATAAGGGTCTTTTGCTATAGCCTTGACCTGAGAGAGCCTAGAGGACAGGAAGAGAGAGGGAAAGAGAGGGAGGAACTTATGAGGGGGAGCTTGTGAGGGGTTTCACAAGGGTTGCTCCAAGAAAGGTTCCAAGGCATCTTCTCCAATCATTATTCCTCATTCTTGGAGGATCAAGGGAGGTCTTCTTCACCAATTGATCGAGGTTCTCTGCCTACTTCATGAGGAAACAAAAGGAGTTGGTTTCTCTGCCCGCTTCAAGAGGAAGCAAAAGGAATCGGTTCTCTACCGCATCGGGGTTGGTGGAAAGGGGTTTTTGTAAGGGCTTCTCCACCTAACTATGGGGGGGGTACATGAGAGACAATAAGTTAGTGCAATACTTATAGGGTGCCTCCGAGTAGTGGAGGTAGGTCAAGGTTTGACCGAACCACTATAAATCTGGTGTGTTCTTTCTTTATTTTTACTTACACATTTAATTTTTGCACTCATTATTTTACTTACACAATTACTGAATCTAAAGATTTAAACACTTATTTTATTGATAACTTACTTAGATCACTCATTGCTTAAAAGCAAGGAGTGAATAAAAGAAATCTTGATGCTGGTAAGAAAAAGAAGGACAAAACTATGGCACTAAATGCCAACAACACGAACACTGATTCTTACATATTTGAGAACGATGATGTTGCCTTCATCACTAGACATTTCAAAAGCTTTTTAAGGAAGAAGCAAAAAGACCATCAAAAGTAGAAAAGAGGTAAGGATAGAAAAAATTATAAAAGTTTTTTGATGTTGTTTGTTTTGAATGCAAGAAGTCTGGACATGTTAAAGCTAATTGTCCTACTCTTAAGGAGTACCCATGCAAGGAGAAGGATGAAGAGAAAACTAAATATATTAAGGATAAGAAGTGATCCCAAAAAGCTTTCTAGGCAGATTCTGTATCTGACTCCTCTGAGATTGAAGCAGAGGAAACCACAAACTTATGTTTAATGTCCGATAATCACCATGAACAATATGATAAAGAAGAGGTATGTGAACCAACCTATGATCAATTAGTTGAAATTTGTGAGAAAATTCATGCATCATATAGGAAACTCAAAAAATCACATGCTAGTTTAAAATTAGAATTTTCAAATTTACAAAAAGAGCATGAAATCCTATTAAAAGATGATTCCCAAATTGATAGCAATCACATGTCTTTACTTGATAAGTTTGATGAATTGAATAAAAAGCACTTGGAGTTGGTTATTGAGTATGATTCATTGAAAACATCCTACTCCTCATTTAAATCTAATTTTAAGACTTACATTGATAAATTTGAGCATAGGGTACAAAATTTGAGAGTTAATAATGCTGATTTAAAAAGTGATAACTTGAGGATAAAAGTTAAATTGAATGCACTTGAGCCAAAACCTAGGAAGATGCATTATAACCCAAACAAATTAATAAATCCTTTTCCTTGAGTTAGATCTTTTTCATGTGGCATGCTAGGACACACTGCACACACTTGCACCATTCACCTTATTACACATAGGGTGTGGAGACCAAAATTGCATTATTCATAGCATAACACACATGCATTGCATTCTTGTTTTCATAAGAAGGGACCCAAAACTATTTAGGTTCTTAAATCTGACTGTTAATGAATTTTTTAAGTGTGCTCTCACCAAAGATCTCATGAGAGCATATGATACCTGAACAACAGAGGCTTGTGTCTCATAATTGCTTTAACTTTTTGCTTAATAAATTCTAGATTGCTTGTTTACTACTCTGTTGATTATTATTGCTTTCTTATATTTGTTGATTTTTTAGTTATTTCATCTCTAATGTTTTGTTTTCCATTGAAATGATATTTTGTCTTGGTTTTCAATTTTTGGAATTTGTATAATCAATGTATAAACATCTCTAATTCAGTTAAAGGAAGAAACACCGTTGATTGTTTCCCTTTTTGTTTTTTTGAAAAGGTGCAGCATTGCATTAAAAGAGCTAAGAAGAAAACTACATACAATTGTTCAAAGTATCACATTCCATCTTGATCAAACACATCAATATGGACGGGATACTATCAAAAGAAAAACTACCAAATGAAAAACTATTTTCCAATGCCAAAGTAGCACAACAGTTAGCTACTTTATTACACGATCTATGGGCATGATGGAAAATTACTTTATTAAAATCATTAAGGAACAATACCTCATCCGTATCTCCACAATTCAGAGGCCAATTGTTCTTCTTCAAATAATTTTGAATGAAATGGATAATGTTGACATTATCACTCTCAATGATCACCCCTTTGCATTCCATCATCTAGCTTTTAAGAAATTGCTTCACCTTGTAGATAGCTGCCATTTCAAGTTGAGCCACATCCCAATGAATCTTCTTCTTGCCAAATTCACAAATGAATCATCCTTTATGGTCTCGAAAAATCCCACCAATACCTCCAAGATTTGAAGTAGAGAAGCATCAAGGTTGATCTTAATCCATTCTTTCGGTGGAGGGCACCAATTGTTTGAAGACTCCCTAAGGAGGTTAGTACCCCAGCTACAAAGATAAGGAGTAGACTTTGAAACAGCCAAAAACAATGCATTTGAAGCACTCACGGATGCAGGCAATGCCTTCTTACTGTGCTTCACATAATTTCTGTTCTTCCAAGCAAGGTAAATAACCAAGCAATAAACTTTTGCAATGCCAGAATTGGACGTAGAAAGCCTTTTAAGTTCCTGAAGACAATCCTCCAAAGAATTGAAAACAGGGATCATAATACCCCATTCTCGAATCTTCTTTATAATCTCCAGCATATGCTTACAATGAACCATAATATGTTCATAAGACTCCACCGCTTGGCATCCTCTCTCACAGCTATCCAACAATGAGATTCTATGGTTCTTAAGAAATAGGTTAGTTGGGATTGCAGCCTTGCCTAACCTCCACCAAAAAATTTCAACCTTTTTACTGAGTTTGAGCTTCCTTAGCCATTTGAAGTACTCTACATCAACCAAATTATATTTGTCATTCAGCATTTGCTCATAAACTAGTGCAGAAACTATTTTCCCTGAACACCACTTCAGCAATTCAATATTGTCCTCCTCCATCATCTTGGTTTGGACTTGAACAATCAGTAGAATTAGCTCTGAGTGAAATGCCTTACGAAGCAAATCTAAGTTTCAATCACCATCAGAAGTTAAAAGCTGCTGAACTGACATACCTTCCAACATATTACAGTCCACGTAAGTTGGCCACCGTGTGATGCTTTTGTCTAGCAACCAAGCATCATTTAAAACACTGATTTTATTTCCCTTTCCCACCTTCCACCTAATAGCCTTCTTCAAATTTCTGCCCCCATCCAGCAAAATCTTCCAAGCAGTAGATGTGATAGCCTTATGGTCATCATTCATAATTTCATCTCCATATTTTGCTTTCATAGAACGGTGTAACAAAGATTCCTTTTTTTGAATAAAATTCCAAGCCAATCTAGATCTCAAAGCACCAATTCTTAATAAAGGAGATTGTAATCCCAATCCCTCCATACTTCTTGGCTTGCAAATTTCATTCCAAGCAACATAGTGCATACCTTTAGATCCGTCATTCTTATGCCACAAAAAACTTCTACAAAGTTTTTCAAACTCATATAAAACTCTTTTTGGAACCAAAGAGTGAGCGATTAAGAAATTGGGCATAGAAAGTAAGGAGCTTTCAATGAGTGTAATCTTACCTCCCATTGATAACGATTTCTTACCCCACGATTTGAGCTTGTCCATAACCATACTCAATACCTCTTGAAAATCCGTCACTTTGTTTCTTCTAAGGGAGATCTTGACCCCTAAATACTTCATCTCCTTAACCTCCTTAAAACCAATAATCCTGGTAATCTTCTTCTTTAGAGAGTAGCTCACCATCTTGCCAAATAATAGTTGTGATTTGTTGATGTTGACTCTTTGTCCTGTCCATTTGCAAAAATCCTCCACAATAGTCTTCAATTCTTTGGCTAAAGTAGTAGAAACATGTGATAAAACCAATACATCATCTGTATAAAGAAGATGCGAGCTTCTTGGACCTCTAGGTGAAATACGAATACCAAGATTTTTCCTCATTTGTTCCAAAGAACTGGATAAGAGTTGTGAGCATAAAATAAAAAGATATGGAGAAAGAGGGCACCCTTGACGAAAGCCACTTCTAGCGTTAATCCAATTAGAGTTTCTTCCATTGATAATGATAGAAAACCTCACATCTACCACGCATTCCATAAGAAGGTTAGAAAACAAAGTAGGAAAACCATACCACTTAAGCACCTGATAAAGTGTTGACCAGCCCATACTATCATAGGCATGTTCCATATCCAATTTGAGAGCCATCAATCCCTTTCGATTCTTGGATAATTTGAATTTATGGAAAATTTCCTGAGCCAGAATACATTGCTCAGAAATGGATCTACCGGGAATAAAGGCTGCTTGTTCTTCATACACCATCTTGTCAATCACCTTCTTCAATCTGTTTACTAACATGCTAGCCACAATTTTATAGTTGGTTTGACATAGGCTAATAGGCCAATAATCTAATGGGAGCAATGGATATTTTACTTTAGAGATCAAAGTAATTAAAGTATTCTTCCATTCTCTATTTAAGATACTAGTTTTGAAGAAACAGTTAACTGCATTCCACAAAACCTCCCATACTATACTCCAATAGCTTTTATAAAACGAAGAAGTAACTCCATCAAAACCAGGTGCTTTGTTATTACCTTGCTGGAAAACTGAGGTATTCAACTCCTGGACTGAGAATTCTTCATTAAGCATGGCTAAGTCCACATTATTAACTTTCTGATTTTCTTCAACAGCAGGCCATCCCGTCAAAATACAATTCCTTTGTTGCCATTTTTTCTTAAAAAGATCTGTAAACACCTTCTCTATTTGATTCTCCTCCACTTGTATCATATTGAACTTATCTTTAACTTGGTTAATACGATTGCCAATATGCCTAGCTGATGCAAAATTCTGAAAAAAACTAGAATTAGTATCACCATCCTCATGCCATTTCACTTTAGCCCTTTGATTCCACCAAGTAGACAACCGCCTCAATGTTACATTTAATTCATGCACTTTGTTCCTTAGCAAAACCAAATCATCAGCATTCCAGTTCACATCACAAGCTTCTCTAATTTGAAGATCAAGGATTTCCTTTTTCAAGGTATCCTTCAATGCATTCATGTTCTTGTATTTATTTCTATTCCAGAAAAATAATGCCTTCATCGTACGTTTGAGCTTCCTTTGGAGTATACTATATTCATCACCATAATCATTCTTCATCCATGAGTTGTAAACAATATTCTTTGCAGCTGGGTACGATCTCCATGTGTCTTCAAACTTAAACACTTTATTCTCACCACAAATTCTATCCTTCATACTAAGCACAATTGGACTGTGATCTGATGCTACTCTAGCAAGATGCTTAATAGTAGCCATAGGAAGCATTTGAATAGCAACTGAGTTCAAAATGCATCTATCCAATCTTTCCCAAATCTGAGAGGTTCCCTCTTTGTTATTACACCAAGTGAACCTTGGGCCCATACTACCAATGTCATGGAAATCGGAATTCACCATAAAACTTTTAATCTCCCTAGGTCCTTTAGAGAACAAGAACCTCTTACCTCCTCTTTTCTCCTCCTTGTTAATAATGCAATTAAAATCCCCTCCAATAATAGAGGGAATTGTAACCTCCATACAATCATTGAGTTGTTTCCATAAACTTTCCCTTTCCTTACAATTTTTGCTCCCATACACCGTGGCAATTCTCCAAGTTCCCAAGTTAGGAACCGAGAGACTACCAACAATTGCTTGTGAAGATGTCTCCCTTATATCAAAAGACAATATATTCCTCTTCCATAGAACCATAATGCCTCCTGAAGTACCCTCAGCAGGGTGATGAAAGTACTCCCAATCTTTCCCAATCAAGTAATCAATGTGCTTTCTATCAATGCTAGCCAACTTCATTTCCATAAGCCCAATGAAAAAAATACTATGATCTCTAACGATTTCCTTCAAATATAAGGAGGCTTCTTTTTTTCTTGCCCCCCTACAATTCCAAAAAAGAATTGAGGACATTAAAAAGGTGTAATTGATCTCTCCCCACTCTTGGGGATCAACCTATCAAACCTCTTTTTCTTCTTATTTTCCACATTCACAGGTTCAAGTGATTTCAACTCTTTAGCCAACTTCACCTTGACAGCAGCACTAGAAACAACCAATTCACTGTGATTGATTTCATCATCAATACACTCCCTGTCTTTTTCTGTATTTTTTATATCATTAACCTGCTCTACCAGACATTCTTCTTCAGGATCCTCACTGAGAACAGCAAACCTGTTGGTAACAGCAGTCTCCGAGTTCTCTTTTCTGATAGATTTTCTAACATCTCTACTGTCTGAAGCCAAGACATCATTAATATCCATAATATCCTTATTATTTACCATACTTTCTCTATCAACCTTTGCATTATTTTTCCGACTGTTATCTTCCATGAAAGATTTGTCGAGTTTAGCATCATTCAGCCCCTTCCTAACAACGTTTCCCCTGTTGTATCTTCTGTCTTTGAAGTGAACATGGATCCAGGGTCCATATTCAGAACTGATCACTGAAGAATTGATTTCCTGCACATTCTTCTCACCTATTTCCTTACCAGCTTCCTTGTCCTTCAAAGAATGATTTTGTATTCCAATGGATATATTTTATGGGTATATCTCTCTGTTGTGGCCGACTCTACCACACTGATAACAGAGCAGATCAATTTTCTCGTATTCAACCCGTTGAAAGAACCTTCCAGTGGAGCCATCCACCCACACACCATTCAGCAGCTTTTTCTCCAGATCAATCCTTACACAAACTCGAGCAAATTCTCATTTGCTCCAACAGAATGTATTGCCATCGATATACATTGGTGTTCCCAAGCAAGATGCAATCCTTGCGATATTATCCTCATCCCAGCAGTACAATAGTAGACATTGAAATCTAACCCAAACTGGTGCCGAGATTTCTTTAAACATGTTTGGATCAAATGCAGCAGACCACTTATCCATTCCAACAATAAATCCATTTACATACCAGGGTCCTCCATTCAAGACTTCATCAACCACTTCACTCGACTGAAATGAACACAAGATCCAGTCCATACCAATCGAGGTTAAATGGAAACCTCCAAGCCTGCTCCATTGTTTTCTCAATTCGGTGCTACAAACCGAGAAAGGTACATTGTTACCCAGCACTTTGATCACCACTGAATTCTTCAAAATCTACGAATTCCTTGCTTCCATATCAGCATTAAGCTTCACAGCAATTCCATCTTCTGAAAATTCAACATTGTTCTTATTAAATGATATTTAGATTGGCTTTGGCTTCGACCAGGCATCAACTATTTCATTGCTCTTATTCTTTTGCAACTCCATCTCTATAGGTCCATTCTCAGCCGGAATATCCTCCTTTAAAACCTCCACCGATGATAAATCATCATCAATCTTACGCCCCTTAAATGTATCAAGAACCCCAGAGAAATTGTAAACACGGAGAATCAAGTTGTTCGTTGCCGATGATTCAATTATCGCAGCTCCTGGATTCATACCTCCACCAGTAATATCCTTCCCAACCACATTCTCAAGTAGCACGCTCTTACCCTTACCTTCAACATGGGCTATCTGACGATGGTTCACCACACCTTCTTTAATGACGATTCCATTCGAACCTCTACCGCTTGGACGTAAAGATCCCATAGGTCGCAGGACGTTCATAAGGATGAACGCCGGCGATCAACTACTGCCGCCACCTCAGATCGCGAAGAACTCGCGAAAGGCCAAATTCAAAAAAATAAGAAGACAGCTTCTCTCTCTAAAAAACGGGAGTTTCTCTCTCTAAACAACAGAAATTATCTTTTGTTTTTTTTTTTTTTTTTGAGTATAATAATCAATCCCTTTCGATTGTTTCCCTCCCTCTATCCTCTTTAGTGGTTTAATTTTTTTTTTTAAACAATAGTCTATCTTAAATAGATAACTAGACTTTACAATTAAGATCTTACTATCTTGCTACAGTAATCTATCTTATATATATATACTATTAAAAAGTCTTTATATTACTTTCAAGATCTTTGAAATCTTACTCTTGCATTTATCATATGAATCTGATTCTATTTTGTGGTTTATTCTTCCCTTTATTAGAGTGTGAGTTTTTCTTCTCTAAAAACTAGAAGATATACTCAGAACTGAGAATATTTAAGAGTTTTGAAAAGAGATATAGCTTCGACAACTAAAAAAAAAGTGACCAATAATGCCTAAATAAAAGATGCACAATGATCGCCAAAAATTTAAAAATACACAAAGTGTATCAAAAATCAAAAGTTGCACAAAGTGCGCCAATCAAATTGACCAAAGGCATAAAATGATCCCACAAAAAGAAAAGCTTCCCTCTCTTTCAAAAACTTTAAAATCTTAGAAGAATTCATGTGTCACTTAATATTTTCAAAGGCTTGATTTCAAATTTCATGATTGTGATAAATCTCTTTGGTATATTATTCTATAAGATATTTTTTTGAAACCAAATTTTGAGCAGACCTTTTTTTTTCTTATCTAATTGGTTTGTTCTCAGTTAGATCTCTTATTTTCAAAAGATGATTTTTCCCTAAGAGAAGTTCGAGCTAGGGTTAGCATGATCGGATATTCTACCTTTTTTATGATTTCATTGATATTAACATATTAGTCTTAGATGTCGCTAAATTCAATCAGCTGGAAATTTTATTATATTTATACCTTATTTTTTAAAAAATGTACTTTTTGTTTTTTGATTTGTTTTCTCTCTTTTTTGTCTTTTTTAAGTTTCTAGTGTTATTTTTTTGGGCCTTCTCTGATCATCTCCATCCATCCTTTGATTTAAACTTTTTGTTACATCATCCTGGATGATATTCATATCGTCCTAGACGATCGGTTCAATTCACTTCTAAAATCCATATGCTGACTGTTCTGACCTTTTCTACTCTTTATCATCCTAGACGATACATTATCATCCTGGACGATCTGATCGTCTTCTATTTCAATCATCCTTGATAATCCTCTTTCATCCTAGATGATGCCTTTTATCCTTTCTCAATTACTGGTAATCATCTCGTATGATCTACCTGTTCGTCCTAGACGATTCACCTGGAAATATGTTTAATAAGCCTTAAATTCAGCCGATATGATCCATTATTGGATCATCATCCCAGATGATCCACCTATTCGTCCTAGTCAATACACATGGTAGTGTGTTTAAACATTTTAAATTTGGCCAGTTTGATCCATTATTGATCATCATCCTAGACGATCCACCTCATCTTCCTGGATGATCGACTTTTTCAATGGTCGTCTGGATTGTCGCCTCAGGACAATCGCCTGTGTCTAATCATCCTGCATGATATTTGATCTTTCCGAATGATATGACTGCCTTTTTGACCAATCATCCAGCCGCAATTATTGCACTGGATCATCCTGGACGGTTCTGTGATTGTCCTGGACGATCCAACTGATTCTTTAAATTCAGGGCCTCTCCAGCCATTTTTCTCTCACCATCTCTTCTACTAGCTTTCTACTTCCTCTTTTCTTACTATTGGTGATCTTGGCAGAAGGCAAGCGATCTCACCAGGTGTAGGGAAATTCCATGAGTGCCACTTTGGACCCTCGATTCATGGAGGTGGATGATCAAGCCGCCTACCAATGCTACAAGATGGTTGGCATTGCTATTTTCCGATCGATCAATCCAACCCTCCTTTCTTATCTGGTACTTTACTTATTCCCTCACACCTCTTTGTGTTTCATTCTTACTCTCGCAATCGCCTTCAATTGAGCTTCTATTTGAATTCGTCGCAAGCCTTAGAATAATGTCTGCCCTTACTTCTCTTTGATCGTATGTGAATCGACGCCCCATCGAGATCATACACCTAGACTGTGCTGAATTCTTACAACTCTCAACCACAGAGGATAAGCTTCACACCTTGTATTTTGACCCTGATTATAACTAGGCTCCAGCCACCACATTCTTCGCAACACCAATGCCCACTTTTATGTAGGAGAGAGTAGCTCTTTACTTAAAGATTTTAGGACAATCCAACACATCCTTCATACCTCTATTATTCCCAAAGTTGGTGATCTCATCTACATTACCCTTCTTCTTTTGATCACCACCTTTTATATTTTACCCCATCACGAATTCATTGCTACTGATTTAATTTTTCATTACATTGAACGTCTGACCACTATTTGTGACCTAGGACATAGAAGGAAGCCAAACCTAGCCTTAGGATATATCATTGATTATGTCTTAGAATCCAAACATAATCTCCAATATCTTGCTCCTCCAAATTTCCAGCCTGCCTTCTACTCCGATAATTCCTTCAATGTCCTTCACAGTACTAATCTTCATCGGGGGATGGGGAAGCTTAGGGGGCAGAAGAGGAGGAAGTTCCCCCACCTATTCCTGCACCTGCTCTGCTTCACGAGCACTCTTAGCTAGATAAGCTAGTCGAGCAGTTCAATCAGTGGGAGGCCCGCTTTGAGACTTATGTTGTTGCTCAGGAGTAGCAATATGCTGATGACTTAGCCCATTTCGAGTAGCGAGGTGTTGAGGACTTAGCTCGTTTTGACACCTACGTTGCACAATAGCAGTAGCAATATGACAAGGATATGACCTAGTTTGGAGCATAGTTTGCCTTGCTGCCTAGCTACTTTTAGTAGCCACCACCACCACCTCCTCCTTTAGATGATCAGGGGCTGTTATTTTACTAGTTTTCTTTTTATGCTATTCTTTTATTGTAGTTTGTTTCTATTTTTTTTAGTTTTTGCTTTATTTCAATTCTATTTTCCTCCTTTTTTTATGATGTCAAAAGGGGGAGTAGTGTGTTGTACTTATATTATTCTGTTCTGAAATTTGAATCTGTTATGTTTTATGTGATTTCACCACTTACAATTCACTATCTTGAATTGCTTAGAAGAATTTTGGTTTGCCATCATAAAAAAGGGAGAGATTGTTACAAATCTGATTTTATAAATTAGAATTTTGATGATAGAAAACATTCATTTTTTTTCAATGACTTCCTTGCCCACTAACATTTCATGTCAACAAGATCAAGTGCAACTCAAGCTAGCTCAAGATTAGGTAGATAAGGTATGAGTTAGTTTGTAATGTATTTTTTCCCTTTCTTGAGTCAATTCTAATCTTTATAGTGTCTGATGCTAAGTAACCTTGCACACACACACTCGGGTGAATTTTTTCTATCTAACTTGGAGTTTTTTTTATTTTCCTAACATCGTTTGGGATGATCCAAAAAATCATCCTGGATGACCAATCAAAAATAGAAACCATAATTAAGGCATCCTACTTAAGGTAGCCATCATTAAGCATATCATCCTGGATAATTTTTGTATCGACTAGGATGATATGCTCAAATCAGAAAGAATCAACGACCAAATCTATTAAGGTAGTTTTTTTTTTTTATCATCATCCAGGCCATCGGCATGGATGATGGGGAACAATTATGCCTAAATTGATCTGGTGATTAAGGAAAGTAATTAAGGTTGACTGATTCGATCATATCATCCTAGATGATCGTAGGATTGGCCAGGATGATTAGTTCAAAAACCTTGATTGCTCCTGGACGACCAAATATCATACATCATCTGTTCAGAGCGATGTTCTGGATGATTTTGCGCATATTTGAACTAATCGGCCAGGACAATCATAAGATCGGCCTGGACGATCAAGTCATTTTATTTTCATCCAGACTCCCATCCAGCGTGATGTTTTGGATGATATTCCCTAATATGTACTAATCATACAGGATGATATATTATCGTCCTTGATGATAGGAAAAAAATCTTATAATCATCCCAAGTCATCCGGGCTGATTGAGCTTAATTTGTACTAATCGTATAAGATGATAGCAGTATCATCCTGGACGATAAAGTTGGTTCTTGAAAATCTATTTAAAGGACTCATATTTTCTCAAGCATAAGGATCTTTTACTAAGAGCCTAGAGGGGAGGAAGAGAGAGGGAGAGAGAGGGAGGAACTTGTGAGGGGGAGCTTGTGACAGGTTTCACAAGTCTTGCTCCAAGCAAGGTTCCAAGGTGTCTTCTCCGATCATTGTTCCTCATTCTTGGAGGCTCAAGGGAGGTACTCTTCAGCAATTTATCGAGGTCCTCTGCCTACTTCAGGAGGAAGCAAAAGGAGTCGGGTTCTCTGCCCACTTCAGGAGGAAGAAAAAGGAGTCGGTTCTCTACTACAACGGGGTTGGTGGAAGGGAGATTTTATAAGGGCTTCTCCGCCTAGCTTTGTTGGCTAAAGGAGAGATACTAAGTTAATGAAATACTCGGAGGGTGCCTTCGTGGAGTGGACATAAGTCTAGGTTTGACCGAACCACTATAAATCCGATGTGTTCTTTCCTTGTTTTTACTTACGTATTTAATTTTCGCACTCATTATTTTTTGTGGTGGATTTTGTTTTGGTTTAGGTTTGTGATTTGATTGAGAAGTTTTTTAAAATACCAATTCACCCCCCTCTTGGTTAGCCTTGGGACTAGTTCATATGGCAATTAAAGATTACGATTCTAATGAGAGAACGTCCAGGATTCTAGTGAGAGAAAATTTTGATTTTTTAAATTCCCTGGTTCCAATTATCTTGCTAAACTCTGCTATCGTGGTGGAGGGTTGCCGGTCGTCCAGTATGGTTGATCAGAACACCTAAAATCCTTACTCTTATAGGATTCCTAACCTTCGTTGGGGAACCAAAGGTAGAAACGACGAAGTTCGGGATGATTTGTGAATCGCAAGGATGAGGCATCGCCGGTTGATAATCAATAAAGGAGGTATTACTCCAATTAAAGTTCCTATTTATGTGGAAGGTAAGGGAAAATCTCCTCTGATCAAGAGTAATTAGGAGAATAGATCATCTTCAAGGTGTGTTCTTGCATCGCCTCCGATTAATTTGGTTTCAGGTTTTGAAAATCAAATGAATGATTGTGAAGCATCTACATCTTCTGGTCAATTTGAAGGTGAATCATTTTTTGAATAATTCTGTACTGGATATTCTGGAAAGCCATATTTCAGATAATTCGAATGTTATTTTGAATTTAAATACATCGGATATTCAAGAGACAATGGTGGTAGATAATGTGGAAAAAGTTTCTGTACCTAATGTATCTCCTTTTAAAAATTCTGAGAATGCTTGGCGGAAAAACAAGCATATTAAAGTTCTTAACTTAGAACTTAATCCTTGCAATGGAGAAGATGATGGTATTGTGAAATTAAACAGTGAAAAGAAATGCAAGAATTTTCACTTATTACAAAAATCTTTGGTGGTAAAGGTGTTTGGTAGGAATGTTCCTTTTTCCCTATGTAGTATTGAATTAAGACATAAATGGAGTAAATTTGGAAACTTTTATATTTCTTCATTGGGTCTTGATTGGATGTTGTGCTCCTTTCACTCATCTCATGCCATGGAGGAGGTATTCAGTAGAGGACCATGGTATGTAGGAGGACATATAATTGGTTTAGACAAATGGTCGCCTAAGTTTTCTCCATTGTCCTTGAAAGGTCTATCTTCTCCAATTTGGATTCAATTACCTCATCTACCTCTTCATTGTTGGGATGAGGTGAATGTTACAAAAATTGTCTCTAAGATTGGTACACCTTTGTTTCTTGATGGAAATATGTTCAAATGGGGTAGGCAAGAGTTTGCAAGAGCTTGTGTGCGTATTAATCTGGATTCTAAATTATCTCATGGAGTATGGATTGAAGGCGTGTATGGAAAATTCTTTTAGAAAGTAGAATATGAAAAGATTTTTTCTTTTTCTTTTTTAATTGTGGCAAGATAGGGCATGTCCTTCGTGAGTGTGGTGATATCAAGATAGCAGAAAATGTTAATGGCCTTTTAGAAGTGAAAAATAATGGGAAGGCTGATAAGGCTGAGAAGACGGAAAGGAATATTAGAAAATCAGAAGCAAAGTTTGGTCCATGGATGAATGTAAAGTTTAATAAGAATAGTAAGAAAGTTTGGAAGGTTGGGAAGAACTTGGATTCTATGAAGCATCCAGATTTGGCTGTTACTGCTAACAAATTTGATATTCTATCTCAAGAAAATTTGGACTTGATTGAGGAAAGGCTATTTAATATTCTAGATAATAATGGTGGTGATAAGGATTCTACCATTTTGATTAATGCTTTTTCCCAAAGCATAACAAATAATTTGGCTATAGAGGTTGATAGAATTGAGGCTCCTGTCTCAATTTTACATGAAGATTCTATTGCTAAAACCAATGTGGTTGCTGTTGGAGAAAGTGAAAAGAGAATCCAGAAGTCTGCTTATATTGATTTGGATCTTGCTCAGGATAAGCTGGTTGTTGCATCTGGAGATAAAAACAATATTTTTTATTCAATTTTGGAAACAGAAGCTGTTGCTGATGATTATAAATTGGCTAAAATAATTTCTGAGCTGTGAATTAGCATTTCTCATAAGGAGGAGTTGGGTCCGACGGTGACTTGCCCTTTTGTTGTTTTTCTGGAATCTAAACAAGAAAGTTTGGTTGCTGCATTGGGATCTCAGGATTTGTCCTCTCCTAAACTTTTTGTTTCTAAGATAAGTTCAGAAGCTTGTGTCCTTGATAATATTAAAGAGGAAAAATTGGAAAGTATTAAACACAAAAGCAATAAAAAACTCAAATTCCTAGGTCCTATTGAAGACTTTCCTAAGAAAAAGAAAACTGATTTGAAGCCTTTTGGAGGTAACAACTTCAATAATATCTCTGGATGAAATTTTATATAGATTGGGAGGCAGATAGAGCTTTTTTGAGAAAAGCTATCATTTATTTAAATAATGTGGATATGGAAAAAGAAGTTTGCATTACTTTAATTATTGTAGATTTCTTCAATATGCTCTCATTCTACAGATAAGATCGGTCTGAAGCTGATATAGGGATGGAGATGCTCAAGCTATGCTATGGTCACACTTCTAAAAGTGGAATTGAAGAAGCTGTATCTATTGTAGTTCCTTATAGTCTTATCTTTTTAGTATTATTGTTTTATTTTATTGTTTTTGTAGATCTAGTTTGCTTTTTAGAAAATATTGAAATGTCATATAAGATTCTTATTAGTTTTCATTTTTCATCTCTAGGGAACTCTGGGATACTAATCAACCTTTTAGGTTGTTTTAATATTTGGTATCCCCATCACCCCAATGAATTTAAAATGAGAGTTAGTAGATCTTATATCCATTATGATATTTTCGAAGGGCTTACTTTGGTCTTTTGCTTTCTAGTTTGTAATAATTTTTCCTTTTAAATATTATATGCAACATCTCAAAAAAAAAAAAAAAACATCCCTAACAAACTTTCAGAACTATCTTCAGATAGACATTGCCCATAATCCAAATTAGAAACCCAGATATTATCTTTTTTCTTCCAAGCATTACTTAGATAATTTCCACTAGGTTCTTTTGGCTTCACAATCAATCCATCATTAAGTTGACGTGCATTTTGTTCTCCTGACTCACAATGATGAAGAAAGTTTAAATCTTTTGATACATTAATCATGCATGAATTCACAAAATCAAGATGCATACTCGCAGAAGAACCATCAATTATGTCATTACGAACCTTATCATCAAAATTTTTATTTTCCTCAATAATTTTATCCAGAGAATCAGTCATTTTCATCTGACCAGCATTTCTACCTTCTAATGGCAGGATAGAGTTATTCACTTCCTTAAAACTAGAGAAAGACCAAATTTATTCAATATTTTGAATGCCATCCACCGCTCTTGAAGTAGATTTTTCAAATTTAAAATTGTTATCAATCATAATTTTTTTCTCTTTTTGATATCATAAACTACCTTCTTCATCGATAAAAGACCACCTTCATTTATAACCAGAGCTTTATTGTTGTTCATCTTTAATCTCGCATCCTAAGCAAAAATATTTAAGCCAATACCTAATGCACCATCACCAAATGCTGTTATTGATCGGGCAGGTATCGTAACACCACTAGAGGAAGGTAGTCGAGAATCACCAGGACCACCCGTCATAGTAGTCCGACGAACATCCGCCGCCATCCAGATTCCCGCCGAAGAATTCTCAACAGGCTTTTGAAAATTCCAACTTCTCTCTCTAGAAAAAACCAGACATTCTCTCTATAGAAAATTCCCATATTTCTTTTTTTGTGAATTAGTATTTTTATAATAAAAAAATTGGATAATTTTTTATCTATAAAAGTTTTATCTTGTAACTTTTAATATGTTATAGATATGATATTTTTGAATATTTAATGATTTGCTAGTAAATTTTGCACTAGGTATTTTAAAATGTGCACCTTTTATTTATCTAAAAAAGTAATATATAACATAGAAAATAATGTTCTAATATAATTAATGGAGTTAAATAGTGTTCTACACAATCTATACAAATTTGGTTATGTTCAGGATCAGTGAGTTTTATAAAGTAATGTGTTCTCTTACTTAATGTTGCATAGTAGTGTAGAAATTATGACATTATTTTTCGAGTACATTTATGCTTTAATTTCTATATTGCAATGAATTATGTGAAATTTTATGTGAAATATGTCTCTTGGGATATATAAGCGGTTAGAACCTTTTGTGTTCTATCTTCTGTGGAGATATGGAACTCTCTAAAAATCAATATGTTGGGAGTTATAAGGGATAAGAATCTAAATTCTAATTGACAAAAGAAAAAATTCTATCCTTTGGGAGTTATAAGGGATCATAATCTATAGTTTCAGATTGAGAAAAAATAATTTTGTTATGTTTTATTTTAAAGTTTGTTAGGGATGTTAGGCCCTTATGAACTGGCCCAAGGCTAACCAAGAAGGGGGGGTGAATTGGTATTTAAAAAATCTTTAAACCAAAGACCAACAAAGGTCAAACCAAAATCACCACAAAAAAATAAGTGCGGAAATATTAAGTGCGGAAGCAAGAAAAGGAACACAAGGGTTTATAGTGGTTCGGTCAACTCGACCTACGTCCACTCCCCGGAGGCACCCTTCGAGTATTGCACTACCAAAGTGACTCTCCTTTTGATCCCAAAGTAAGGAGGAGAAGACCTTATAAAAACCTCATTTTTGCCACCCCGGCAAGGCAGAGAATCCAACTCCTTTTGCTTCCTCCAAAAGCAGGCAGAGAACCTCGATCAATCGCTGAAGCTTACCTCTCCCAAACCTTCCAAGGAAAAAGAGACTCTAGTGGAAGAAGAAGTGGAACGATGCTTGGAGCAACCGTTGTGAATCTGCCTCACAAGCTCCCCCTCACAAGATCCTCTCTCTCTCTCTCCCTCTCTCTCTCTCTCCTCTAGGCTTTCTTAGGTCAAGACAGCAGCAAAAGATTATTCAAATCATTAAACAAAAGCCCTTAAATAGAAGAGCTTCAAAATAGCTCATTAATTATAAGTTGCCGGCATTATCGTCTAGGATGATATTAATATCATCTTGTATGATCAGTGCAATTTGAGCCTAATCAACCGGGATAATCTGGGACAAATAGAAGAAAAGTGTTCCTATCATCCAGAATTATTATAAATCATATGATTAGATCAAATCATAGACCATCGGCCTGACAATCGCTCTGAAAAGAGTTCTAGAAGATTCCAAAATAGCTTGATCGTCCAGGTCGATCTCATGATCGCCTCGAACGATTAGTTCAAATCAGGGGAAAATCATCCAGAGCATCGCCTGGAATTTGAGCTGGCCGATCCTAATCGTCCAGACCATCACTCGAAATATGAGGTGTTTGATATTGATCGTCCAGGAGTAACTTAAGTTTTTTGAACGGATCGTCCAAGCCTATGTAGTTGTATCAATCATCTTAATTGCTTTCCTAAATTGTCTAATATATTTATGCATAATTGTATCAAATCGTCTAGGCCGATAAGCTATCATTCTGGCCAATTTTCAAAAATAAAGAATGCCTAAATAGATCATGACGGCTGATTCTTTCTATTTTGAGTCTATCGTCCTGGCCGATACTTATATCGTCTAGGCCGATCGATTAATAATGGCTGCCTTAACAATATGTCTTGATTAGAATTTCTGTTTTGAACCCGATCGTCCAGGAGAATATAAATATCGTCCGGGGTGATGTGAGTAAAAATAAAAATTCTAAATCATACAGAAAAATCACTCAAGTGTGTGTGCGTGTTGGGTTACTTAGCATCAGAACACTTCAATGGTTACAATTGACTCAAGAAAAGGAAAAAGAAAATTACAGACAGACTCAGACCTAGTCTACCCAAACTTGAGCTAGTTTTAATTTCCGTCCGATCATATGGCCCTGAAATATTAGTAGAATAGGCAGTCGTAGAGAAACAAGAGTGTTTGATAATCATCAAAACATAATTCATGAAAAGAGATTTGCAACAATCTGCCCGTTTTCTATGAGGACAAAACACTCCGACGATTAATTCAAAAATAGCTGTGCAAAAAAAAAATACTTCAAAAAAATTCAGAATACATAACATAGTGAAAACACTCAAATATCCTACTCCCCCTTTGACATCTCAAAAAGGAGGAGGAACAAAGACACAAAGTAAGCAAAACCTTTTTTTTTTTTTTTTGAATAAACCAAGGCATGAACATGATGTAGTATTCCATGTGATTGATTTTAAAAATTTGTAAGTTAATGAGTTAACAACATCAAAACATCCAAAAAAAATAGTAGAATATCCGATCATGGTTACCCTTAGCAAGGTTTTTCTTTTAGGGTAAAATTATCTTTTGAAATCAATGATCTAACTCAAAGAATTCAATTGGATATGAAAAAAGAATCTGTTCACCACTTGATTTTAGAAAAAATATCTTATAGAATAATGTATTAAAGTAATTATGTCACAATCTCAAAAAAGTTGAAATCAAGCTTTTGATTTTATCATTTGATATATGAATTCTTCTAAGTTTTAAAAGTTTTTGAAAGGAGAGGAGAGCTTGATTTTTGGTGGGCTCATTTTATGCCTCTTGTCAATTTGAATGGCACTTTGTGCTTCTTTTTGATACACTTTGTGCATATATTTGTTTTCAATTTGGCGTCATTGCGCATCTTTTGATTTTGGCATCATTGGCCTTTTTTTTTTGCAAGCTATATTCTCTTTCAAAAAACTCTTAAATAATCTTAGTTGTGAGTATATCTTCTAGATATTAGAGAAGAAAAACGCACTCTCTAATATAGAGAAGATCAATCTGTTGCAAATCTATTTTCATGACGTATGTTTTGATGATTGACAAACACTCTTGATTCTCTTGGACTGCATGTTGCTTCTAACTTTTAGGAATCTAAGATCAGACGAACAAACAAAGCCAGTTCAAGATTGCGTAGGTTTAGAGTTGAGTCAGTCTGTACTTTATTTTTTCTTTTCTTGAGTCTATTTGTAATGGTCAAAGAGACTGATGCTAAGTAACCCTACACACACACACTTGAGAGAATTAGAATGTTTGTTTTTACTCATATCGATCAGGACGATATTTACATTATCCTGGACGATCAGGCTTAAAATATAAAGTCTAAATATGGATTCTTAATTAAGGCAGCTATCATTAACAGATCGGCCTGGACGATACATGTATCGGCCAGGATGATAAGCTCAAAACAGAAAAAAGTTGCCGCCATAGACAATTAAGGTATAGTGTATTTTTAAATAATCGGCCAGGATGATCATTGATCGGCCTGGACGATATTCACAAATTATGCCTTAATTGATTAGGAAATCAAGGGAGTAACTAAGGATGATTGATATGATCATATCATTCTGGACGATTGCAGGATCGGCCAGGATGATCTATTCAAAAACCTTAGTTACTTCAGGACGATAAATATCGGCAAGCTCAAATTCAGGGCTATGCTCTGGACGATTTTCCTCTGATTTGAATTGATCGACCGGGACGATCGTGAGATTGGCCTGGACGATAAAGCCAATTTTAAATCATCCAATTTTGCATTCAGGGCGATGCTCTGGCTGATCTTCTGAGTTTTGTACTGATCGGCCAGGCTGATGTCCATATCATCCTGGATGATAATATCGGCAACTTGCAATTAATGAGCTCCTTTGAAGCTCTTCTATTTAATAGCTCTTGTTCAATATTTTGAACAACCTTTTTTACTGCTGCCTTGACCTGAGAAGGCCTTGAGGAGAGAAAGAGAGAGAGGGAGAGAGAGAGGATCTTGTGAGGGGGAGCTTGTGAGGGGATTCACAAGGGTTGCTTCAAGGATCGCTCTGCTTCTTCTTCATTTAGAGTTTCTCATCCATGGAAGGGTCGGTAGAGGTAAGGAGTCAACATCTGGTTGTGGTTCTCTGCCAGCTTCAGGAGGAAGCAAAAGGAGATAGGTTCTCTGCCTTGCCGGGGTGGCAAAAAGGAGGTTCCTTGTGAGGGCTTCTCCGCCTAGCCCTGGGGGCTAAAGGAGAGTCACATTTGTAATGCAATACTTGGAGGGTACCTCCAAGGAGTGGATGTAGATCAAGTTTACGGAACGATTATAAATCTCTGTGTTATTATTTTCTTGCTTCCGCACTTTAATTTCCGCATTGTTTATTTTTTCTCGTGGTGAGATTTTGGTTTATGTGATTTTTGTTCTTTGTGAAAAGAATTTTTTAAAATACCAATTCACCCCCTCTCTTGGTTAGCTTGGGACTAAGTTCATAGGGCTTAACATTCCTAACGAACTTTCAAGTTGTATCAGAGCGGATTCAAAAATTTTAAGTTTGAAAACTTTTTGATTTTGATCTATGGCTAACCTTGGGAATCGTAACACTACGAAAGGGTATTCTATTACCCGACCACCCCTGTTCAATAACTTACCTTTTGATTTCTAGAAAACCCGCATGTCAACGTTTTTACAATCTACTGATTATCGCATGTGGATGTTTATCAAAGAAGGTTATTCTCCACCTTCTCGTGAAATTAATAGTGTTAAAATTGAAGTTGCTTTTACTGAATGAACTTTCGATGAAAGAGATTTAGCTCAATTGATTGCAAAATGTTTGAACTGTTTTTTCTGTGCTTTAAAATTTGATGATTACATGTGTGTCTCCACTTGCAAAACTGGTAAAGAAATTTGGGATAAATTGTGTATCTCCTCTGAAGGCACTAATGAGTTTAAATAATCCCGTTTGAATATTCTCTTGCATGATTATGAACTTTTTTGTATAAAACCTCATGAATCAATTTCTAACATGTAAACAAGTTTTGATTGGATCTTCTATTTGCCAAATTAGGTTTATTCTGAGTTAAATATTTTTATTTTTCAAAAAAAAATTTGTACCATAAAGAACGTCTGATCTAGGATTAACAGAATCAGATATTTTATCTTTGTCTGATTAGGATTGGCTAAACTCCTTGATCATGTGGAACTCTAAAATTTAATTATTTGAAGAACTTCTCATATGAAGCCTTGATAAAACAAAAAAAAAATAAAAAATTAAAATTCAAAAATATTCATTTGTTTATTTATTTTCGTTATTTTTAACTTTCTATTACTGTATTTTTGTCTGCTTTTATTTTGTTTTATTTTTGAGGGCCTTGATCATCACCATCTTTTCCTTAGTTTCAAATTCTAGTCACATCGTCCTGGCCGATACCTGTATCGTCCTGGATGATTAGACAAAATCTCTTCAAATTCCATCTGCTGACCTTTTCTGTGCTTGCTGTAACTAATCGTCCTGGACGATACGATATCATCCTAGACAATCTGATCGAACTCTGTTGCAATCATGATGATAGTCCTGGCCGATAGAATATTTTGTCTAGCCGATGCATTTTTTGTGCATCGTCCTAGCTGATACACTGGATCGTCTTGGACGATTCACGTGTCAGCACGTTTAAATCCTTAAAATCGGCCCCGGACGATCCATTATTGGACAATCGTCCTGCCCGATCCACTGTTCGTCCTGGACGATACATGTATCAGAGATTTAAAACATTTTAACTTTGGCTGGTACGATTAATTATTATGCATCGTCTTTGACGATACACCTAATCGGCCCAGACGATCTGCTTTTTCAACGGTCGTCCAGATTGCCTCCTCGAGACAATCGCCTGTGTCTAATCATCCTGGCCGATATCTGATCGGCCCGGACGATCGGACCGCCTTTTTGACCATTCAGCCTGTACACAATTATTGATCCATATCAGCCTGGATGATTCTGCGATCGTCCTGGATGATATGGCCTTTTCTTTAAATTCTGTCCGATCCAACCATATTTTTCACTTCATCCCTTCTCCTTTTGTGTCTCTTTGCTAACTCTCTTCTATGGATTATAGGAAACGTGTGCGACAAACTTCTGGAAGTTCTTCGAGGGCTAGGATTGACCCTCATTTCAGGGAGGCAGAAGATGAAGCCGCCTACCATCGATACTAAGAGTGTGGGATAACTGTCTCCAGAATCATCAATCCTACCTACATCTCATACCCGGTAATGGATCTTTTCACTCACACCTCCCTTTGTTTCATTCTATCTCTTGCTTTCCCCTTTAATACCGAGTTTCTTCGAGAATTCTTTGCAAACCTTCGCATTAACCCTACCTTCACAGCTATGACCTCCTATGTGAATCGACGCCCTGTCAAAATCACATATCAGGACTGTGTTGAACTGTTATATCTATCAACCATCGGGGATAAAATGCACTTAATCGCTTCAGATACTGACCTTGACTGGTCCACAGTGAACCACTTCCTTCGCCAGACCAATGCACCTTTTCATGTAGGAGAGACTAGATCTTTAGTCAAAGATGCTAGGATAATCCAACATGTCCTTCGCACCTCCATAATTCCAAAAGCCGCGGACCGAATCCACATCACCCCTCTACTTTCCCTCACTACTTTCTACATCATGACTCATAGAGAATTTAATATTGCGGACTTAATTTTTTGATACATTGATCACTTAACCATAATTCGCGATCCAGGTCATAATATGAAACCCAATATAACCTTAGGACACATCATAACCTATATCCTTGAAACTAAATACCAACTTCAGTATCCTATTCCTCCTAACCTCCCAACTCCCTTCTACTCAAATAGTTCCTTCAGTACCCTTCATAGTACTCATCTCCACCCTGGGGATGAGGATCCTCGGGGGGCTGAGGAGGAGAAGGCTCCCGCTCCCATTTCTGATCCTGTTCCTCTACACCAGCACTCACTGGTGTATCAATTGATAGAGAGGTTTGATCGATGGGAGACCCGCTTTGATGCTTATGTTGCTGCACAGGAGCAATAACATTCTGAGGACATTGCCCGCAATGAGCAGCACCGCACTGAGGATTTAGCCCGATTTGACACCTACATGACTCATCAGTAGCAGCAGCATGACCAGGACATCGCCTGGTTCAATGCTCAGTTTACTATACTTGCCAGCTACTTTCAGCAGCCACCTCCACCACCTTCATCTGATGATCAGGGTCCCTCATTTTTCTAGTCTGTATTTTCTGCTATCTGTCTTCTGTTTCTGTAGATTGTCTTATAGTTTGTTTTGGTTTCTATTGTGCTGTTTTCTTTTTTCTTTTGAGTGTCTAGGACCCTCTTTTTGTGATGACAAAAGGGGGAGTAGGTTGTGATAGGAAAAGTTAATTTGCTTGTAATTTTTGAAATTTTAATGAACTATTTTTTTTTTGAGTTTTTCCTACTCGTGTTTGTCATCATCAAAAAGGGGGAGATTATTGCGAATCTATTTTCATGATGTATGTTTTGATGATTGACAAACACTCTTGATTCTCTTGGACTGCATGTTGCTTCTAACTTTTTAGGAATCGAAGATCGGACGAACAAACAAAGCCAGTTCAAGATTGCGTAGGTTTAGAGTTGAGTCAGTCTGTACTTTGTTTTTTCTCTTCTTGAGTTTATTTGTAATGGTCAAAGAGACTGATGCTAAGTAACCCTACACACACACACACTTGAGAGAATTAGAATTTCTATTTTTACTCATATCGGCCAGGACGATATTTACATCGTCTTGGACGATCAGGCTTAAAATAGAAAGTCTAAATATGGATTCTTAATTAAGGCAGCCGTCATTAACAGATCAGCCTGGATGATCGGCCAGGACGATAAGCTCAAAATAGAAAGAAGTTGCCGCCATAGACAATTAAGATATTGTATTTTTAAATAATCGGCCAGGACGATCATTGATCGGCTTGGACGATATTCACAAATTATGCCTTAATTGATCAGGAAATCATGGGAGTAATTAAAGATGATTGATACGATCATATCGTCCTTGATGATCTCAGGATCTTCTTTATGCCCAATTCAAAAACCTTAGTTACTTCAGAATGATAAATATTGGCCAGCTCGAATTCAGGGCTATGCTCTAGAAGATTTTCCTCTAATTTGAACTGATCGGCCGGGACGATCGTGAGATCGGCCTGGACGATCAAGCCAATTTTAAATCATCCAATTTTGCATTCAGGGATATGCTATGGCCGATCTTCTAAGTTTTGTACTTATCGGCCAGGCCGATGTCTATATCGGCTTGGACGATAATGTCGGCAACTTTCAATTAATGAGCTCCTTTGAAGCTCTTCTATTTAAGAGCTCTTATTCAACATTTTGAACAACTTTTTTTGCTGCTGCCTTGACCTGAGAAGGCCATGAGGAGAGAAAGAGAGAGAGGGAGAGAGAGGATCTTGTGAGGGGGAGCTTGTGAGAGGGGATTCACAAGGGTTGCTTTAAGGATCGCTCTGCTTCTTCTTCGTCTAGAGTTTCTCGTCCATGGAAGGGTCGGTAGAGGTAAGGAGTCAGCATCTGGTTGTGGTTCTCTGCAAGCTTCAGGAGGAAGCAAAAGGAGATAGGTTCTCTGCCTTGGCAGGGTGGCAAAAAGGAGGTTCCTTGTGAGGGCTTATCCGCCTAGCCGTGGGGGCTAAAGGAGAGTCATGTTTGTAGTGCAATACTTGGAGGGTGCCTCCAAGGAGTTGATGTAGGACAAGTTGACTGAACCACTATAAATCTCTGTGCTATTATTTTCTTGCTTCCACACTTTAATTTCCACATTGTTTATTTTTTCTCGTGGTGTGATTTTGGTTTATGTGATTTTTGTTCTTTGTGAAAAGAATTTTTTAAAATACCAATTCACCCCCCTCTTGGTTAGCTTGGGATTAAGTTCATAGGGCTTAACATCCCTAACAAACTTTCACAATCTACAAATTAGAATCAATAATCGTATGAATAAATGTAATGACAAGAGTAACGAGGAATTCTTGATGTGATAAAAGACTTTGATTAATTTGCATACAAGATAGATTTGTTGTAGCAGGTTAAAAAAGATCTTAATTGCATACTACATTTATTAATTTGAGATAGACTTTTGATTAGAAAAGAAAATTGTGCCACTAAAATATGTTAGAGAAAGAGACACAATCAACGGAATATTTTTACCCTTTAATAGATTAAAAGATGTAAAATATTAACAACAAATTTTTAAAGGCAATGACTAGGCATACGATATCACTTCAATAATGATTTAAAAGGAATTTAAGAAGGAGAAAAATAAAATAAAATAACAAACAAAAAACTAACAATAAAACATAAAGCAACAAAAGAAGAAAAGAAAAAGAACAAAAATAAAAACAGGTAAAAGATCAAATTCATGCATTTAGGTCAATCACACTCAATCTAGTTCTTAAAGAGCTGAAAGTATCAAAGGCCAGTGGTTTAGTAAAGATGTCAGCTAGTTGATTCTCTGTTGTCACATGGTTTAACTCAATGTCTCCCTTAGTCACGTGATCTCTAATAAAGTGATGCATAATGTCAATGTGCTTAGTCCTTAAATGTTGGATAGGATTCTTAGAAATACAAATAGCGCTAGTATTGTCACAAAAGATTGAAATGGTGCTTACAGGTAATCCAAAATCCAATACTTGTTGTTTCAACCAAACGACTTGGGCTACACAACTTCCTTAGGAAAAACTCAGCTTCAGCAGTGGAAAGTGTAATAAAGTTTTGGTTTCTACTAGACCATGAGACCAAAGATTGTCCTGTGAATTAATAAGTTCTAGAAGTGCCTTTCCTATCCACCTTACATCCTATAAAATCAGAGTCAGAAAATCCAATAATCTCAAAAGCAGTGCTGTGTTTAGGGTACTAAATTTTTAAGCTTTGGGTCCCCAAAAGGTATCTAAAAATTCTCTTAACTACAGTCAGGTGGGATTCCTTAGGGTCAGCTTGAAATCTAGCACAAAGGCAAACACTAAACATTATATTAGGTCGGCTAGCGGTCAAGTAAAGTAAGGATCCTATCATGCCTCTGTACTTCTTCTGATCAACAGACTTACCAATTGGGTCCCTATCCAACGGAACACTAGAAGTCATGGGAGTATTAATTAGCTGGATTTATCCATCTCATACTTCTTCAAAATGACTTTTACATATTTTGATTTATTTAGAAAGGTTCCATCATCTAATTGTTTTATGATAAACCCCAAAAAGAAGGAAAACTCTCCAATCATACTCATCTGAAACTCTCTACTCATTATTTTGGAGAATTCATCACAAAGTTTTTGATCAAAAGATCCAAAAAGTATGTCATCCACATAAATCTGAATAATGAGCAAATCATCTCCAACTTTTCTAAGAAAAAGGGTGGTGTCTACGCTCCCCTTAACAAACTCCCTTTCTAGTAAGAATGTATTAAGCCTCTTATTCCAAGCTCTAGGTGCCTGTTTTAAACCATATAAGGCCTTTTTTAATTTAAAAACATGATTTGAAAATTGTGAACTCTCAAAACCAGGGGGTTGTTCTACAAACACATCTTCTTTTATTTTCCCATTTAAAAAGGCACTCTTAACATTCATTTGAAAAAGATTAAATTCTTTATAACAGGCAAAGGCTAATAGCACTCTAATGGCTTCCAATCTAGCTACAGGGGTAAAAGTCTGCTCAAAATCTATCCCTTCTATTTGGTTATACCTCTTAGCCACTAATCTTGCTTTATTCCTAACCACCACTCCATAATCATTCACCTTATTCTTAAAGATCCATTTGGTTCCAACTACATTTTGTTCCTTATGTCTTTCTACAAGCTCCCAAACATCATTCCTAACAAATTGGTTCAATTCCTCCTGCATGGCTAAAATCCAAAACTCATCAGAAAGGGCTTGGTTTATGTTGGTTGGTTCACTCATTGAGATAAAAGCAGAGTGGTTCACCTCCTTCCTAAGTCCATGTCTAGTCCTAACTCTAATAGAAGGGTATCCTAAGATCACATCTTTGGGGTGACTTGTAGAGTATCTCTAATCTCTATGCAAGGTGTGTGAAGGTCCAACCCTTTCTTCCAGATCTACATTTTCTACTCCTTGGGTAACATCTCCTACTCCTTTAGTGTTTTGGTGTTCTACTCCCTTCTCCAAATTTTCTACTACAGTGGTAATATCTCCAACATCATCATCATCCTCAAGTCCAGGCTTTCTAGGATCAAACTCATCAAACACTACATGAGTAGTTTCTTCCACCATCAAAGTTCTTTTGTTAAACACCCTAAAAGACTTCCCAATACTAGAATATCCCAAGAACACTCCTTCATTAGATTTTGAATCAAATTTTCTTAAGTGAGACTTCCCATTATTGTGAATGAAAACCTTACAACCAAAGATATAAAGGTGGGAAAGATTGGGTGTCCTACCCTTAAGGATCTCATAGGTTGTCTTATCTAGTTTGGCTCTAACATTCACCCTATTCAACACAAAACAAGCTGTGTTAACTGCTTCATCCCAAAAGTATTTTGGAAGTGAATACTCACCAAGCATGGCTCTAGTGGCTTCCACTAAGGTCTGGTTCTTCCTTTCAGCTACCCCATTATGCTGAGGGGTCTTAGGAGCTGAGAAGTTGTGGCTAATCTCCTTGTCCTCACAAAAATCTCCAAATCTTTCATTTTCAAACTCTCCCCCATGGTCACTATAGATGGTCAAGATCTCACAACCTAGCTTTTTCTGAATCCAAGTAAAATAGGTTCTAAACTTCTCAAAAGATTCATTTTTGTGTGAAAAAAATCTAGTCCAAGTGAACCTCAAGTAGTCATCAACAATTACAAAACAATAAACTTTCCCTTCCAAGCTTACAGTGCTAGTGGGTCCAAATAAATCCATGTGCAGGACTTCTAAAGGTCTAGAGGTGCTAATGTCCTTAGTTGGGTGAAAAGAGGAGTGGACTTGCTTTTCTAATTGGCAGGCATCACAAAGGTGGTCTTTAGAAATTTCAGTTTAGGGACACCTCTAACAAGGTTATTTTGGGTTACTTTCCTAAGGATTTTCATACTAGCATAACATAATCTTCTGTGCCACAACCATGAATCATCAACAGCAGTTTTTAGGCAAAAAGATGCAACACATTCAATGTTATTTAAATCAAGCATGTACACGTTGTTGATCCTCTTTTCATACAAAATAGTAATTTTATTTAAACTTATAATGCATGAATTTGCAAAGAATTGTATGATGAAGCTCTTGTCGCAAAGCTGACTGATGCTGAGTAAGTTGTGTTTTAATCCATCTACAAGTTTTCAATCATAAGGTTCTTGGAATTACTAATTATACCTGCACCTACCATCTTCATGGTGGTGTTGTCTCCAAGAGTAACATTGCCTCATGTCCTAGTCTCCAGTAATGAATTGATTGGCATCACCAGTCATATGTCAAGAGCATCCGCAGTTCAGGTACCATATACTCTCACGAGGCCTTTTGTGAGAGCTTACCTATAAAATCACCAAATGTCATATTTAGGAATCCAAGTAGGTTTCGGATCATTCTTATAAAAAGTAGAATGCAATGCATGTGTGCTATGCAGTGACTCATGCAATTTGGGTCTCCACAACCAATGTGTACTATGGTAAACAGTGCAAGTGTGTGAGATGTTTCCTAGCATGCCACATGAAAAGAATCTAATTCCAGGAAAAGGATTTCTTAAATGGTTTGGGTAGTAATGCCTCTTCCTAGGTTTTGGCTTTTAATTAAGTGTAGGTGTCATCCAATTTCCCTTAAGTGTATCCAATTCATTTTTAATCCTCATCTTAGTATCTTTTAAATCATCATATCAATTCTCAAATTATGCTCTCTCTTTAGATTTCTTAAAATCAGATTCAAGTGAGGCGTGTGAAACTTTTAATGAATCAAGCTCTTCAATTAATTCAGAATGCTTTTAATTTAAATCATCAAATTCATCAAGTAGAACCATATGATTTGAATCAATTGTTGAATGATCTTTAATCAATATTTCATGTTCTTTTTGTAAATTCAAAAGCTCCAATTTCAAAGTAGTATGTGTTTTCTTATGCTTTCTATATGATGCATGAATTTTTTTAGAAACTTCAAGTAGTTGGTCGTAGGATAGTTCACATACCTCTTCTTGATCAAGATGATCATCTATCATTAAGCACAGGTTTGTTGTCTCATCTTTAGGTTCAGTCTCAGATGAATCGTAAGCAGAGTCCGCCCAGAATGTCTTTTGAAATTTCTTTTTGTCTTTCCTAGACTTAGGTTTCTCCTCATCTTTTTCTTTGCTTGAGTGAGCCGTGAGTGTAGGATAATTAGCTTTCACATGTCCAGGTTTCCTGTATTCAAAATAAACCATGTCATTAGAGCTCTTAAAATTTATGTTTCCCTTACCTTTGTTCCACTTTTAATAATACTTTTGTTTCTTCCTTAGAAAGCTTTTGAATTGCATTTTGATTAAGGAAAATTCATCGCTTTCAAACTCGGAAGAGTCGAAGTTCGTGTTGTTGGCCTTCAATGCCACAGTTTTCTCCTTTCTTCTCTCACATGCATCCAAATTTCTTTGGTTCACACCTTGCTCATAAACAATGAGTGAGCCAAGTAAGTTGTCAATTGAATAAGTATTCAAATCTTTAGATTCAGTAATGGCGGTGATTTTAGCATCAAAAGAGAAAGGCAAGCTTCTCAAAATCTTGTTTACTTTTTCATAATTTGAAAGTTCTCTTCCTAAGGCATACGAAGAAATTACAATTTGAGTAAATCTTGTATACATATCAAAAATTGATTCAGAAGGTTTCATATAAAAAAGTTCAAAATCATGTAAGAGAATATTCAAACGAGATTTATTAACTTCATTGGTTCCTTCATAAGTAATATACAACCTATCCCAAATCTTCTTCCCAGTAGAGCAAGTAGAAACACGCATGTAGTGTTCAGATTTTAAAGCACAAAAAAAATAATTCAAACACTTTGCATTTAGTTGAGTTAAATCTCGTTCATCAAAATTTCAGTCAGTAAAAGGCATGTCAGTTTTAATTCCATTAAGTTCACGAGAAGGTGGAGAATATCCTTCTTTAATAAGCATCCACATGCGATTATCAGTTGATTGTAAAAAAGTAGACATGCGAGTTTTCTAAAAATCAAAAGATAGATTGTCAAATAAAGGTGGTCGTGTAATATAATATCCTTCCGTTGTATTACGATTCCCAAATTTAGCCATGGAATAAAATTCAAAATTTTTAAGCTCAGTTTTTTATGAATCCCGCTCTGATACCACTTGAAAGTTCGTTAGGGATTTTAGGCCCTTATAAACTGGCCCAAGGCTAACCAAGTGGGGGGGGGGGGGGGGGGGGGTGGGGGTGAATTGGTACTTAAAAAAAAATTAAACCAAAGACCAACAAAGCTCAAACCAAAATCACTATAGAAAAATAAGTACGAAAAAATTAAGTGCAGAAGAAAGAAAAGGAACACAAGGGTTTAAAGTGGTTCGGTCAACTCGACCTACATCCACTCCCCGAAGGCAGGGTCTGAGTATTACACTACCAAAGTGACTCTCCTTTTTCTCCCATAGCAAGGCGGAGAAGCCCTTACAAAAACCTCCTTTTTACCACCCCCGGCAAGGCAGAGAACCCAACTCCTTTTGCTTCCTCCTGAAGCAGGCATAGAATCTCGATCAATTGCTGAAGTTTACCTCTCCCAACCCTTCCAAGGACAAGAGACTCTAGTGGAAGCAGAAGTGGAACGATGCTTGGAGCAACCCTTATGAATCCTTCTCACAAGCTCCCCTCACAAGATCCTCTCTCTCTCTCCCTCTCTTTCTCTCTCTCCTCTAGGCTTTCTTAGGTCAAGACAGTAGTAAAAGATTATTCAAAATGTTGAACAATAGCCTTTAAATAGAAGAGCATCAAAATAGCTCATTAATTTCAAGTTACCGACATTATCGTCTAGGATGATATTAATATCGTCATGTACGATCAGTGCAATTTAAGCCTAATCCGCTGGGATGATCTGGGACAAATAGAAGAAAAGTGTTTCTATCATCCAGGACGATTATAAATTGTCCTGTACGATTAGATTAAATCACAGACTATCAGCCAGACAATCACTCTGAAAAGAGTTCTGGACGATTCCAAAATAGCTTGATCGTCCAGGCCGATCTCATGATCATCCCAGACGGTTAGTTCAAATAAGAGGAAAATCATCCAGAGCTTCACCCGGAATTTGAGATGGCCGATCCTGATCGTCCAGACCATCGCGCGGAATATGAGGTGTCCGATATTAATCATCCAGGAGGAACTTAATTTTTTTGAACGGATCATCTCGGCCAATCTTTCGATCATCCAGGACGATGTGATTTTATCAATCATCTTAATTGCTTTCCTTAATTGCCTAATTTACGCAATCATCCTGGCTGATTTCCAAAAGTAAAGAATGCCTAAATAGATCATAGAGGCTGATTCTTTCTGTTTGGAGTCTATCGTCCTGGCCGATACATATATCCTTCACGCTGATCGACTAATGACAGCTGCCTTTACAATATGTCCTTATTAAGATTTTTGTTTTGAACCCGATCGTCTTGGACGATATAAATATCGTCCAGGACGATGTGAGTAAAAAAATAGAAATTCTAAACCAGATAGAAAAATCACTCAAGTGTGTGTGTGTAGGGTTACTTAGCATCAGAACACTTCAATGGTTATAATTGACTCAAGAAAGGGAAAAAAATACATACTGACTTAGACCTAGTCTACCCAAACTTGAGCTAGTTCCGATTCATCCAATCTTGTGGCCCTGAAATGTTAGTAGAAAAGACAGTAGTAGAGAAACAAGAGTTTTTTCTAATCATTAAAACATAATTCTTGAAAACATATTTGCAACATTATTATGAGATATGAAATTCATATAAAGTTTGGTATATTTAAAGTTTGTGTATTATTATTTAAATCACTAATAATTATAATTACTAATCCACTTAGCATAAAAATTTATTCTATTACATTAAATATTCTGGTGAATGCTTTGTAAGAGAAATAAGTGGAAATTTTGATTGAAAAATGAGGCTTATTGAGCTGAGTTAGCTCACTATATTTTTTACTTATATTTTTAGGGTCAAATGGAAAAGTGCTAATTGATTACAAGTAGTAGGGCCTGATCTGATACTATATATATATTTATCTTTTAATTTTTTTTACTATCATTGCTAAGTTTTATTCCCCTATTTTATAACTCTATCTATAGTTATGTACTGTAGTTATATATGCATTTGATGATAATTGAAAAGAACATTTTTGTGAATGATTTTAAATTTAGTGCATGTTATTTGTAGCTTTGTCGTCTGTGATTTGTTTCAGGCAAGACTACAAAAGAAAATTTAAAAATATTCAAAAAATTATATCTTGAGATTTACTTATTTCAAGATAACATGATAGGACTCAGTATAGTTAATGAGACTTATCATGTTGGGTTATAATAATGCTTTTTGGTTTTAAAATAGTAATTTTTGAAATTGATTATAAAAAAGAGCAATAAACAATTAATCAATATGTCACATAAGATATTTTGGGTCTACTTGGGCATCCATTCTTGTTGTGTCCTAGAATATATGCGGTGGTAGAGAAATATAAAGTTAAGTATCTTAGCTTTATATAAAGATCCATCACATTAACAAATAAATGAGAGGTTTTAGCATTCATAACATACACAAGAGTTTTTATGTGAAAACCCCTACAAATGGTGAAAAACCATATGACCTAGCTCAGTTTGAATGAATCCACTATTATTTGTAGTTGATTACAAATGAGGCCTTTCTTTGGGGGAAGGCCTTGGGTTGATGTAGATAATGCACATCGTGTTACATGGTGAGAATTTGAAGAATTAGAATTGACATATTCGTTTGGTCAGTGGGACCATAATCAGTGGGTGAAAGGGGTCAAAAAATATCATAGTTTGATGACGAAGGTCAAAAAGACCATTGTCTGGCTATTAAGGTCAAAGGATGGTAGTCAATGAATGAGGTCAGAAGGATCATAGTCGGTGAGTGAGAGAGGTTGGAAGAACCGTAGTCGATAGATGACGAAGGTCAAAAAGTAGTGGTCTTGTGATGACGATCGGAGCGACCGTAGTAGGCGTATGAGGTCAAAAGGACCGTAGTCGGCAGCCGATAGAGGTTGGAAGGATTGTAGTCAATAAGCGATGGAGATCGAAAAGACCATAGTCTTGTGATGATGGTCGGAGGGATTGTAGTCAGTATAGGAGCTTAGAAGGATTATAGTCGGCCATCTATGGAGGTTGGAAGGGCTGTAATCAGTGGGATTGTCCCCAACATAATAAACTCTCCCCCCTCTAGGAGGGCCCTTAGTGGCAGCCATGGTGAAACCCAAAACTTCTAAGTTGAAGAATGTTAAGGGAAAGATGCTCCCTCATACCAGGAATGTAAAGAATGTTTTCAAGTACTATAAATAAAGAATAGTAGTATTACTTGCTTTAAGTATTGTATGACTTCAGTGTTGCATGACATTTACCATTTGTCTTATCTATGACATTGGTAACTTCTTTATCCCTGAGTTACATCAAGGAAGTATAACATTGCTTAATTCATTAAAACTTTGTTCCCTTATTTAATTACATTATCACCTTCTTCAAGAAAGATTATAATGATAATTTCATACACGCAATGAACTTCAATCTTAAAATCCTTGATTCTAATAATACGTAATCAATATTGCAACTCAATCATTAGACAATCAATACTAGGGGGATTTGATCTGACCTTTTCTATACAAGTTAAAAAGCATCAAATGATGCTTTAATTAATAACCTCGAATAGGTCAAACATCCTAAGTGGGTGTCATTTAATTTTAATATCCTTAATTTGAGACATGCGCACTTTTTGTTGCACCTCAATCACTAGATGATCAATCCCAGGGGGATTCGATCCAACCTCTTATACATAGGTTAAACAGCATTATATAATAAAATAATTAACAACCTCAAAAAGGTTAAACATCATTATCAATTCTCATTCATATCTTGTAATCCTTCATTCTAGAAGCATGAATGTCAATCACTAGGTGTTCGATCCTAAAGTGGATCCGATCTTTCTTTCTCCATATACGTTAGAATGAATCGTATAATGCTATAACTAACAATCTTGGATAAGCTGAGTGCTTTAAAAGAGCATGAATGAAATCCACTCGAGCTGAGTAAGAGTGCTAGAATATATTTAACTAGTCAAGTAAAATAATCAATAATTCCTCACTAAATCATAGAAGATAACACATGTAAATATAAAAGCTTAATAAATAATAATCACTAAGAAAGATAAAGTGATACAACTAATGTAAAATAAAAGAACTACTCAATATCTACAATCTCTTCATCCTCCTCAATGGCAAAGGACTTTTGTTTCTCACTCTCTTTTTCATCACTATCAAAATCTAAAGGAGAGTCATTTGAAGCCTAGCTTGGGGTCATCCCTATAACTTCAACTCTGGTCTTCCGTTGTATTAGGCGAACTCTCATTAAGAAGCCCATATGAATCCCTTGTCAAACACTACTGCTAAAAAGCCTTCACTTCTATATCATAAATGTGATAGCGAGCCTCTTGAATGTGATCTTGGAAGATGGTCTTGAATGGCATGAATTTCTTGCAATCTTCAATGACTCTCGAGGATTCTAAGCCATCCAAAGCGGCCTCCTTCTCGTCTATAAGAGTTTGGGAACTCCTATTCTCAGCATCAAGCATCACTATATTTTCTATGGAGGACCTTCAATCTTTCAGAAGCTAGGTCATCACCTGTACCTCCACTATATTGATCTGAAGTCAATCTATCTATTAGTTTTTGAGAGAAATAGAGTGCACTATAATGGTCAGCTCAGTCCTACACTCGCACAACTCCTCCACCACCACCTTTGCCTCTTTAACTTTTTGATCATACTTTCACTGGTAATCTCCCTTGAGATATTTGACCTTAACAAATTCTTTATTCCATTCATCCAAGGACTGAGTAACCTCAGCCTCAAGATCCATCCGATGAAATAATTGAAACAATAAGATGATGTTAGAAAAAGGAACTTTGAATCGACCACAAAATCACAAAAATGAAAGAAAAATTTCTATTCACCAAGTTATTGGCTCGACGATATCGGATACACTAATGATTTAACACATCCTCTAGAATATGAAACTTGACAGAGGAGGATCTTGGGGGAACCTTGCCAGTGCTCATCGCAACCCACTCAAATTTCTTCTTCTTTGGCAAATACTAGGGATCATCACCTCTCGCTTGTAGCTTAGGAGAAACCTTTAGAGATAGGGCATGTGGCTTAGGAACTATGGAGGACTTCTTCAACATCCTTGCATCGGATCTCGCAATATGAAATGATAGTCCAACTCTGAACAGGAACCCTTCTTCTATATATTTATTTAAATAATAAACCTCATAGAGAAGATATTCGATGTTTGGAATCTTGAGGATCATTACTATGTCTCCTTCTCTAACATGCAGAGGGACTAGCAGATCCTTCATCTTCCCCCACTTCCCAATCAAGCGCCAAGCATTTCTTATAAAGAAAAATGCATTGGCTCAACTCTTTAATGGATCTTAGGTACGTATGTCGTGCCACTTAGATCTGAATGCTATGCACTCCTGCATATCACTAGTGAGTCAGCCCATCCATGAAAGATGTTCAGGCCTCAAAATGGCTCCTCGATCTTTGAAGTGTGCAACCTTCCCCCATCATCACTAACATGGTTCTATACAAAAATTGTGATAGACTTATCCTACACCATACAGAAATCTCGATCAGCTCAACAGGAGGTGAAAAGTGTAACTCTACTCGCAGACTGTTCTTGTAAATGGTTATGTATCCAGGAGGAGGAAGGTCAGCCTGGTTAGATCTTTATGGAATCATCATCACTATGTCGTTTGGAAAGTGAAACTTTTTATGGATAATGATCTGAAATCACATGTAATGGTGGATGTAACATCAGCTACCCTAGCTCCCTTATTTGTCCTCCACTCACCATCATTTGGGGCAATAGGATCACCCCTGACTGTAGGATCTCTTAGAGGATGGTGGTCACCCGACTTGGCCTTGGTATAGGGAGGGGTCCGACATTTGGATAAGAGATGCCACCTATCCAAAAGTAAGGGAAGGCGTCTCATATAGGAACAAGACTACAAGCAAGAATGGGTAGAGGGGGAAGAATCTCCTTCTTACAAAGAGGAGTTCTGGGCCTAGATAAGGGATACCGCCTGTATTGGGCAAGGGGAAGGCCTCAAATGAAAAAAGAGAGGAGAAGAGGAGAAGGACAAAGTTTCATACCCTTAGGGAGGGGGGGGGGGGGGGATTTATCATTGGAGTAGAAGTATTTTTGAATATATATATATATATATAAATATATATATATATATATATATATATATATATATATAATGAAAAATAATTGGGGTGCCTCATTATCAGCCACATCAGTGCCACATCAGCAGTGAGACTACATGTCATGGCCACATCATCCACGGCCAAATAGGTCATTGGTGAAACGTTAACCATGTTCCTGTGTGTCAGGACCACGTCTTCTATATTTCTACATGTCATAGCCATATTAGCCACGACCCAAAAAGTCATGGGTGCCACATCAATCAGGATCCTGTATGTCTTGGCCACATCACCCGTGATCCTATGAGTCATGGCCACATTAGCCACATTCTTATATGTCATGGCCACGTCAGCCACAATGTTACATGTCATGGCCATGTCATCCACGACCCCAACAGGTCATGAATAACATGTTAGCACAGATCCTACATGGAAGTGCTACATTAGTACTGATCATGCATATTTGTGCCTTTTTAGTTCCACTTTAGCTATAATCCTATATTTTAGTAGCACGACAGCATGGATCTTACATATTAGTACAATGTTAGTGATGATCCTGTTCTTCAGTGCTATGTCATTACCACATCAACTGCGTAGATGTCAGTGCTACATCAGCACCGATCCTGCTTGTCGATACCGCATTAGCACCACACTAGCTATAAGCCTGTGTGTCAGAGCCATGTCATCAACAAGTTAGTTACAGACATGCATGGTGGTGTTAAATTAACACCACATAAACTATGATCTTATGTGGCAGTGCCTCGCCACCACAAAATACATTTCTAGGCCAAAATTTGGGCCAAGAAAAGCCAAATTGGATATTTTCGAGGTCTCTAGAACCATTTTTTAACATTCCAGACTCTATTTTGGCTCTTTTAAAGACTTTTGGGACCTTTACGATGATCACTTTAAAGTTTCAAATCATATTTAATTTTTATCCAAGGGGCTCTAATGCATATTTTTAGATTTTGGAGCTTTGACATATAAAAATAATAGCGGAACTAATACATCATCAAAAAATTATCTTGACCGGGCATAAATCTCGAGGAAAAATTAGGATGGAAACTTTAAAATTAAAAATGGGTCCATCTGAACTCTGATTTTAACAAATTTATAGTCGAGCTAAACATCCCATAAATATGAACCCAACAACACCAAATTTGTCACAATCCGAGCCAAAGTGTCCAAATAAATGGCCCGAAGCGCTGTTGAAGGGTTCTAACCATAATTTATTTTACCAAATGGTTTCCAAATGTTACTTTCTTATATTCAAGTTGAGCCGCTCAATGAGATGAATCAAATGAACCTAAGATCATAGAATTCTAACATCATTAATACCTTCAACTTAAGGGATTCAACATCAGGCGTCCATCCGAACAACTCCCCATTTGCCCTTGATGCTCCACTTATTTATGGGCCATACCACTCTAGAAAATCTATAAATAGACCCCTCCTTACTCTTAAAATGGGACCTTAAGTTTAAGGAGAAAATAGAGAGATTGGAGATCATTCTTGTATCCAACCCTCCTCGATACGCGCCAAAGATCAACCTGACCACCACCAGAATCCTTGAGCTCTATTGGACCACCACCTTTCACCCTAAGATCCACCGAGCCACCACCTGAAGACTGGAATTCCATAGGACCACCACTTGATGCCTTGATCTCCCTCAGACCACCACTATCGCCTTGAGGTCGACCAAACCATTACCATATGCCTTGATCTCCACCTAACCACTACCTGACACCCTGAGCTCCACCAAACCACCACCTAAAGCTTAGAGTTTTACATGACTATCACCTGAAGCCCTGAGCTCAACCGGACCACTACCATAGACTTGGAGTTTCGTAGCACCACCACCTAATGCCTTCAGCTCCAACCGAACACCACCTAATGCCTAGAGCTCTACCAGACCACCACCCGAGGATTGAAGGGGAAAAAGGGTAGAGGGGGGAGAATCTCCTTCTTGCAAAGAGGGGCCCTAAGCTTGGACAAGGGATACTACCTGCACAGGGTAAGGGGAAGGTCTCAAATGAAAGAAGAGGAGAATGGACAAAGTTTTATACCCTTATAGGGGAATTTATAGTTGGAGTAGGAGTGTTATATATATATATATATATATATATAAGCAATGAAGAAAAATTGGGCTTGCACATCTTCAGCCACATTAATACCACATCAGCAGTGAGACTACATGTCATGGCCACATCAGCCACGACCCAATAGGTCATGGGTGATACATCAACCATGTTCCTACGTTTCAGGCCCACATGTTCCACATTCATGTGTGTCATAGCCATATTATCCATGACACAACAAGTCATGGGTTCCACGTCAATAATGATTCTACATATCGTGGCCACATCAGCCACGATCCTAGGAGTCATGGCCACGTTAGCCCCGACCCAACACGTCATGGGCACGACATTAGCCATGTTCCTGTATGTTGTAGACAAGTCAGCCACAATCTTACTTGTCATGGCCTTGTCAGCCATGACCCCAATATGTCATGGATAATACGTTAGCATCGATCTTGTATATGTTTTAGAACCACATCAGCTACAATCATATGTTTTAGAACCATGTCAGCTCCAATCTTGCATCTCTGTACCACATCATTGCCAGTTCTGTGCTTCAAATCTATGCCATTACCATATTAACTATGACCCTACATGTCAGGGCCACATCTGCACCGATCTTGCATGTCGGTACGACGTCAACTCCACACTTGCCGCAAGCCTACGTGTCAGTGTCATGACATTGCCAAGTTATCTACAAACCTGCATTGTGGTGCCACATTAACACTGCATCAACTACAATTTTATGTGGTAGTGCCACACTAGAACCAAATATGTTTCTAGGCCAAAATTTGGGCCAATAGAAGCCAAATTTGACATTTTAAGGGTCTTCGGAACCATTTTTTAACATTCTGGGCTCTATTTTAGTACTTTTAAAGGCTTTTGGGACCTTTACAATGATGATTTTCACACTACATATCACATATATTTTTTCCCTGGGGCTATAATGCATATTTTCAAACTTTTGGAGCTTCGACGTCCAAAATAGTGGGGAAAACAAATATATCATCAAAAATTATCATAATCGGGCATGAATCTCGAGGAAAATTAAGGTTGAAAACTTTTGAAATAAACATTAAGACCATCTAAACTCCAATTTCAATAAACTTATAGTTGAACTAAACATCTTAGAAATATGAATCCAATGACACCAAATTTGACTCAATCTGAGCCCATAGTATCTAAATCAAGGGCCCAAAGCACTGTTGGAGGGTTCCAACCATAATTTTTATCACCAAATGGTTTCCAAATGTTGCATGCTTATATTCAAATTGAGAACCTCAACGAGAAGAATCCAATGAGCCTAATTTTATAGAATTCTAAGACCATTAAGACTTTCAAATGTCTAGTGAATTGTCCATGATGAAGGGATTCAACATCGATCGTCCATCCAAATAACTCCACATTTTCTTTTGATGCTCCTCTGATTTATGGGTCATGCCACTCTAGGAAATCTATAAATAGACCCCTCCTTCCTCTTGAAAAGGGGATTTTAATTCTATGAAGAAAATAGAGAGATCAGAGATCGATCTTGCCTCCTTGCTTCCTCGACCAGGGCCAGAGATCTGTCGGACCACCACCAAATGCCCTGTGCTCTACTAGACCACCACTTGTCACCCTGAGCTCCACCGAACCCCTACTTGACGCCTAGAGTTTTGCAGGACCACCACTTGATGCCTTGAGCTCGATCGAACCACCGCCTATTGCCATGAGATCCACTAGAGCATCACCTGATGCCTTGTGCTCCTTTTGACCACCACATTACTCCCTGAGTTACACCCAACCACCACTTGATGTCCTGAGTTCTACAAGACCACCACCGAATGCCCTGAGCTCCACTGGACCAATACTTGACACCTGAAGTTCCGTATGACCACCACCTGATGCCTTGAGCTCCACCGGACCAACACCTAACGCACATAGTTTTGCCTGACCACCACCCGATGCCCGGAGTTCTACCAAAATACTACCCAATGCCAGAGTTCTATCAGGCCACTCCCTGATAAAACAATTCAGTCAGACCACCGCCTAACGCCGTAGTTCTATCAGACCACTGCCTGACACCATAATTATATCGGACCACCGCTTGACACTAAAATTTTGCCAAACCATCATCAGACTACCAGCTAACACCTAAATTTCCAAGTAATTCTAGACTTCCGATGAACCACCATGTGATGATAGATTTTTCATGCCCATTTTTCACAAGATTTTAACCATACGATTGACATTAGTAATTTGATCACCCTTAAGGATGAGTCAACCCACTGTAATATACTCGAATTCTAGTTGAATCATTTTTGACTGGGCTAGGCCCCATGGTGTTTCCCCTTCCAAGGGTTTTCCACCTAAAAAAACTTGTGTTCTCTATGTATGAGCTGAATATTTGTGCAACCCTAAGACATAGGATCATAACTCTATCGCCGCATATATTCTAGCTCGCAATATATATATATATATATATATATATATATATATATATACATGCTCAAAGGTGATTCAACTACATAACTCACTAAATAAAAAAGAGAATAAACAAGATTTATATATTGCTAAAAAATAATTAATTGTGCTCTATGATTGTGATTGTGAGATAAATGAAATAATTGTATACTAACCATTTTAGGAGTATAAGTTTTTTTATTTTTTAAATTTTATGTCTAAAGTATAAATAAAATATGAAAGTTAAATAAGACTATTTATTCGAAATAAAATTATAACAAAAAGAGTAAATCTTCTTACTTTATTAATGATGTATTTTGGAAACCATTTTGGAAGGATGATGGATGTTGAGGATCTTAAAAAAATTAAGATTATAAATAATCTCATTTTGTACATTGCTTTCATCAAATATATATACAAATAGAAGCCAAAGCTGTTTAAGTTTGAGCTTGGCCATCTTCTTCTTTTTTTTGTAGATCCATGGTTGCATATAAGTGGCATTTGTCACGTGAACATTACATTATGCTTTGCATTTCATCTTTTATTGATTTATTGATGTGTTTACACATTGTGAATTAGACTCATACTTTTTCATAGGATTTTTACTAATATATTATTTTCTTGGATACACGTTAGGCTCCTTTGGGTATGCAATTATTATCTTTCAAAACACGCGCTTTATATTTCCTATGACCATGGCATATATTTTAATTTTTGTTACAGATATGAAATACACACATGTCAACAATGAATAAGGGGTGGCTTAAATAATGTGGTTGTGCCCGTTTTTTCTATTTATTTTAGCAGTCATTATGCTACCAAATTCTTCTTAGAAAACTATTATTTTGTTTTGTCTCATATAGCAATGTATTAGTTCATTTAAAAGATTTTAAATGTTAGGGAAATATTTCAATTAGATTAGGTAGGTGCATTCAAGCTTTCTACTGAATCTTTCTAGGGTATAAGGATATAAGTCATATTTCATATATCTTTAGACTAAGTTCAAATCACTATCATGTAGTGGCTAATATTAGATTTTGAATCTGTGATAGACACTAAATCGTAAGTATTCATTTTACAGTAGTAGAATACCATATTTAAAATAAATTGATAACCTCAAATATACAAATTTCATACATTTTTTAGTCTATCAAAATTATAGTATTCCCTACTCTTTAATATTTGACCTAAATGAATAGGTCAACCTTAATCTATTTTCGTTTAAAAATTCTTGATTTCTAAACCATGAGTGAAACTTTAAAAATAAAAAATATATATAAGGAATACCTTTACCAACAGTATTCTCAAAAAATTATCTTGTGATGTAATTAAACATAAGGGCTTGGAATTATGAGAAACTTGAAGCTTTAGTTTAAAATAAAAACTTTTTTAGCTCTCTATGGTATGGGAAAACTTTCTAGGAATGCAGAAAATATTTTAAAATACATTGAATACATAGTAGAATATGATTTCTATCCTAGATAATATGTTATTCTTTATGTTATATTTAATTATAAAAATGAGAACTTTAGTTCTATATTCAAATAAATTGTAGAATATCATTTTTTGTCTTCTGAAATAATATGTTATTGTCTATGCAAAAATTGATTGATGAAATATAAATTTCATATTGCATTATTTATTTGCCCACACCACCACAATAATTAAAACCCACCAAACTCTACCAACTACTCTTATTCATAAGTTCACATCCAAACCTAACCCTCGACCATCACCATTTTTATTTTCACTTTAAGCTCGTTATTAAAGAAAATCATTCAAATAAGCCCAAACTACCAAGTCCTTGGTTATAATTGACATTCATTCTACCAAGTTCCACTAAATCCTCACCCTTTACTAGATATTATAGCCTCTAACATTTATGTAAACACAATTAACAACTTTTGGCCACCAAAAAAAGCTTCCAACCACCATTAATAAACAGAAGAATGACTTATTTGAATAACTGAAACCACATATTAAATATATGGATGTTCATGAAATTGAATTTAACCACCGACAAGCTCAAAATAAGAAGACAAAACTTCTTCTTTTTCATCTAGGAATAAAACGTCAGTCATACCATTGAAAGAAGTAGGAGGTCCTTAATAAATAATAAGTGAAATAGAGTTATTAAATGATATGACAACTAAAAGAATGTTATAGGTGGAAGAGGACTCGTACCACTTGTATTCCTGTTTTTTTTAGAACAATAATTAGATATCTAGTTAGGAGAAGATGATACAAATAAATTAAATGCTAATGGCATAATAAAAGGGAGTGACCTTGATCCTAGATGGTTGAATAAACCATAGTGAAACTAGATAAGGGGATATAAACTTTAGAGGCATTTGTGATAAAGATAAAAAAGATGAAAATTTAGAGAAGCTTTCAAGAAATATAGAAAAAGGACTAAGTCAAACCTTTAAGAATCCTAGTATCTAAAAATTATGATTAGGTTAATGAATATAATACGTTACATGGCCTAGATAGTTTAATCACTAAGGTTAATAGGCATCACTAGGTCATCTCGATCAATTGGCAAGTCGAACCATACTAGGTTTATGACATATAATATTAATCAAATTATATTAGAGTTATTTGAGTTGGTTTGACCTAATAATATTATCTTTATTTTATCTAAGCTTTATATTGAGTACATTTAAGTCTAATAAACATAATAAAATTAAATTTTACATCTCTAATAATATATTAAACAAAATTTATACCAGAATGTTTGTCTAGATACTTCTTGTACAAAGATTAACATGCCTTAGGGCATAATTATAGGCTTGCTAAACTAGCAAGCTCACTTGTTAACCTAAGACTTAGGTTTCGTTTGGGACGGCTTTTTTACTACTTTTTAAAATGAAATTTTAGTACAATTTTTTTTTTTTTTTGCACTAAAACTTCGTTTTAGAAAGCAATAAAAAAACCGTCCCAAACGAAGCCTTAGTAGATTCAGGATAATCGTGACTTGACTATGGGCCACCATGTACAATTTATTGTCAATAAAACTATATATCAAAAGCGCAGGACAAAAAATATATGATCATTTTTTTTTTTGAGAACCCGGGGCTTGAAGCCCATGTATTAAGAATGAAAGTAGCAAATTACAAGTAAACCTTTGGAAAGAAACTAAGAAAAACTAAACAAAAATACACAAAGACAGCTACAAGAAGAAAAAAGGACAATAGGCAATAGATAGACTCAGAATGTAGGCACAGTCTCTAAATTTTGAGAGATGATTAATAATGTTGTGTATATTATGGTCAATGTTATGAGACAAGGCCCATAGAGGCTACCACAGATTATCATTATTAAGTCATCACTGGTGGTCCAAGTTATTTTATTTTAAGCGAGTTGGCTATGCCAGATCTTGAGAAACAAGGTTGTATTATAACATAATTATCAAAAGATAAGATATATGCCATATTTTGATAATTACAAAGCATATTCCTTTCATAGGTAGAATTGCACACCGTACCGTTTATTATCACCGAAATTTGCATAAAATGCTAGAGATCATAGTGCTTGTTGCCATTAAATAACAAAAGTTACATAACAGAACAAGAAATACATATAATTCTATGTCGATGGTGCTTGAACTATTTTCTTTCCTTCCCATAAATCATCTTCAGGCCAACCTTCCCATAAAGTGAATACCGCTTATATTAGAGTTTAAGCTATAGAGCTTAAATACAGAAACTTTTATAAATAACAAGATAAATAATAAAGTATCAAAGTAATTTATATTTCTAGCGGAACCAAATAAATATTTTCATTTCTCCGAGTAGTTATTCCGGCACTATCTTCCATGTCCATACTAACACAGGAAATGCCGCTCGGTAGTTTCTAATTGAAGCGATACACAAGATTAACTAAAGAAAGCTCAACAATGGCAATTGCAATATGTATTCCAGGATTCCACGGCCAGCACCAAATGGAATGTAGTGAAAATCATTACCTTTGTAATCAACATCGTGATGTGATGCAATGGGGAGTTACACAAGAATTTAAAAAGAGAATTAAATGTTAGCTCCACAATTATTTGATCATGCATCAAAGTCAAGTAAATCATAAGTAATTCGCGGTGTTTAATTTGCTAGGAAAAGAAAATACAACGAGAGAGCTAAACCTTTTAAGCAAATGCGAAAGAAAACATAAAACAAAGGTTAGTAAATAAAAATCCCATAGTTAATACCAAGTTGTTCACACTTTGAGACCTTTAACACTCTCTTCCTACGGAGACTAAGTTGAGCGACGGAAGATTGTCCAAGCTAGCATGGAGGTTGCCACTAAGATGGAAGCACCAAGGAACGTTGCCGTGGAAGAGGATCTCGGAGGCGGAGGAGGCACGGTAGATCGGCCTTTGATAATCCAAGTGTAGACGGAGAAGTGTTCGTCAATAGAGTCTATAAGCGTCGGCAAGATGCGGCCCAAATATTCTTCGACGGTATCGTCGAAGTCAAATCCGACGTCAAAGAATTGTGACCGCAAGATGTTGACTCTTCCGTTGCGGTCGTATTCAAACCCGTAATTCCACTCGGGTACGTCCATGCATCCTTGGAGTGGATCCGAATGGTTGCCACAAGCAAGATCTTCCCCAAAGAGAGCAAGTGGGGCGGATGCTTGGCCACGGGAGGGGGAGAGCCGGCGGGAGAACAAGGAAGGGGGGAGGGGGCGGCTAGATGAGAAAAACTGAAATTTGCTTTAAGTTTTTGTGAAATTAGGAGGGAGGGATTTAGGGGTTTGAAATTCCAATTAATGCAATTAATGCCTTAATTGAGAATTTCAATTAGGGAGGGATTATGGGGATAAAACTGAATTTATTTTTAGTTTTAAAAGGATTGGAGGGAAAGTTTTAATCCTAATTTGAATTTCAATTAGGCTTTAAGAGGAGTAATTGATCATTAATGGGTTTTCCCATAAGGGGCCGGCGGCATGGGCTAGAGAGGGAGGGAATTGGGGGAGATAGGAAGGGGGTTTCCAAGTAGGATTTGATGACTAGGAAAATATGAAAATAAATCCACTATCATGTAAATTTTATTCAGGATTGATTTTCAAAAAACTTTCCAAAAATAGAGTTTCCCAAATTTGGAAAGAAATTGGAATTTGAAAATCAAATTTCAATGAGGGGGAAGGAGGTGGTGGAGTGGCGGTGGTGGAGGGGGGGAGGGAGTCGTCGGCGCGGTGGTGGGTGGTGGTGGAAACTTGGCCGGCGGTGGGGGAAAGGCCTAGGGGCCGGCGGCTAGAGCAAAGGGTGGGGAGATTTTAGAAGAATTTTGTAATGGAAAAATAAAAAATTATGCCAAGCAAAAGAAAAGATAATTTGAGAACTCACTAAGAGATCTCAATGGGAGCACTCACCAAGAGAACTCCATGCACTCACAAAGAGAACAAATTATGGAAAAATTTTATTCATTCAATAATCCTCATACAAGATATCATGACCATATAAATAGGCTCCAAAGAAAATAAAGTGCAAAATTCTAAAATGCCCCTTGGGGCTACAAAAGCAACTACTACCCACAGGGGTAAAATGGGAAACTTACGAAAATAAAAGCATAATAATAAAACTGATGGTACAAGTAAAAATCAATAATAAAGACTCGCAATCATGGCCGTCGATCTCCGTGGTCGTCTCTGATAGACGCGCCGAAATCTCCTATCGATGACCTCATCACATCGTCACCTAAGAATCTCTTTGGCTTAAACTCTAGTGGTTTTTTCCAATAAACTTCGTCTCTTCCGATAGCCCAAGTATTGATGAGGACCCTAGTCTTCTTCGAAATGTTATATTCTTGTATTTTACAATCTCGCAATGACTCTCGAGGGAGAAGTAATTGCATTGGTGGATGCAGCCGTTGAACTTCCTTTATAACAGCCTTGATGTAGCTCAATTTCTCCAAGTACTCTCTCACTTTTTCCTCTCCATTAGCTATTCCCCTCACTTCACTTTGCACCTTTTCCATTACTATTGAATTTCGAATGAGTTCAACCATGCATCAATCGAGAAGAGCAGGGGAAGTGTCTTCAGCAATCAAATCCTTTTAAATTACGAAGGGATGTCACAACGTTAGTTTGCTATAAGTGCAAGCAAAAAAACAATGAAAAAAATAAAAAAAATAAAAAATATAATAATGACAAAAAGATAACTATATTGTTTGAGAATCTTGAATTAATATAATTGGAATTCACTTCAGTCAGTTTTACAGAACCGGCATGACGGAATTGTTTTTATTAGCTAAATTTCCTCGTTTAAGGAAAACAAATGTCCATTGACCAATTGTTATGTTGAAAAAAAGTCCGGGATTTTTGGAAAGCTGAAAGAAGCAGCGACCTTTTTTTGATAACCAATTGTTATGCAGAAAAATGTCCTGAAATTTTAAATAGCAGCAGTTGTTGTATTCATAATTCATGAAAGAGCTTGTTTAAAATAAATACCGATAAAAGTCCCTTAATCTGCTCCTTTGTGAGAACAAACGGCATGGTTGAATCTTTCTGCAACTGAAGCAGCACATCAATGAAACAAGTACTACTGCTCGTGGTCTCTCCTTCCGCCAATTGGGAAACATGTTCCTCAACAAACTCCCCAAGAAGAGCATCCATTTTCTTAGAATGCCTTCTAAGTTCCCCTTCCAATCCAAAGAGCACATATCAAGCCACCTTAACCGGGGGAAGTAGTCTTCCAGAAAAAATTTACCAAAGAAAATAGAGTTCATACGAACAAGTTCGCAAAAAACCTTCCTTCTCTCTTCACTCAACGATGATCCCAAAACAGATTTACATAAAACGTCGATTGTCAATTTATTCAGGATCTCATACACGCACACAACACCATTGTTAGCTGAAGCCATGCAAGCAATTCTTTCGATCATCAATGATACCTCCTCCATGCGCACTAAACTGAAGGACTGTATCATTTTTAAGCTGAGGAGGTTGGTAACACAGATCTTCCTGGTCTGTCTGCAATACTCTCCGTAAGGGGCTAAGGCCAGATCATTGTTGTTGTAGACCAAAATCCTTCCTGCCTTAAGTGAAGGCCGGCTTGCAAATACGAGATCATGAGTTCTCATGATCTCTCGAGCAGTAGAAGGTGATGAGACTACAAGAGTGGATATGCTGCCTAGTTGTAGAAGCATGAGGGGTCCATTCTTCTTTGAAAGTTCGAAGAGCGACGGATGGGGTAAGGAGCTGATTTGGTGCAGATTACCTACAAAAGGAAGCCCAGGCGGTGAAGGAAGAAGCGGTATCTTCTTTGAGATTGATTTCCGTTTACTTCTTCCTGCCAGCAGGACGAAAATAGTAATCAGGAGAAGCGCTGCAAGCAAAGTTGGAACCATTCTGAGCTTGTCCATCATAAAGGGATGATAACATCAGTTTAGGAAGAAGTGCAAAACAATTTTAAACAAGAAAAATATAATCTTAGATCTGGACATGGAAAGTCGATAACCATGAACCATCGTATTTTTGTCCCGTATTCTTTACGCAATGCATAGAATTTGATGAAAATTCACTCAATTAGTTTAACCTATAAGGAAATATATGACTGATTTTAGAAAAAGTTTTCCTGTCCAGTAGTTGTCCATATGATTATGGGGACTTTTTATTTATTTTTTGAGAAATTTAGGCAAAGCCCACTTTCATTTTACTACAAAAAATTGTTACAATAAAGTTAAGAAAATTAAAAATTACAACTCATAAAGAGACATAGATGTTATGGAAATAGAGCTAACGACATCAGCTACGTCCAGTCAGCACGTGCTCGATTATGCTTTAGCAACTTTAGCATTCCAGCTTATCTTCGCACATGTTCTGTTATAACAAACTCTGTACTACTGAATAACCTTTAGCTATATATATATCTACACTGTGCTGTATAGAAAGATTAGTTAATGAAACATACTTGATCTCATTTTCTCTATTCTTACTATTCTGCTATTCTATGTTATTCCTTTATGTTTCTATCATGGTATCAGAGCAGTAGTATCCTGATTTCCATTATGAATTCATCTTCAGCGTCTTCAACAGTTCAACCAGCCAAAGCAGATGCAACTGGCGGAATGATGGAAGCTACTATTCCATCTTAGCTCAATTTTTTTATGTCAAATGTGAAGAACATCATTGCAAATCAGTTGATGACAGAAAATTATCCGACATGGAGATCACAGGTTGCCAAACGTTTTCGTACAAATGGATGTGAAGGCTTTCTTGATGGCACTGCTAAGTGTCCAGAGAAATTTATTTCTGATTCGAGGGGCTCTCCTATTTTAAATTCTCAGTATACTACCTGGGTTCTTATTGATCAGAACCTCGTTGCTGCACTTTATTCAGTGATTTTACCTGCTATACTACCTTATTTCAGTGATTTTACCTACTATACTACCTTATGTATTAGCTCTTGAACATTCCACTGATATTTGGACTACTATTGCCAACCTCCTTCAGTCTTTAACTCGATCCCGAATTATGCTGTTGAAAAATGAATTACAACATCTTACCATGAAAGACAAATCGATGACGCAATATCTGTTGGAAATTAAGTCTAAGGTCGATTCCTTAGCAGCTGCTGGTCCGTCTCTTGATCCGGAAGAGATCATTCATCACACGCTCAATGGATTGCCGGCTACTTATCAAGCATTTAAAACAGCCATCCACACAAACCTTCAGCCGCTCTCATTAGATGATCTCTACACTTTGTTGTGTAGTGAAGAGCTTAATTTAGTTCATGAAGTAACACGAAAAATGAATTCATTACAACTTACCAGCCTCGCCACTGCTTTCGTTGCATCTCGTGGTCACGGATGAGGATGATTTAATAATCGTGGAAGATCTACTCCACCGTCCAAGTCACCTCCAACAGGTTCTCCCAACAACCGTGGTGGTTGATCCACCTGACCATTCGTTGCCTGCCAGTTTTATGGAATGCTGAGTCACACAGTGGTCCGTTGTTGGTATCGTCATGATCCACAGTATTCAAATGATCCGCCAAACTCCACTCTGTTTAAGCCCAAAAATTCAATGCCTACAACAGAGTGGTTTCTGGATAGTAGAGCTTCATCTCACCTCACTTCCGATCCCAATATGCTTCAATCCTCTCAGTCCTATACTGGAACAAATCAAGTCATTCTCAGTAATGGACAACAAATTCCCATTCAAAACACCGATAAAGGTATTCTACCTACTCTTGCAGGTAGTCTACAATTGTCTCAACTTCTTCTTGTTCCAAACCTTTCATTTAATCTTCTCTCTGTTCATTACCTAGCTACTGATAATAACTTTGATATTACCTTTTCTACTCATGGCTATCTTATTAAGGATCAGAAGACTCAGCGGCTTCTTCTTCAGGGACCCTGTATTAATGGGCTCTATCCGATTTGTCCTCCCTCAGCATCACCGTCGCGTATATCCTATTTAGCATTATTCTCAGTGCAAGTGGTTCCCGATCTCTGGCATCATCGATTGCGACATCCCTCTTCTCGCACTTTATCATCTCTAGTTAAGAAATGTTTTTTTATTCGTACCAATGTAGCTTTGTCTGTCAGTCATGTATGTCGGTTGGCCAAGAGCCACCGTCTTCCTTTTGTATGTTCTCGAAATCATTGTACTGAGATATTTGCTTTAATCCATTCCGATATATGTGGTCCTTCTCCCACGCCTTCTGCTTCTGGCTATCGTTACTATATATTGTTTATAGATGATTGCACTCGGTTTACTTGGGTATATCCTCTTCTCAAGAAATCTGATGTGTTTTTGAAATTTTGTAAATTTAAACACATGATAGAATGTCAATTTAAGTCTTCTATCAAAACCTTGCGCACGGATGGTGGCGATGAGTAATTGAAAGCTCAATTTCATATATTTTCAAAGCACAATGGTATACTCCACCAATATACTTGTAATGCGCCGAAAAAAAAATGAGGCAAAAGAAAAATGGAGAAAAATTAAAATGTGGAATCAGAATAAGTGGTGTTATATAATAAGTCACCAGTCAAACTTATAACAATCGATTATGTCCATGTAACTGTGTGGACATATGTGAACGTAGAATGTAAAGCATCTCCATGCTTTGTTAAGGTTTGTGAAGACCCTCGCCCTTATCAATCACCACAATTTATATGCTCCTCAAGTGCCCAAATTTATCTCCATTTTATTTGGTTATGTAAAATCTTAGTCCCCTACTCATATTGATAGCTCAAACATTTTCATTCTCTCCTCTTCATCACCATCTATCATGGGCTCATGACTCATACTTCCTAAAGAGCTCTTTACAACACACTTTCTTAGCTCATCTATCTTCTCCCTAACCTACTGCATAAGATTTTTCATTGCTTACCTACTACATATGATGCTAAAATTTCTGTAATTACAGACTCTAAGGATTTAAACATTTACTCTATTGACAATCTTCTTGGTTTGCTTATTGCTTACGAGCAAGGAGTTAGCCAAAGAAAGGTTGATGCAGGTGAACCACGAAGGAAAAAAAAAACGTAGAACTGAATGTGGAAGAGTCTGAGAGTGAACACTCACAATCTGAGGATGAAGACGGCATCGCATTGATGACTAGACAATTCAGAAGCTTTCTAAAGAGGAAGCAGAAGAGACGCTAGCAGTGGAATAGAGGTAAATTTAATAGAAATGGCAATGTTTCAAATGAAATTATTTGTTATGAGTGCAGGAAACCTGGACATATAAAGACAGATTGCCCAAAACTCAAAGCCTATCCTAGCAAGGAGAAGGTAGAGGAGAAACCATTTGTGAAGAAGGACAATAAGAAATTCCAACGAGTTTTTTGGGCGAACTCAGCTTCGGACTCGTTAGAAACAGAAAAGGAAGAGGAAGTCATTAATCTATACTTAATGGCCGACAATCTCGATCAATTAGATCAAGAAGTGGTATGTGACTTAACTTATGACAAACTTTTTAAAGTTTCTAAACACATGTTTGAATCATATAGGAAAATGAAGAAAATGCATGCTAGCCTTAGTTTAGAATTGGAAGACCTTAAAAAGGAATTTGAAATCCTTAGGAAAGATCATGCTTTAATTGATAACAACCACATAAAATTACTTGATGAGTTTGATGACTTGAATAAAAATCATGAGAATTTAAAATCATCATATGCAGAACTCGAGAAAGATTTTAAGAACTTTAAGGATGAACCAGAGAGCAAATTATATAAAATCAATTATTTAAATTTAATTTTGGAGGATATGAATTCATTTTACAAACTAACGATAAAGGCTCTCGAGGATAATAGTATACCCCCTAAACATGAAGATTTTACTAATCCTATTATGTATCCTAAATTTATACAAATCCTAAAAAGACAGATGAATGTTAGAAGGCTTAAAAAACCATTTCCAAAAGTAAAATGTAATAATTGTTGATTGTTTGGACATAAAGCTAACACCTGTACTTTGAAGATGAAAACTAATTTGGTGTGGAGACCTAAGATGCTTAAACCTATATATATCATACATGCATCTGATTAGAAATTGCTAAAAGTTGAACCTAAACTTGTTTGGGTTCCCAGGTTTAACGTTTGATAATTTTGCAGGATCGCTCTCACACAAGATCTCGTGAGAGCATATGGTACCTGAACAGCGGATGTTCAAAGCATATTACTGGAGATACTACTCAATTCATAACACTGGAAGCCAGGAGTGGAGGCAAGGTTACACTTGGAGATAATACCATAAAGAAGGTGGTTGGATCAGGTATGATAGGAAATTTTAAGAATTTTTTCATAGACAATATGTTATTGGTTGAAGGCTTAAAGCATAATTTGTTAAGTATAAGTCATCTTTGTGACAAAGGTTATTGTGTAAAATTTTTCCTTACTAGCTGCATATTAAGCCTAAATGGAAATGATGTTTTGAATGAAAAAAGGGTAAGCAATATTTATATGCTAGATTTGAATTGCATTCATACTCCTATTACTTTTTGTTTGAAAACTATATCTGATGAGTCATGGCTTTAGCATAGGATACTTTGTCATTCTAATATGAAAAATTTTAGGAGGATTACCCAAAAGAACTTAGTGAGAGGTATACCTAAACTAGACTTTACTAAGGACCACCTTTGTGATGCATGTCAACTAGGAAAGCAACTGAAGTCCTCTTTTCAGTCCAATAAGAATCTTAGAACTAGTAAACCATTAGAGATTTTGTATATGGATCTTTTTGGACCAGTTGGAACTGTGAGTCTAGGAAGGAAGGTATATGAATTTGTGATTGTGGATGATTACTCAAGATTCACATAGGTTAGATTTCTATTTCATAAGAGTGAATTATTTGAGGAATTTAGAAATTTTTCAACTTGGATTCAAAGAAAACTAGAGTGTGAAATTATTTATATACAAAGTAATTATGGAGGAGAATTTGAGAATGATAAATTTGAAGAATTTTGTAAGGAGAAAGGAATTGATCACAATTTTTCTTCACCTAGAACCCTCAGTAGAATGGGGTAGTCGAAAGGAAAAACAGAACATTAATAGAAGCCACCTGAGCAATATTGGCAGAATACTCACTTCCTAAATATTGTTGGGCTGAGGTGGTTAGTATTGTATGTTATGTTCTAAATAGGGTGAATGTGAGATCTAAATTGAATAAAAAACTCTATAAGTTGCTAAAAGGGAGAACACCAAATTTATCACATTTGCATATTTTTGGTTGCAAGGTGTTCATTCATAATAATGGAAAATCTACCTTAGAAAACTTTAATCCAAAATCAGATGAAGGAATTTTTGTTGGATACTCAAATGTTGGAAAATCTTATAGAGTATTCAATAAAAGAACTTTGGAAATTAAGGAGACCACACATATTGTATTTGATGAATTTGGAAATATGAAAGAGCCAAATGTTGAAGAAGATGAAATTAAGATTAACTCCCAAAAGATTAATAAGATGAATTTGGAAGAAAATTTGGAAAAAATTTAGAAATAGAAAACTCTTTTCCTAGAGATTTGAGATTTTCTAAAAACCATCCAAGATAATTGATTATAGGTGAACCAAGTGAGGGTATAAGGACAAAGCGTGGATTAAGTAAAGAAGTTAATCATTCAGCCTTTATTTCAATTATAGAACCCACTAATATTGATCAAGCACTTTCTGATGAATTTTAGATTTTGGCCATGCAAGAAAAGTTGAATCAATTTATAAGAAATAAAGTTTGGGAATTAACTACAAGGCAAAATGATCAAAGTGTAGTTGGAACTTAGTGGGTATTCAAAAATAAAATAAATGACTCAGGAGTAGTCATTAGAAATAAGGCTATATTAGTTGTTAAGGGATATAATCAGATTGAAGGGATTCATTTGAGGAAACTTTTTCCCCTGTAGCTAGACTTGAAGCAATTAGGGTTTTGCTAGCCTTTGCCTGTTTTAGAGGATTTAAATTATATCAAATGAATATCAAAAGTGCCTTTTTAAATGGGGTAATTTAAGAGGATGTTTTTGTTGAACAACTTCCAGGTTTTAAAATTTTTAAATACCCAAATCTTGTTTTCAAGTTGAAAAAAGTCATTATATGGATTGAAATAGGCACCTAGGGCTTGTTATGAGAGGTTGAGCACCTTCCTACTTGTAAGATCTTTTGAAAAAGGAAATGTGGATAAAACTCTCTTTTTGAAGAAATGTGGAAAGGATATACTCATTGTTCAAATTTATGTGGATGATATCATTTTTGATCTTCAAATAAAAATCTTTGTGATGATTTTTCTAAAACAATGAGTAATGAATTTGAGATGAGTCTAATGAGAGATTTAAGTTACTTTCTAGGCTTTAGCATTAAGCCACTTGAGGAAGGTATATTTCTTAGTCAATCAAAGTATGTTAATGACATCCTCAAAAAGTATGAAATGGACAATGGTAAACCTGTTAGTACACTAAAAAGTTTCTCAGTTCAGTTGGATAAGGACCCTAAGGGAAAATATATTGATCAAAAGAAATTTAGAGGGATAATTGGATCTTTACTTTACTAATTAATGTTTATTTGTGTGCTAGATTTCAATCAGATCCAAAAGAATCACATTTGACAATAGTGAAAATGATTTTAAGATATCTGTTAGGAACTCTGAACTTAGGAATTTGGTATCAAAAGTTTAGCTCATCATTTGATATTATTGGTTATTCAGATTCTGAATTTGCAAGTTGTAGGGTGGATAAGAAAAGCACATCTGGAACATGTCAAATCATTAGAAATTCTTTAGTCTTTTGTTCTAGTAAAAAACAAAATCCTGTAGCCCTATCTACTGCTGAAGCTGAATACATTGTATTAGGAAGTTGTGTGGCACAAGTACTTTAGTTGAAACAACAGTTAATTGATTTCGGATTGACTGTAGGCTTTATTAGAATTTGTTGTGATAACACTAGTGTTATTTGCATTTTTAGAAATCCTATTCAACATTCAAGAACTAAACACATAGACAAAATGCATCATTTCATAAGGGATCATGTATCCAAAAGAGAAATTGAACTCATTCATGTTATAACTGAAAATCAACTTGCAGACATTTTTATAAAACCTTTAGCCTTTGATACTTTCAGTGCATTGAGAACAAGGTTTGGTGTGATTGATTTAAATGCTTAAATAAAAATATTTTCTGCAACATTGATGTTTCTTTTCTAGTTAATGTTTTTGTGTTCGATTATGAGTTTTTTATCTTGTTTTTGAGTGATTTTTTTTTTGAGTCTATATGTTTTATTATTGTACATGGTATTTTTGATGTGTTTTTTGAATTTTAGTTTTGTTTGTGTGCAAAATAAAAAAAAAAATTTAAGTGACAATCGTCCGGGACGAAAATTTTCGTACGGGACGATTTGTGTAATGTGTCAAAGTGTCAGATTTTGAACCGTTTGCATGCAGTTTTTAGTGTTTAATGGTCACTTCGTCTAGACGATCATTATGATCGTACGGGAAGATTTGTTTTCAATCGGCGGGACGAATGAATGAAGCGGTTGAATGGATAGATAGTTTTTGATACGAACTTCGTACGCACCCTTTAGTTTGTCTGGACGAACACATGTTGGTTCGATGTAGGGGACGGTTTCAACTACCATTAAAATGATATAAGTTCTGATTGTCCCGGGATGAACAAGTGTTCGTCTATACGATCAGACTAATCAAAAGTCTATACGAAAGGATGCTTCGGAAGTCACGTTGATTACGAAAAGCTGTTTCATTCTGGTCATATTGAATCGTCTGTACGAAATAGTTTCATATGGGATGAACGAAAATGTCGTACGGGATGAAAATTTTCTACTCTAGTATGAACATGTCATTTTCAATAAATAGGAGGGCTTTTTAGATCAATAAGTCACACTTTTAACATCACTTTCAATCCCTTTCTTATTCTAGATCTTTTACAAATGGCAAGTTCTAGCAAGCGCCAAAAGGTTCTAGCGAAGAAACCTCATAGGAATTCATCTGAGCACTTTCTTTCCAAAGCAAATGAGGATTCTTTTCCTAAGTTTACTTCAGCCAAAATCACCCCCTCCAGAATTCTAAACCAAGATGAAATTACCTTTTGAGGTGATGCATTTATTTGCTTCGACACAGTTTCATTTTATCCTTACCCTCATCCACCACTACAATAAAGAAACATTTCAGTACTTTCTTGCCAACATGTCCTTCAATTCTGATCACTCTATAATTTGTTCATTTATTTTCAAACAAAAAGTTGAAATCACAAAGCATAATTTAGGAGCATTTTTAAACTTAAGAATTGACGGAGCAAGAGCCCATACCTTAATCACCAATGATCAGTATAAATGGTATGAAATTAATAGGGTGATTAGAGGAAATGATTTAAATGAGCATGTGGCTAGGGTATCAGGTCTTGTCAGAAATGCACGACTCATTCAGCATGTTCTTAGAACTTGAATCATTCAAAAAGCTGGTGATAGAGTCAATATAACCCCCCTTCTTTCCATGGCGACCTTCTTAATCACGGGCAATAAATTAATAGTTGAAGCCAAACTTATTCTTGACTATCTTTATGGGCTTTTTGAAATTGGTCATGCATAATAGAAAAGAAAGAGGAATATTGCCTTAGGACACTTAGTTACCTATGTTCTGGAAAAGAAATACAACTTGTTTCATCCTGAACAAGAATATGAAGAACTGCTCAACTATAATGACGGATCATTTAGAGTGATCTTCAAGGAGGAATCAGGTAAAGCACATATCATAAGTGATACAGAGGAAGAGCTAGAAGGTGCACCTGCTCCCGCTAATGAACCAAATTATCAGGATTTGGTTCAAAGATTTGATCAACTAGAGACTCATTTTGATCAACGTTTTGATCAAATTGGGACTCATCTATAGTAACAGGCTGCACAATATCAACATGACATGGGTTTTATGAGGGAGCAAATGAATGACATCCGTACCAACGTACTTATGATGAGTACATATTTTAACCTCTTTGGTGGTGCTCCTTCTCCTCCTCTAGATCAGGGACCATCTGAGTGATAGATACACTTGATGTTATGTGTTTGTGTTGTTATTATTTTTACTTTATATGTTAGTTATTGTTTGTTTTTAGTTGTTCGATGTATTTGTCTTTTATTTCAGATGTTTTATTTTGTATTAATAACCTGATGTATCATTATAATATCTTCAAAGTGATATCAATATTAGTTCTTGTATTTAGATTTGAACTTATTTTTGAAATGTTTGTTACTCTTTATGAAAATCATCAGAGTTTTAATCTTAATTGTGTTATAACCTTAATTGTAAGTTAAAATTAAATTCATTAGAAAATCTAATTATTCTAAGTTTAAGTTTTTGTTATAACTTGATATTATTAGAATTTTCAATTTCATGTCTCTCATTTAGACTTCCTTATTGTTAATATTATTATTGCAATTGCGATCATTTCTTATTTTATATTTCACTTATCAATAATTACTTATGCACTTAGAAAGATTTGAAATTTTAGATTATTATTTTTGGAAAGAATAAATTTACTTTTGCAAACTGTATAAAAGTACAAAAAAAAATAAAAGGAATGCGCAAAGGTTTGCAATATGAAAAGAGGCACAAACTAAGCCTAAAGTAAAAATGATGCACAAAAATGTGCCACAAATGTGAAAAAGCTGTGCAAAGCGTCACATGTGGTAATTATTTCTTTCCAAACTATTTTAACCTCTTAATTCAAATTGATCTGATGTTTATTTATAATTGATATTGAAATTTGAAATGTACAATTTTTTATTCATCCTTAGTGCAATGATTTTCTCTATCTTAGTGTCTAAATTGACTCATGTCTTTGATAAATTCTTTTATTATCTATGTTATATCACTTCTTAAATTGTATGAATTTTTATGATTTGTTTAATATTTTAATTTTATTTGTATCACTTATTTCAATCACTTTCAAGGTTAAATTATCAAATGAATTTCATATTACTACTTACATTTCAAGTTTTATTTCTTCTTCACTTTTTGCTGTTGTAAAAAGGGGAAAAAATTACTTGTTTCATTAGTTCGTCTGTCTGTATTTTTTTTATTTTGTGTGATATTGTTGTTGTTTCATTAGTTCGTCCGTCCGTGTTTTTTTTTTTTTTTGTGATATTGTTGTGTTTTGTGTTGTTTTGTGATGTTTTATTTTATATAAAATTTTGTGTTTAGTCCATGTATTTTTGTTTTATTTTATATGAAATTATAATTCAATGACTCCTTATTTTTATGGGTTTATCAATTCAGGGGGAGTTTAGGAGATTCTTAGAATTTGAAATTCTACAAACAATAATTGTTTTGCCATCATCAAAAATAGGGAGATTGTTAAGAGAGTTGCTATTTGCATGTTTTATATTCTTGCAACTTGTATAGTTTGATGATTCTAAATATTATTATTTTATGTGTAGTTATCTCCTAACACTTTTTGAAAGATTTATTTTTTCTCTTGTGTGTACTAACATTTCAGGAAAATTGAACTCCAAATTACTGAAGACTTCAAATCAAATTCAACATGAGATATCTTATATTTTGAAGCTTGTAATTTTTGTATGAATTAAGTTTGAGAGGGAGTGATTGTAATTGAGTGAAAAAACACACACACACTTGAGGAGATCTTAAAAATTTTGTACTGATCGAACGGGACGAATACAATTCGTACAAGATGATCAGGTCAGTTATCTCCTTCTAAGAGCAATGGAACGAACAGTTTTTAGAGAAAATTTTTTCTAAGTCATAATTGTCCAGGATGAAATTATTTTTGTCCCCAGTTGAGCTAGGCTCTGTAAAACTTTCGTCCAGAAGAAATTATAATCGTGCCAGGACGAGCTGGGCTCTGTAAAATTTTTTTCCAAACGAAATTATAATCGTCCCCAGACGAGTTGGGCTCTATATAATTTTCATCCAGACGACATTTATAATCGTTCCTGGATGAGTTACTCTCTATAAAATTTTTTTCCAAATGAAATCCTATTCTTCCCAGGATGATGGAAATCGACTTAAGTAAGTTGGTTACATCCTGTAGTTATTTGGGAACTGACCTATGAAATAACTGTTCGTCCGGACAAACCTAGTTTGTACGGGATGATGATCGTGTATGAACATAGTTCATACAATTATTCATTAGGATTGTTTCTGACACTTTAAGAAAAATCATCCAGGATGATCCACGATCGTACGGGACGATCCATTTCGTGTTGACTTAAAAATTTGGAGTTTTTTAATAGTTTTTCTTGTCTCTTCAATATATAGTCCAATTTAGACTGCCACCAAATCTATTTGCTCGTTTATCTTCGTGCCTATTGAAAGAAGAATCAATGAGATAGTGTTAGAGAGCATTCAAAGGAGAATTCTTACGACTGGAGCGTGAAGGCTTCACTTTATTGTTAAAGGTAAGATTCTCTACTTGTGATTTTGGATTACTTCACTCTTTTCTTTCTTCCTTCTAGACTTCTGGTGAGAAGATCTGTCAAGGAGATCCGGTTCTCTGCCGACACTTGGAGAGTGTGAACAGTCGCGGGTTCTCTGGCCACACTAGGAGAGTGTGAAAGGACGAAGGGTTCTCTGTCTACACCGAGAAAGTGTGAAAGGACGAAGGGTTCTCTACCTACACTGGGAGAGTGTGAAATGACGAATGATTCTCTGCCGACATCAAAGGAGTGTGAAAGGACGAACGGTTCTCTGCCAGCACTAGGGATAGTGTAAAAGGATGATGGTTCTCTGCCACACTAGGTAGTGGTGAAAAGAGTTTTATAAAGGCTTCTCCGCCTTGCTGTGGGTGCAAAAGGAGAGTTACTAGTGGTATTAGTGCAATACTCGGAGGGTGCCTCCGGGGAGTAGATGTAGGTCTGATTTTGACTGACCTACTATAAATTTGGTGTCATTATTTTTCGCTATTTTTTATTTTTTTGATTTACTATTTTAAAACTATGGTTGAAAAACTATTTCTACAAAATTCATTAAAGTTTAATTTTGGTTTAAAATACTCAAAAGAAGGATTAATTTTTAAAATACTAATTCACCCCCTCTCTTGGTTAGCAGTGGGACATAAGCTTAGGCTTAACAACCTAATTCATAGTGAACGAGTTTCAACATGTATAAGCCTCCAAATGAAAACCATAATGGAAGAGAGGATTCTCTTATGCCAAATCATAGAGAAAACTAAAGAGATAGAGTATTTAATTCTAAAAGAATTCTAAGCATTTTTAATATAAAAAGTAAGAGTATTAGAAAGCATAAATAATAAACAACCATTTATAGTAATAGCTAGAATCCTCAAAAAAATTTTAAAGATATAAGAAGAGAAGATCCCAATCATCTTATTGACATCGCACATATTATTGGAGATAAAATAATTTATTTTAGTAGATGAGGTGGAGTTCATGAGAAGAATGAAATTAATAGAATAGTGAAATAACCATTGGTCTTGCCAGAAAAAATGTTTCCATGACCCAAGCCTCATTGAATTAAATTTCTAGCTTCCCATTTAATGTTACGCAACATCTTACAAATCCTAAAATATCCTTTCTTGTAAAAACACATAATAGGATATTTTTCAATGTTGTACTTAAAAAATCATAAACTATATAAGAAGAGAAGATCCCAATCATCTTATTGACATCGCACATATTATTGGAGATAAAATAATTTATTTTAGTAGACGAGGTGGAGTTCATGAGAAGAATGAAATCAATAGAATAGTGAAATAACCATTGGTCTTGCCAGAAAAAATGTTTCCATGACCCAAGCCTCATTGAATTAAATTTCTAGCTTCCCATTTAATGTTACACAACATCTTACAAATCCTAAAATAACCTTTCTTGTAAAAACACACAATAGGATATTTTTCAATGTTGTACTTAAAAAATCATAAACTTAACACATAAGTTTTACTTGGCACAAAAATTAAACCTTAATTTAATGAAAGAAGATTGAACCAAATCAACAAGCTTTTTGTAACCCAAGCCACATTCATTAGGAACACCACAACAATTACTCAAGGAAGACCAATTTCATTTGGAGTGATTGGAGTTACCAACCAAAAAAAAATTAAAAAGCCTCTCCAACCGATTGGTGAAAGAGATGGTAAGTTGATAGTTTGGAGAATATATATGGGAAGAGAGAACAACACACACTTAATTAGAGTAAGTCTCCTACCAAAAGATAGGAAATTAAATTCCAATGAAGCCAAATGATTATGCACAGAAGCTGGAATGTCCTTCAAAAGAAAAGAACGTTTCATACCTTTATAAAGAGTATCACCCAAATACTTAATAAGTAAAAACTGTGTAAATCCAGTGACTCCGTGAATGCTGTTAATTTTATCTTGAAGCATAGAAAAAAAAGTAATAAAAAAACTTTTATTATTATTAATGGACAGACCACTGGAGATCTCAAAATTGAGCAAAATTTGTCATAGACTTTAAATCATAAGTCTTCATTTCCCAGTACTATAATCACACATTTATAAGAAATTGAACAACTCAAATATAAAAATCTCATCCAGCCATAAAATGTTAAAGCTCAATATAGGATAAACTTGGACACTTCGCATTCTCTCAAAATTTTAGTACTCCATACTCCTTATTCTTTGGCCTCCTAAAAGAATTCGTTAACCTTAGTCTAATTTCATTTAAAAATTCATGATATCTAAATCTTTCATGAAACTTTAAAAATCTAAAAAAATTTAAGCACTACTTAAACCAAGAGTATTATCAAGAATTTATCTTCTGATGTAATTAACCATAAGGGCATGGCGTTACGAGAAACTTGAAACTTTAGTTTAAAATAAAACATTTTTTTACCTCTCTATGGTAGGGGAAAACTCCTTGGGATGTATAAAATTTTTAAAACCTACTTTTTTTTTAAACATAGAAGAATTTCATTTCTATCATTCGAGATAATATGACATTCCCTATGTTATATTTATTTATAAAAATGAGAACTTTAATTCTATATTAAGATCAATTATAGAATATCATTTATGTCTTTTGAGATGGTATTCTATTTTCTATGGAACATTTTCTTGTAAAAATATAAATTTTAAATCGCATGATTTATTTTCCCACACACGACCACAATAAATTAAAACCCACCTAACTCTACCAACTACTCTTATTCATAAGTTCAAATCCTTACCTAACCCTCCACGATCACCAATTTTTTACACTTAAAGCTCATTCCGAAAGAAAATCATTCAAATAAGCCCAAACTGTTGAGTCCTTGGTTATAATTAACATTCATTCTACCAAGTTCCACTAAACCCTCACCCTCAACCATGTATCAAGTCTTCAGACATTTAAATAAACAATAATAAAAAACTTTGTCCTCCATTAATGCCACAAAAAATGCTTCCCACCACCATTAATAAACACAAGTATAACATATTTGGATAAACGAAACCACATATTAAATATATGGAGGGTGCATGAAAATTGAATTTAACCACTAACAAACTCAAAAGTAGAAGACAAAACTTCTTCTTTATCATTTATAAATAAACAGTTAGTTATATCACTAAAAGAATTCGGAGGTCCTCAAAAATTAATAAGTCAAACAAAGCTATTAAATGATATGTAAACTAAAAGAATGTTATTGTTGAAAAAGGATTTTCTAAATGTTTCATACCGTATGTTGTCGTCATCGTACGTACGTCGTCTAGTGTATGAGTTGGACGAATCCCTTTTCGTCCCGACAAACTTGATAATTTTCTGAATGGTTCATACTGTGTGACGTCGTCATCATACGTACGCCGTCTAGTGTACGAGTTGGACGGGTCCCTTTTCATCCCGATGAACTTTAAAATTTTCTGAACTAATTGTACCATACGATGTCATTATCGTACGTACACCATTAAGAGTATTAAAATATGGTGTCCCTCTTCGTCATGACGAAGATGAAAAATCTTCTAACTGTTCATACAGTTTGAACTTGGTTTGTACTAACAATCATCATGTATGAAATCATTTCATACAGATTCACAACAAGTTCGTACGTTAGAATTTTTCATTGTTCGTACGTACGGACATACAATCATACTTTATGATCGTATATGCTCAAAATTGAAAATTTCAAATTTATGGACGATTTTTTGTGTCTTACATATAAATGATCTTTTAAAGCTGAATTGTAAAGAGTTCTTCTTCATCATTTTTTATGAGCAAGTGAAAGAGTGCATTTGGGAGAGTGTTTGAGAGAGACTTTTTGCAAGGGAAGTGTGAATGGTTCACAAGGTTACTCAAAGGTAATGATCTTTTTATGTTTTTAGTTTTTCTCTTCCTTTCTTCTTTCCAGTTGCTTGAGGGAAAGATCCTTGAAGTAAGACGACGGTACTCTGCTGACACTAGGAGGGTGTGAACAGATGACAGTACTCTACCTACACTTGGAGGGTGTGAACAGACGATGATAATCTAACAACACTTGGAGGGTGTGAAAGTTTGATTGTACTCTATTAACACTTGGAGGGTATGAAAGGATAACAGTACTCTGTCGACACTTGGAGGGTGTGAACAGAAGATGGTTCTCTATCGCACTAAGGATTGGTGGAATAGGGTTTGTGTAAAAGATTTTCCGCCTTGCTGTGGGGAAAAAGGAGAGTCACTTTGGTAGTAGTGTAATACCTAAAGAGGGAGTCTTCAAGAAGTAGATATAGATCGGGTTTGATCGAACCGCTATAAATCAGCCTTTTAATTTCTGCATTTATTTACTGCAATTTGATATTTGCGGCTGAAATTTTTTTCAAAAATATAGTAATTTTTGGAAATTAATTAAAATGGTTTTCTATCAAAAATCCATGAAAATTTTTAAATTACCAATTCACCCCCCCCCCCCCCCCCCTCTTGGTTAGTCTTGGGTCAATAGCTTAGGTTTAACAACCTATATGGAATAAACACTCTACACCTGCAGGTATTAGTATACTTATAGTGCATTCATCTAATATCATATACATGTTAGAACATATAGTGTAGGAAATTAAAAACTCACATCAGAATATTATTCCATAATCAATAAAGTGAAGGAAAAGTAAATAAACACGCCACAAAACACTTCCACTATTTAAGCTAAAGTTGGTTGTAATATTAAAAAATTCTATGTGTGTGCTAAGTTGTGTGGTTTAGTTATGCCATAAATGGATTAAAGTTTGATTTATCTACAAATTAAATTGATGTGTTACAAGCTTTAACTATTTAGTTAAAATTAAAATTTTAATGATTTATGATTTATTAATGCCTTTATTTATTTAAGTTTTATTATTAGCTTTAGGTTTTGAACAACTATATTAATTAGCAACTTCAACCAATTTTATGTTATTTATTAACAATTCCTAGGCTGTAAGAATGAATGCATTGGCTTAATTCCAAAGGAATGAGAAACACCTAAAGCCAAATTTGCTTAATTATTTTTTAATATTTATTTATTTTATTTAATTGATTTAAATGATTTACTAAATTTATTTAATTGAGTTTTATTTAAAGATTTGATTTATTTGAATTAAGATAACTAGATATTTATTTACATATTTCTAAATTTTAATTTTATTTGTTTAATTTTAGTAATTTTCATTTTTTTAAAAGTTTTCTTTTATTTCAAATTAAATTTCTTAATTTATTTATGTTGGATTTTATATGTAAATTTAAATTTATATAAATAATTAATTTTATTTATTAATTTATTTTATCTAATTTTATTCTTATTTATTCATTATTTTTTACTTTTCTTTTATTTATGTCATAAATATTCATCTAATTTAGATTATTTAATTAAATTAATGAATCATTTTTTAAACCTTTTATGACATATATATATATATATATCATATTTCTTATCTATTTTTATTTACATATTTATTTAATTTTTGTAATTATTTAAATATGATCATGATTTGAATTTTTATTCAAAATATAAATTTTCAATATTTTTTTATATTCAAATATTTCCTTAGAATTTAATACATTTTATTTTTTTATTAGTTTCATTTATTTTATCATAAAATTTAAAGGTTTACTAGTTATTTAAATGTTTATTTAATAAAAGAGTAGGTATTTTGATTTTTATACCCAATGATGTCCAAATATCATGAAATTTCCACCATAAATCATAATAACCTAAAATGAAAGTCTTGAAAATTTTGAATCATTTTGATTTATATTTTATTTTTGATGATTTTATTTATTATTAATTTAAGTTTTTTTGTTTATTATAACTATTTAAAGGAATTTCTAACAGGAATTTTATTTTTCCTTAACAGTACTTTTTATTTTATAATGATTGGACTTATTTCTATTTTTATTTTAAATTTACTTTTATTGAATTATTAGTATTCCTTTTTTTTTTAGATAAAACTCAATAACAAACTTATGGGTTAATTAAAAAAAAAATATGGTTGCAAGTTTTTAGGAGGATTTTTAGCTCTCAACTACTCGGAAGGGCTACAAAATAAGTAAAAAAAAAACTAAGAGTCGAAAGGCCCCTCGAAGAACCAATACAAAAAACATCCTTGTAAAATTCAAGGTCAACTAGGAGCCCGCACCCAAATGAAAGAGATCCAAAATTAACAATCAACCCAATCTTCCTTCAAAAGAAATTTACTACAAGAAATTGTAGCATGCAATGTACCTGTAAAATGGTATATTTATAAAGGCAAGAGATAAAACATAAAGGAATAAATGCAAAGGTAAATAGCAATGTTAAGGGAGTACAATCCATATCTATTATCACCTTACACCGAGTAGAACCAAGAAGTATAACATCAGTATACTATAAGGCACAAATTAGAAAAATGGTGTCAAGGATATCACTAATAAAATCACAATTAACAAGAATATAGGTAATCTAATTATACATAGTTACATTTCTGAACATCCCCGTCCACTTCATAAAAGAATGAATATCCAGAACAACAACAAACCCTAGTAGCAACCACACGATAAGGTAGACAAAAAATGATCCAGCTAATTAGGCCAAGAAGACTAGACAACCCAAAATTAGCAAACCGAGGAGAGAGTTCACACATAAGGAAAACAACAACATCACAATTACCATAATAAAATCAAGTGCACAGAATCAGACAACTCAATGATAAAAGGCTTAGAAACGACCCAGGAATCCGTAATAAATCAAATGTAGAAATGATGTGGACTAAACAAGCACAATAATTAGCCCCAAGCTAAAATCAAACAAGAGAAAACCACAATTTTTTTAAAGAGTGTCAACCTATAATAGAGAAGGGTGAGATGAAAGTAACTTGATTATTTGCAATTTCTATCCGAATGAAAACTATCCTCCATAGCTAAATAACAACATAGCCATGTAGATAAAAATAGAAAATGTTGTCCATCCAAATAAAAAGCCAAGCTAGCAACATCAGATAATAAAATGGAAACAATAACACAAAAGCCCCAATCACTAAGCAAATATAAGCAAAGAGACCAAACCCAAGTCACAACAGAGGTGTGAAACAAACTACAATAGGTTGGGTAAACTAGCTCAGGAATGTGGTATCTGCTAAAATATCATGCAAATAACTTAAATGCTACTTGAAAACTATAAAAAATTGATCCAATAATAGTAGGAGGAAATTATAGTGAGGGAAAGCACTATCTTAGTAAAATAAGCAACAAAGGGTAACTAAACAAACCAGAATTAACTCAGAGAATTTAATAATAGAGCAACAAAAAAGTTTTACAACTAGATAGTTCACCACCACCTAATACTTCAAATAAGAAGAACAAAGAAGAATTAGATTATAGATCAGAAAACTAATACTAGCACACACAAGGAAATTTGTACAACAACAAGACACAACCTTATAATACCAAGTACAAATACAATAATGAAGTTACTATAGCTAAAGACTAAAATCTTACTATTGGCATGTAAAGGATGAGATGCACAACAAATTAGTATATTATTAATAGTCAAACAAATACAATCACGACTAGTTACAACCCAACAAGATTAAGGTGGTAGGATAAAAACAAAGAGGTAGGATAGAAGAGAAAGGCAAATAAGAAGCATTCGGGAGTAAATATAAATAGTTTAACCAATGGCATCAGAATCAAGAAAAAAACACCAAAAAAAAACATAAATTATCAACAAGGAACAAAAAGACATAGTTAAGCAAATCCACCACATATGGAGCAAAGCACCACGAAAAAGGGTTAAGCTCTAACATAGGGAAAACCAATTTTATGTAGCCTAACATGGCCTTTCATGATAGCATGTATGGTATTGTAAGTAAATTCCATGAGGGAGGTAACAGTACAAAAATAATTAGCTAACCAGTCTGCACAAGCATTCCCTTTTATGAAAATATATGAAATTTTAAACTTAAAAGAGTACAAAATAAACTTAATGTATCGAAGAAAATAGAAAATGTTAGGATTATGAATATAGGTATCATTGTTGACCTCATTTTTCGAGGTCAATTTCCCCGAATTCAACTCTAGCATTTAGGTTTTCGTAGCCTAGAGTAGATGTCGCACCCATAGGATTTCACTTAAGTGGACTCCTACTGACGTAGCATTGACTCGAACCTATCACTCGACTAGAATCAAAATAAAATTCAATCCAATTCTAATTCAACTCGTTCCGAACCCAATGACACTGAATTCAACCCAATCCGAGCCCAAATGAGTTCGAATCAATAACTCAAAGCGCTGCCGGAAGGTTCAAACCGCAATTTGAGTTACCAAACGGTCTTCGATTTTGATAAGCTTATACTCGAATCGAATGGCTCAATGAGATGAATCCAACGAGCCAAAGATCTCTACATTCTAACATCATTAAGGTATTTAAATGTCCAACGAACGGTCCATGGTCAAAGGGTTCAACAACAACCCATAACCACCCACTCTCCCTCTCCCTCAACCCAAAACCGCCCACTCTCCTCTCCCACAATCGACCTCCTCTCATCTCCCTCTCTAAAAAAAAAAAAGAACTCCTTCCCATTCGCAAGGAACTCCAACACCCACTCTCCTCTCCTCTTCAAGTTACACGAAATCAGCCTCCTCTCCACACGAAGCCCCCTCCATCGCTCCTACAGCAGTTGCACGCCGGCAATCTTCTAAATCTTGGGTATATCCTCTACATATTCATCTTCTTTATTTTACTTTTAACAATTTTAATGTTGTAAAAGTGATTTGAGAAAGTTTAATACTATCATTTTTTTTTAAGGAGAAGAAAGTTTGTTAGATTAAAAATGTGAGAATTTTTCTTTTTGTTTTCTCTTATAGCAAACAGAATAGTTTTCTTCCGTTGCTTAACTTAATCTTGTTTGGATTTTCAATGATTCATGAATGTATAAGCTATTAAATTTGAATGCAAGCTTATTTCTCATTACATTTAGATGAAGACTAAATGCATTTCTTAAAAGATGTTATGAAAAGAAATCTAAAAGAATCTGGTTAAAATTCATGGGTTTTCCTTTTCATTCAAAAGAGGATATTTGAGATAAAAATATGATGAGTTCATTTAGTTATAGTAATCGTAATTTATGTTTGGAAAGGTTTCTTTGATTGAAAATATTTTTTTAGAGATTAGAAGATGCATCGTTTGCTGTATATCTTTTATTCCTAACATCTAGTTAGTAATCTTATCTTGAGATTAGAAAAGAATAAAATATATTAGTTCATATGTGAAATTTTGTTGGAAACTATGCATATGCTTCGTGATTAAATTATGAGAATAATATATTTCAAATGTAAGGTTGTAGGCTTTATGTTGGCAAGCTTTGCGATTTTTAGAGAAAATGAAATTATCTAATTCCTCTTTCTTTTAATGTCAATTAGCACAATTGTTAAGATGAAACGAGTAAATGAAATGGTGTTTGGTGGTTGAAAGAGGTGTTTTCTCCTTCATATAATTATGTTATTTATTGTCAAAATTCCTTGTGTTTGTTGCATTAGTTTTAAAGAGAGTTCAATGGTTGCATTGGTAGTATACTTTAAGTTTTGAAAAAAAAAAAAATATTTGTTGAAATTGTTTTCTTTTATTAAACTTTGTATAGATATTTATGTGGAGACATGGTTTAAGCAATTTGCATATTCTCATACGATGATTTGAAAGAGAAGTTATAGGTACTTTTAGAATAACATGGGTTTTATATATATTACAAATTTTGATATATACTATATCTATGCAAAAGAAAGTTTTGATAACCTGTTTTACACATTTCTAATAAAAGTTGTCTTATGTTATGTTTGGGAAAGAGAGGTAATAGAGCCTTGTTGTATATGCATGAAAAGAAATAAATATTTGGTAAATAAAAAGTATGAATACTAAAAAGGTAAAAAAAATAAAAATGAAATGTTTTGAAAAGTGCTTGTGTTAAAAGAGAGGTGCGTGTTACTTTGAAAGGTGAATTGTAACAAATTTTTAGGAATGAGAATTTTGTACATTTTATAAAGGTGAAAAACAAGTGGTTTGATTTTGAAAAATATTTTATATGTTTTAAAGAGTAGATAAGTGTATGCATGTGTATGTTTGAAAGATGAGATATTTTGATAAATGTATTTTCGGAAAGGTGAATTGTATGGTTCTTTGGAAAAATGACACATATATGTTTTGAAAGGTGAATCATGTATAAGTTGAAAAGTGAAATGTATATATAAGTTTAAAAGTGAGAGTAAAGCATTTTTTTTTTTGGAATGTGTGTGTTTTTTAAAAATGTGTGATGTTGAAAGGTGGAATTTGTGTGAGTTTTGGAAAAGGAAGTATATGTATATTAGAGAGAGTATTAGCTAAATGTCTATTAGAAAGTGAAAGTGTTGAAAAATAAGAAATCTCTTTCCCTCTCTACCTCTTTCTTCTTTTTTCCCTTTCTTGTGCCTCGGAATAAAAATTGGAAAGGTATACAATATAAGTTCAAAGGTGGAATGTTCAAAAGCAAAATCAACAAAGCCAGTGTTCAAGCCCAAAGAAAGGTACATCTTTATTTTCAATAAATTTCAATTATTATTTTATTATTTATTAAATGTGCTTTCTAATTCCCTATTTTCTTTTCTTTATTGGCATAAACTGTGATGAATGGTACCGGTCGAGGGAATAAAAGGACAAGGAGCTAATGAAGTCAGTCGCCTCTATCCAACCGGGTAGAGGTGCTACGGGCTGAACCACCAGGTCATAGCCCTCGGTGATTGTGAGTATTCTAAACTTAGAAAACCTTTAGGGGCCCCTTGATGTGGTTTGTGCGAATCCTTATCCTTTAGGTCCCTGTAGTAACTTCAATTTAATTAGGATTACTTTTTATTTTTTTTAGATCGTTAAACCCTTTTATATGCACGTAAAGTCCTAAGGGTTAGTGATAACAAATATTTTTATTCTGTATAACAGTAGTGACACTTAAGGACAAAAATTAAGGACTAAGTCTTAGAAAACTTAGACTTAGGATGCATGCACACTTTAGGATAGAAACAAACAACTTAGAAATCTTAGTGGCACCCCACCCTAGAATTAATGAACATTTTTTAATTAAAATTCAATCAATTAGAAAACTTTAGTCAATAATTAACCTATATAAGACATATCAAAATCACACAACCTGTTGCACATACTTAGAATTATTTGTTAGGACAACCGACTCTAGATTTAGGTTAGGCCGGTGTTTATTTTCTCATTGCTGTGTGACGGGCTTTCTCGGCTTTTATTGCATGTTGGATGTAAAACTATTTGTGTGTTTGTTTATTTACTTTTACTCCACTCTGTGATGTGATTTGGTTGACGATTAGATTACCCATAGGTTAGGAGCGATCTGGTTGTTAACAAAATTTTCTGCAGGTGGCCACACTCACGTAGGGCTGTAAAAAGGGGACTAATTAATTAATAATTGTGTAAATGCTATAGATGCTTCAGTTATTTAGCCCCCAAATAAAAAGAGTGTGGCCAAGTGTGGCTGATTGATTTAATTTAAATGCTTATATATAACTGCTTGGGATGATTTTTGCTTAGGATAACCCTGCAGGCGGTCTAGTTTTACTTTTCCTTTTCTGTGATATAAATGCGAATGTAAATGTAATATATTAAAAGTTAAAAATGTGAAAGTGATTTTTAAAAATGGGATATTACATCCTATTTGGAATCCAAAGATAGGAGAATATACCTTAAAAGATTATTCTCTTTTATTTGGAAGGCTAAATTAGGATGATTTTAGTATCCAAATAGAAAAGAAAATACTCCTTTTAGGGATGAGTTTCTTTTCATTTGGATATCCGGACCTGACGTATCCAACGCGTTCATAGAAAAAGAAAGATTAAGATGAAAAAACAGAAGAAAGAAGACGAAAAACTGAAGATTCAAGGAAGAATATATCTCATTTCAAAAATCACTTGCGTCATTCTTAGGATTAGAATCCGAGTTTGTTGTCAGTGGTGCCCGACCACTTTACTTTTCTGCAAATTCTGGATGTAATTATATGGACATTGGACATTGGACATTATATTTTAATTATTAAATTTGATTGTTAATATTGTTTGTGCAGTAGATTTTTTTAGGACCTTGCATGCCATGTTTTGTTTTAGCCAGGATACAAATCGGAGTGCTTTTTTCATAAGGGTACGCTTAAAATTCTTCTACTTGTAATTTTAATAAAAAATTTTAGGTTCATATAGTAACTCTAACAATCTAAGAAGTAAGATCGGGACCACCGAGAGTCAGCATAAGCATATTATTACTTTCTCTTCCTTGTTAGGCACCTCCGCGCCTGCGGGTTCCGGCAGACCACTTGACCTATGAGAGTGCAGTTCTGTCAAGGGGAAGTTGTGCAATCTCTAGGAAAAAACCTATTTTCTAAGCCTAATTTTTAAACTGCTTCATATTCATTTTATGCATTCAAGTCAATTAGCATGCATTGCATTAGATACAAATTAAAAAAGAGTCTAAAATATTAATTGTATTTTTAGGCATATCTCACCATACATAAGTTGAGGGGCCAATTAGGATATGTCTTAGATGTCGGCCCCCAATTCCTTAAAACTTAAGCAACGTCCATATCTATCTTTCATAAGAGACTTAAAACATGATTTTAAAGCGCCTAAGTGGTTAGCTGGCTCCCCAATCCAGGCCGGGATAAGTCTAGATTTGTACTTCTTTAGTTAGGTTTGGGTCACTATTTTATAGTACCCAAATTAGATTTAGGTTTTGAGGCAGATTTTTTTTAGATCTTAAGTCCTCGTTCTTCAGGAATATAATTCCAAATTTCTAATAAAATGTCAACTCAAACATAAAATTTCTCTCTAAAAATATAAAACTCAAAATAGGATAGACTGAGGTTGCCTCTGAGCTTCTTAGAATCAGGCTCCTCCTACTTTTCCTCCTTTGACTCGCTAATAAATGTTCAACATTGAGCTTTCACCTTAGAAAATTCCTACTTCTGTTCCTTGTCTTTTACTTTGTAGTCAAAGGGTATGAAATCACTGCTTTAATCGAGAGTTTTCTTAGGAGCATTCCTCCTACGATGTAATTAACTATAAGAGCTTGCTCCTATAGGGATTTGAGAACCCCAGACTAAAATAAATCTTGTTTTATTCGTATAAAATAAGGGAAGAATCTTTGGGAACGTAGATATTTTTAAAACCTCATTTCTAATTTTGAATAGACTTGTAGAATGTTATTATTATTTTTTCAGATAATATAATATTATACTTGTTATATTCAACTTTAAAAATAATGAATTTTATAAAACTCATTCTCGCTTTTGGATATCTTGAAGAATTTTATGTTCATCTTTTAAGATGATATAATATTCTTCTTGCCATATCTAAATAAAAGAATGAATAAACTTTTTTCAAAAAAACATATTTCTATCTTTAAACATATTCTATGAAATTTTATGTTCATCTTTTGAGATGATATGCTATTCTTTGAACTATATTTGATTATAGAAATATCATTTTTCAAAACCCAATTCTGATATTGAATCCATTATAGAATATTGAGTCGGCCTCTCGAGATTGTACTTTATTCTCAATGCAGTATTCGATTACAAAATAGGAGAAATCAAAATCTGCGTGGTAACATAATTTTTCTTCACCAATCATAGTCCATCAAACAATAAAGAATATAAGTGCCACAACTTTTAGTCCATATGTTGCTAATACCAGGAGAAAAATACAAATTAAGGCAATTATAGATTGCAAAATGTAAAGAAAAAAAACAACAGAGCACTTATTTACGGTCGAACCAAAGCAATAATAGAATTACCCAAAGGAAGCATCAAAACCATAACCCTTATAATTAATAGAGCCATATATGTTTAATTTAAAGAATGGAGGCATAGGTATGATTCAATATACTAACTTAGGACTGTTAATAGTAGTAGTCCCACAAATTATTATACCAAAATTCTAATCAACAAAAGTGCATCCACAAAAATTATTAATGCCTAGAAGCTTATCTAAGAAAAGCTTCAAAACTTTATCTTTAACCTTATCAATAATAGACCAATGATCAATACATTAGGTTTTAAACATTAACTTATTTCTAGCAAACCAAAAAAATAACTTGATTAGGGAAGAAATCATCTTCTAAATTTGACCTTTGGTGTTAGCAAACCACCTATTAAGCTTAACAGAGGTATTAAAATTTTTTATTCTTGTTGAATCTTAATTAGGTTGTTAAACCTAAGTTAATGTCCCAAGGCTAACCAAGAGGGGGGGGGGGGGGGGGGGGGGGAGGGGGTTGAATTGGTAATTTAAAAAATTACACTTGGATTACAAATTTAAAACCGATTAATGATTCGTAACAAGTTTATTTTAAAGTTTTCAAAAAAAATTTTCAACCACGAAATCAATAACTTGCAGTAAGTAAGTAAATAAGCAGTGGAAATAAAAGACACAAATATTTATAGTGGTTCGGTGAAACACGACCTACATCTACTCAATGAAGCCTCCCACTTCAGGTATTGCACTATTACCAAAGTGACTCTCCTTTTTCTCCCACAGCATGGCAGAAAAGCCTTTACAAAACTCTCTTTCACCAATCCCCGGTGTAGCAGAGAATCGTCATCCTTTCACACCCTCCAAAAGTTGGTAGAGAACCTTCGTCCTTTCACACCCTCCAAGTATATGCAGAGAGCCTTCGGCTGATCTTGCTCTATAAGTGTAGGCAGAGAACCTTCGGTTGTTCACACTCTCCAAGTGTAGGCAGAGAACCTTTGGCTGTTCACACTCTCCAAGTGTCGGTAAAGAACTGAATCTTCTTGAAAGATCTTCACACAAGCATTCTAGAAAGATAAGAGAAAGAGTGAAGAAACATAAATCACACACAGAGATCGTTACCTTTGTGTAACCTTGAGAACCCTTCATACTCCACTAGGAAGAAATCTCTCTCAAACACTCTCTCACACTCTCTCCTTTAATTGCCCTTTACAAATCATGAAGACCAAATGACAAAAAGATTAAGTGTCAATTTTTAGTATACCTTTTATAAAAAAGACACAAAAAACCATCCACAAAATTGAATTTTTCAAATTTGACCGTCCACGATCGTATATTCATACATACAAATAGTTCAAATATTGTTGCGTTTGAACTCATTATGAATCGGTAAGAAATCATTTCGTATACGATCATCATTCTGTACGAACTGTGTTCATCAGGTATAAATAAAAAAAAATTAAAGTTTGTATGTATAAACTGTCAGGATGAAATGAATGAACATAGACCATAGCCCTTTATCCCAGAATGATAAAAAAATATCCTCCGTAAGATCTTCATTTAAGGATGAACCAGAGCCAATCATCCTAGTATGATAAAAATATATCATCTGTATTATCTTCATTTGAGGACGAACCAGAGGCTATCGTCATGGTACGATAAAAAATATAATCCATATGATCTTCGTTCGAGGACAAACCAGAGGCCATCAACCCGGTATGATAAAAAAAATCATCCATACGATCTTCGTTCGAGGATGAACCAAAGGTCATCGTCCCGGTATGATAAAAAATATCATACGTATGATCTATACTTATTTTTTTTTTTTATCATTTCTATTCGCTCCATTGCTCATTAGGGAAAATAACTGACCAGATCATCCCATACAAAATAGTATCATACTATACGATCAGTTTAAAAATATGAATTTTAAAATTCTCCCCCGGTGTGTGTGTCAGTTACTCAATTACAATCACACTCTCTCAGACTCAATAAAATGAAAATATAGACTTAAATTTACTATACACTCTAAGCTGATCTTGATTTAAAGTCTTTAACCATTCGGAGTATTATTTTCCTAAAATATTAGTACACACAAGAGCAAAACAATTCTTTCAAAAATATATTAGGAGAAATAATAATCAAAGTAACAATATTTGGAATCATAAAAAATACAAGTTGCAAGAATATCAAACATGCAAAATTAAATAGCAACTATCTCAATAATTTCCCCCTTTTTGATGATGGAACACCATTATTATTTGAATAAACCCTTAATCATAAATTTCTCCTTAACTACCCCTAAATGAATAAGCATGTAAATATTAGGAAATTTCTATTAAGAAGAAATCAATCAAAAAAATTTTTTTTTTTAATTTTTCAAAGATCACAAAACATAAAACACTTTAAGAGAAAAAAAATAATACAACTCTAACGAACATGAACAATGCAAAAAAAAATCAAACGCAAACAAATAATATTTCTTCCCCTTTTTGACAACAGCAATAAGAGAAGAAGAAAAAATAACTAAAATATAAGAAGTCATATGAGGAGCCTTTGATAATTCATCTTGAAATAGATTGAGTTATAATTGCAATAACAAGATTAATGGTCATTAGAGAAAAATAAAGATTCATAACATTTAAATTAAGGTCTTGAAATATATCAAGGTCATGAAACATTCTAGATAATTAGATAAGGAGAATTATTTCAAAGGTGATGAAATAAAACTTAATTTAAGTCAATTTTCAATACAAAATATAATTGAATATTAGATTGAATTGAAACTGACGATTAAAAGATAGAGGAAAGAACATATACTTGGGGCGACATTGCATATCGTTTCAATAGTTGTGGCACACTTTGTGCATTTTTCTGTATTTAGGCTAATTTTGTGCATCTTTTCAATTTGCGAACCATTTTATACTTTTAATTTTTGTACACTTGTATATTTCCATTTTTTTTAATTGATCTTTCCAAAATCAATAAACTAAAAACTCAAACTTCTCTAAGTACAAAGATAATTATATTGAAAAGAGAAATAAAAGAATAGTAAGACATCAAAATAGCAATAATAATATTAAAATTTTGTATGCCTAAAAAGAATATAAATTTGATAGTCTTAACTTAATTGAGTTATAAATTAACTTATATTTTTGAAAAATTATTTTTTCTAATAAAATTAATTTTTATATTACAGATCATATTATACCACTTTTTAGATAAATTAAGTCAAGATAATCATATAGGCTAACGAACATTTCTAATAGAGATAAAAATCGATTAAAATAAGTAAACACAATTTTTATTGATATCAAGTTATCAAAGAGATACAATGAATACTTAGATGATATCAATAACAACATAAACATAACATCAAAAAATCAGACATAAAATAAGTACATAAAAACACTAAACAAAATAAAACTAAAATATTATCACATTATATCACTACGCACTAGCAAAGATAATCAAATAAGAAGCACATATATCACTTTGAGGGTCTCTGGTCTGGAGGAAGTGGTTGGTTGAGGATATTAAAATAGTTATTCATAATAGCCACATTGGTGTTCACTTAATTGAATTGACTTCAAATCCTACCCATATCCTACTGATATTGAGCATCCTGCTGGTGTAGGTGAGTTCTTATTGGATTAAAACACTGATCAAAATGACTCTCAAGTCTTTCAAAGCGCTGGACCATCTCCTCAAAGGCTGGTCCTCGAGCAGGCACAGGTACAGGTGCTCCCCCTTCTCCCTCAAAATCCTCACTTCCATCACCTCTCCTAAAAATTGCTTAGAATGAAGCATCAGTTAAGTAGATAGGAAATTTTAGATTAGGATTAGGAGGAACTAGATTGTACTTCTTCTCAAGAATGTAGCTCACTAGGTGTCCTAAAGTAATGTTTTTCTTTCTCTTATAAGAGACATGACCAATTTCAGAAAGCCCATAAATATAGTCAATAATGAGTTGGGCTTCATCTATAGGTTGATCAATCATGATAAGATAAGTGATAGTGGAAAGAAGAGGAGTAATATTGATACGATCACTAGCTTTAGGAATTATAGAGATTCTAAGAACATACTTGATGATCCTAGCATTTTGGTTTAAAGTGGATCTATACCTTAGTTAAATGACACACTTCTCTAATCCCTCTAGTCACTTTGTTTATTTTAGTCCAGTCAAAATGAGAAGCAGAGGTCAAAGTGTGGGTTCTTATTCCTTGAGTCCATAATTGAAAGATTGTTCCCAAATCCTCCTTAGTTATTTCAACCAACTTCTTCAGAACATAAGACCTTATCCTACTTTGGTCAGTGCTAAAGGTCATATTGGCAAGAAAGTAGTGAAAAGTGTCCTTGTTGTAGGAGTGAATAAGAGTCAAGATAAAAGTGAATTGGGTGTCAGCAGAAAGAGGCATTACTTGAAAGTTTATGTTTTCTTGGAGAAGAATTCTAGAAGGTGTTATTATGGCAGAAACAAACATAGGAAATGATTCCTCGTTAGTTCTGGACAGAAAGTTATCTTCATCATTCCTAGAAGATGGACCCTTAGTAAGTCTACTCCTCTTGCTAGAAATTACCATTGAAGGATTAAAAGATGAAATGGTTTTGAAAGTCTATTAAAGTGAATGAAATTTGTGTTTTAAATCCCTTCTATTTAAAGAAAAAATAATCTTTCATATGTACGAAAAGAGTTTCATACTATATGATGCTTATGTTCGTACGTAAAAAAATAAATTTTGTATGTACGATCAAATACATTCAAAATGAAATGACTTTTTGTAATCACACAAATTACGAGGCATCCTTCCATATAAACATTTTGACCATACAATTTTACAGACGAGCAGGTGTTCGTCTAGGATGATTGATTATTTAATATCATTTTAATGATGGTTTGAATCATCCCCCCACATCGAATGCCACATGTGCATATGTACAAACTCCAGGTTCATACATACGATCAGTTTTAATAACTAATTTTTTCTATACAATCATCTATATGCATCCATACAAAGTTATACAGATTATACGGGATGATATGAATATCGTAATGTACGATATGTATAAAAAATCAAAATGATACACAAATAGTTCAAAACTACAATGACATGCTATAGAATTCATAGAGTATGAAAATAATTTTGTATAGTATGAATATATCACATAAAAAAATTCACACGATTGAAAATAAATAGGAAATATGATGTGAAAATATTTCAAAAACACACAAAACATAAAAAACATAGAAACAAACACAAATACACGCATAAAAATCAAAAACAAAAATTACACAAACACACATATCAAGTTTCAAAAAATTTTAATTAAGCATTCAAGTCAATCAGACCAAGCCTTGTGCTTAATGTACTGAAAGTATCAAAGGCTAGTGATTTTGTAAAAAATTTTGCAAGTTGATTTTCAGTTAAAGCATGATTCAGTTCAATTTCCCATTTGGATACATGATCTCTTATGAAATGATGCTTTATGTCTATATGTTTGATTCTAGAATGTTGAATAGGATTTTTTTAAATGCAAATGGCACTAGTATTATCAAAATAAATTGGAATTGTGTATATTATAAATCCTAAATCAATAAACTATTATTTCAACTAAAGAACCTTTGCCACACAACTTCCTAAGATGATGTATTCAGCTTTAGCATAAGATAGGGCTATGGAATTCAATTTTCTACAAGACCAAGAAACTAAAAAATTTCCAATAAATTAATATATTCTAGATGTACTCTTTCTATCAACCCTACAACCTACAAAGTTTAAATCTAAATATCCAACTATTTCAAATGAAGAGCTGAATTTAGGATACCAAATTCATAAGTTCTAACTTCCGAAGAGATACCTCAAAATCCTTTTTACTGCTGTTAAATGTGATTCTTTTAGATTTGATTGAAATCTATCACACAAACAAACACTAAATATAATATCGGGTCTACTAGTAGTCAAGTAAAGCAAAGATCCAATAATTTCTCTAAATTTCTTTTGATGAATAAAATTTCCTTTTGGGTCCTTATCCAACTAAACCGAGGAACTCATAGGTGTACTAAAAGGTTTAGCATTGTCCTTTTCATACCTTTTGAGAATGTCCTTAACATACTTCAACTGATTAAGAAATGTTCCTTCCTCAATATGCTTATTGCTAAAATCCATAAAGTAAGTTAGATCTCCCATTAGACTCATCTCAAACTCACTACTCATTATTTTAGAAAAATCATCACAAAGATTTTTATTTATAAATCCAAAGATGATATCATAATAAAAAATTTGTACAATGAGTATATCATCTCCCAATTTCTTCAAAAAGAGAGTAGTGTCCACACTTCCTTTTTAAAAAGATATCTCAAGAAAGAAGGTGCTCAACCTCACATACCAAGCCCTAGGTGCCCGTTTCAATGCATATAATGCCTTTTTCAATTTATAAAAATTATTTAGGTATTTTAAATTTTCAAAACCTAGAGGTTGTTCAACATATATATTCTCTGGAATTACCCATTCAAAAAGACACTTTTAACATCCATTTGAAACAATTTGAATCCTCTAAAATAGAAAAAGACTAATAAAATTCTAATTACTTCAAGTCTTGCTACTGGGGCAAAAGTCTCATCAAAGTTAAGGCATTCAATCTAATTATACCCCTTAACTACCAATTCAACCTTATTTCTAACAACAACTTCTGAGTCATTCATTTTGTTCTTAAATACCCATATAGTCTTAACTACACTTTGATCCTTTGGCCTTGTAATTAATTCCCAAATTTTATTTCTTACAAATTGATTTAATTCCCAAACTTTAATCCAGATTCATCAAATATAACATGTGTGGTCTCCTCAACTACCAAGGTAGTTTTGTTGAATACTCTATAAGATTTTTCAACACTAGAGTACCCAAGAAAATTACTTCATCTGATTTTGGATCAAATTTTCCTAAGGTAGATTTTTCATTATTGTGAATGAACACCTTACATCCAAAAACATACAAATGTTACAAATTAGGTGTTCTCCCCTTTAGTAGATCATAGGGTATTTTATTCAAATTCAATCTGATGTTCACCTTATTCAGAACATAACATGCAGTGCTAACCGCTTCAGCCCAAAAATATTTAGGAAGTGAACATTTTGTCAATATGGCTCGAGCGGCTTCTATTAATGTTATGTTCTTCTTTTTGACAACCCCATACTTCTGAGGGGTTATAGGTGCAGAAAAATTATGATCAATTTCTTTCTCTTTATTAAAATCCTCAAATTTTCATTTTCAAATTCACCACCGTGATCACTTTGAATTGTTAAAATCTCACATCCTAGTTTTCTCTGAATCCAAGTCAAAAAATCTTTAAACTCCTCAAATGATTCACTCTTATGATATAAAAATTTAACCCAAGTGAATCTTGAAAAATCATCCACAATAACAAATCCGTATACCTTCCCTCCTAGAATTATTATTCCAATCGGTCCAAAAAGATCCATATATAAAATCTTCAAAGGCTTACTAGTTCTAAGATCCTTATTGGACTGAAAAGAGGACTTCACCTATTTTCCTAATTGACAAGCATCGCAAAGGTGGTCATTGGTAAAGTCTAATTTAGGTATACCTCTCACTAAGTTCTTTTGGGTAGTTCTCCTTAGATTTTTCATGTTAGAGTGACAAAGTCTCTTATGCCAAAGCCATGACTCATCAGAAATAGTTTTCAAACAAAAAGCAGTAGGAGTTTTGATAAAATTTAAATCTAGCATATAAACATTGTTTACCCTTAAACCATGCAAAACATCATTACTATTTAGGCTTAATATAAAGCTAGTAGGAAAAAAATTACACTGTAAAGCAAAGGATTCCTTGAATGTAGTTAATTCTGTTTTGAGGCTTAGAAAAATAAGTAATAAAAGTGCTCTTACTGATATTTATGAAAAGGCCAATGGAGATCTCAAAATTGTGCAATAATCATCATAGACTTTAAATCATAAGTCTTTATTTTTGAGGACTAAAATCCCACATTTATAAAAAATTAATCAACTCAAATAAAAAAAAATTCATCCACCCCTAAATTGTTAAAGCTCAATATAAGATAGATTTGGACACTTCTCACTCTCTCAAAATTATAGTACTCCCACCTCCTTCTTTGGCTTCTTGAAAGAATTCATAAAACTTAATCTAATTTCATTTAAAAATTCTTAATTTCTAAACCTTACGTGAAACTTTAAAAATCCAAAAATATGTAAGCATTACTTTAACCAATAGTATTCTCAATAATTTATCTTCCAATTTAATTAACCATAAGGGCTTAGCATTATAAGAAACTTGAAACTTTTTTTTTTTAATTAAAACTTTTTTAGCTCCCTATGGTAGGGAGAAACTCTTTAGGATAGTAGACATTTTTTAAAAATCCATTTTTTTAAGTACATGGTAGAATATCATTTCTATAATTCCAAATAATATGACATTCTATATGTCATATTTAATTATAAAAATGATAATTTTAATTCTGTATTCAAATTAATTATATAATATCATTTATGTCTTTTGAGATGATATATTATTTTCTATGAAACATTAGATTATAGTAAAATAAAAATCAAATCAAATGATTTATTTTCCAAACCCTTACACTTACATAATCAATTAAGACCCCCCCCCCCCCCCCCCCCCCCCCCCCCCCCCCAAACTCTACCAACTACTCTTTTTCATAAGTTCAAATAATAACATAACCCTTTACCATCACCAAATTTTTACACTTAAAGCACATTCCTAAAGAAAATCATTCAAATAAGCCCAAACTAGTGAGTCCTTCGTAATAATTGACATTCATTCTACCAGGTTACAATAAATCCTCAACTTGAACTACGTATTAAATCCTTAGACATTTAAGTAAACACCAACAACAACCTTATGCCACTAATGCCACCAAAAAATGCTTCCCACTACCATTAATTAACACAAGAATAAAATATTTGGATAAATGAAACAACATATTAAATATATTGAGGGTGCATGAAAAATGTAATTTAACGACCAACAAGCTCAAAAGAAGAAAAAAAACTTTTGCTTTATCAACTATGAATAAATTGTTAGTCATACCACTGAAAGACGAAGAAGTTCCTCAATAAATAATAAGTGAAATAGAGCTATTAAAAGATATGGAAACTAAAAAATGTCATAGTTGGAAAAGGATTCTTACCACTAGTATTCCCCAATGCTTTTGAGAACAACAATTAGACGTCTAGTTAGAATAAGATGAGGACAAAAATATATTAAATGCTAAGGGCTTCATCAAAGCGAGTGACCTTTATCCTAGATGGTTAACAAAACCACAATGAAATTAGAAAAGAGGATTTATACTATAGATGCATTAGTGATAAATATAAAAAGATGAAAATTGTTAGAAGCTTCAAAGAAATAGAGAAAAAGGACCAAGATAAACATTTAAGTATCTTATTATTGAAAAATTAAGGTTACGTTAATGAATTTAAATACAATGCATGGCTTAGATAGTTTAATCACTAAGGCAAGACTTCTTAGATCATCTCGAACAATTGGCTAGTTGTACCTTACTAGGTTTATGGCATATAATCCAAAAAGATTACAGGTTGGGTTCGTTTGAACTAATAATAATACCTTTATTTTATCTAAGGAATATATATGAGCACATCTAAGTCTAATAAACATATTAAAGTTGAATTTCAGATCTTTAATACTATATTAAACAAAATATATTCAAGAATTTTGGTCTAGAGACTTCTTATACTAAGATAAACAAGCCTCAGAGGTTTGGTGCACTAGCAAGCTCACTTGTTAACTTTAGACTTAGTAGTTTAAGGATCATCCACTCTCTAATAAAATTGATCCTTTCTTAGAAGAACAAGTGAAGCAAGGGGAAAAATAATAGATTCCAGCTTAGTGGGATATGCAATTGGTAGATGGTTGTTCTATGCTAAATAAAACTCAATTATAGTTTTGAAGATAAAAATAATTATTTATAAAACTTGTCTACAGTCCCAGAGAATTTTCCTATATTTTAGAAAACAAAAGTAGATTTTTTTTACTAAGATTCTATGTTCTCCATAAAGGAAAGCCTCCATAGTTAAATACATATCTCAAGAGGAAATATTGAGAAAACATCAGATTAAATTGGTGGCAAACCATTTATTGTTTTATAATACTGCAAGAAAGGATTTCAAAGCATGATTTGTCAATAGGGATTGGATAAAACTTAAACATTTATTTATATAATTTACATGATGAAAAAGTGGAGAGTATTTATGTTTACCTATAGTGGATTACCTATAATAGAAGCAGTCTAAACTATAGTACGGTTGGTCTTTATTGATTTAATACATGATTAAATTTATGTTTAGATTAACAAATTTTTAGATAAATGGAATTAACTCAAAAAGGAAATACATAAATTGTGCATCTGGACTTATATTTCCCTAGAGTGGACTTCCATCTATCCACCAATGTGCTTTTCCAAATAAGAATTCAAGTTTCAATGGAATGCCTAATGGTGGTTTAGACTTAAGAATTAAAATTAGGGTTTAAAGAAGCAAAGGTTTCAAATGCACCTAACTAATGTAATTTGAAATAAAATTTTCCTTAACTTTTAAATTTTCTTATATGCAACTATTTTAATCTACATGTCTTGCTTTCTAAGAAAAAAAATCAATAGTGCAATGGCTATATATGATAGGATTAGCGTACTCGTCTCTATTTATTAGGTTGTCGGTAACTTGCTGTTGATATGTGTGAGTTTAGTGTCTATAACAACAAAGTTAATATGCATGTTATGATTGTAGGAAAATAAAATTTTGGCACTTTAAAAACATAAATACCATAGAATTCTATAAGCATAATGTTTATCTTGAAAAAAATCACATTTAATGCTAAGTAACCTAGAAAAAATACAGTTTCTTCCTTGCAAATCATATATATGCAACTAATTATCATACAATCAATGTGTATATAAAAGAAATAAAGAAAATGTGCAAGTGATAGGTGCAACTTAATATAAAACCTACAATTATAGGAAAGAAAAAAAGTTCAAGCTCCACCAACAACAAGCTAAAATTTATATTCTTATATTGGTGCAAGTTTATACTTAATAAAGTTATTTTTTTATCCCTTTTTCAGGTTCGCCAGGCTATGATTGTCCTTCTAAGGAATTTAGAAAGAAATCATATTCAAAGAAGATTTATTCTTTTGGGATTCTTTTCTTTATAATAAACAACTTTAATTAAGACTTTTAGAACTCTATACATTTAAAACTACTTACAAATTTGTATTTAAATATAAAATAAAAAGACTCTACACCAGCAGAGATTAGTATACATATAGTGCATTTATATAATATCATATACATGCCACATCATATTGTGTAGGAAATTAAATACTCACATCATCACACATCCACCAGAATATTACTTCATAATCAATAAAGTGAAGGAAAAGTAAATAAACATGCAAAAAAAAAAAAAAAAAAAAAAAAAAAAAACTACCCCTATTTTAGGCTTGTGTTCATTGTAATATCAAATAATTATATGTGTGTGCTAATTTGTGTGGTATAGTTGTGTCCTAAATGGATTAAAGTTAGAATTATCTAAAAATTTAATTGACGTGTTACAAGCTTGAGGATTTAATTTAAATTTAAATTTTAATATTTTATAATTTATTAATAACTTTTATTTATTTAGTTTTTATTATAAGCTTTAGGTTATAAATTGTTAATTAGCAACTTCAACATTGAGAATGAATGCATTTGTTTAATTCAAAAGGAATGAGAAAAAAAACCTAAAGCCAAATTAATTAATTATTTACTATTTTTTATTTTATTGAAATCATTTAAATGATTTACTTATTTTGTTTTTGATTTTATTTATAACTTTGATTAAAATATCTAAATAATTATTTATTTGATTCTAATTTAAAAATTCATTAGTTCAATTTTAATAACTTTAAATTTTGGTTAAGTATTTATTTAATTTCAAATTAAATTTCATAATTTATTTAGGTTATATTATTTAATTAAATTTATTTGCAAACAAATTTTTTTTTAATTTAAATTTTATTAATTTTATTTTATCTAATTTTATTCTTGTTTATTTATTCTTATTTATTTTTCTTTTGTTTATATGTAATTCAAAGCTTATTAAAATTAGATTATTTAATTAAATTAATGAATTATTTTTAATGATTTTATTTTTTTATTTTCCTAATTTATTTTATATTATTTTTTTTGAAGAAAGTCGTAGCTTATGAATTATTAAAAAAAGAGATGAAGCAATTACAGGCTATATTCCTCCTTCAACATATTGAAAAAGGAAGGAGGAACCTTATTCTCAGAATAATCCACCCAATCAAAGCTACTAAATAGTGCATAGTTAGCACATAAATTTGCTAACTTATTGCATTCTCTACTAATACAATTAAAAATGATGAAGTTAAAGTTTGAAAGAAATTCCGTACTCTCATCCTTGAACTTCCCTGTTTTCCAAGCTTTTTTGAAGTAAGAGATGATGTTTGAATTGTCTCCTTCTATGATAATGCCCTTGTATTTGAACATCAAATCCTTTATGTCCTCCTTAAGAGAATGAATAGCACGCATCTCCAATTGAGCTATATCCCAATGGAAAAGAGATTTGCCACATGGTAAGTTAAACAAAACCAAATAGGCCATGAAGACTAAAAGACCAAAAAATAACATATAGGGAAGAGAGCTCCGAAAAAAAAAAAGAAATAGCAACACCAAAATAATGTTAATACAACAAAACAACACATGATCCAAGAACTCTAGCAGGAAAGGCTTAGAAAAGATCTAGGAAGCACAATACTAGATAGCCCCATGCTAATATAAAAAAGAGAAAACCATAATCAAAGTAGAGAGAGACAACCCATAATAGAGAAGGGTGAGATGAAAACTAATTTGATTATCTATAATTACTATCTTAATGAAAATAATCATCTTTAGCCAAATTACAACATAACCATTAAGAAAAAAAATTAAGTTGGTCCAACCTAATACAAAACCAAGCCAGCAACATTAAATAATAAAAGAGAGCCAAAATATGCAAAGAGACAAAACCCAAATCACAATAGAGGTGTGAAATAAATTGCAATAGGCTAGATAGAATGAGCTCAGGAATGTAGTATCTACTAAAATATCGTGCAAATAACTTAAATGCTACCTCAAAATAATCCAAAATTGTTCCAATAATAATAGGGAAAATCATAGAAAGGGAGAGCACTAATGCAACCAATTTACCAACTGAGGGTATCCAACCAAACCAGAATTAACTAAGAGATTTCAAGAGGAGATAAACCAAAAAAATTTAAAACTTGAAAGCTCACCACCACCTAATATTTCATATAACTGTAGTAAAGTAGTAGGAGATTGTAGCTCAAAAACCTAAAACTAGTATGTTGAAAGAAATATGTACAACAACAAGACATAACCTTATAATGCGTGTGAGGAAAGAGTGAATTGGTAATTTACAAACTTTATTAAATACAAAGAAAAATCCCCCTTTTAAAAGATTTTTCAATATATAAAAATAGATAACTCTATCTCTCAGTGGGGTAGGGAACCTGGAATTACTTTCACCTTCCCCAGTGTGGCGAATTAACTGAGTCCTTTAACTCCAAAGAGATCTTTTTCTTTGCAAAACTTTCCTCAAGATAAACCTTGAATACGATGGCACCAAACTTATTGGAGCATCTGTGTGAAACCCCTCTCAAACGCCTCCCTTTTCTCCCTCCTTTCAAAGCTCTCTCTTTAAGTTTTCTCCTAAAAAATGAAGATGCAATGCATGCCAAAAACACTTGCAATGTCCTTGGAGAATGCTTAAATAGAGGGATTTAAAAAAATCCTAGAAACTCAATTCATACGACAAAGATTGTATAGTATTATCCTAAGTTCATCATGTATGATTAGTACAAAATAGACCTTTCAACCATTATGATCAGCATTATCTTGTACAATAAGTTTAAGTATTTTTATAGATTATCTAATACAATTCTATGATCATCCAGGATGATTAGTTCAAGATATTGTATTGATCATCCAATACGATAAGGGATGATGGGTGGTTATTTATAAATCATCCCACACATTCCTCGGGACATCCAGGATGATCTCCTGTATAACTAGAAGAAAATTATAGTTTTTATCTTAGATAATGGGGGATCATCCCATGAAATGTTAAAGATCATATAGTATTATTGTTATAGATCATCTTGTACTATCTGATCAAACAATCTAACTATAGTTAGTCCCCTAATAATAGGATCAGTTTAGACATGATTGTCATATATCATCCAATATGATGTATATCATCTTTGATGATTAGAACAAAATTTGAATCTTAAAATCTTACTTAAATTATGACTGGCGGCTATTTTTCATGATCATAACTAATCATCGAGTACTATATGAATCGTATAGTAAGATTAGTTAGATGAACTGATTGTATAATATAATCTAAATTATACATTATAATTAGTTTAAAATTTAAACTTCTAGTATTGACTCAGTCTCACTCCCCTTGAGTGCGTGTGAGCTTGATCATCAAGCTAGCATGCACCCTTTTAGAACTTGACTTAAGAAATCAAAATTACATCAATGAATTTTACAAAAATCTTTACAACATAACTCTTGCGAATTAGTTTTCAAGATTAAGTTTTATATCATGAGATTTTTTTTTTTGTACCAAAATATTTTTATTATGATTATTATTTCTCCTTATATATATATATATATATATATATATATATATATATATATATATTGTTTTGTTCGTGAGTACTAATATTTCAAGAAAATCATATTCCAAAATTCCAAAGATTTGAAGATAGATTAGATTAGGGTTTCTTATAATGAAGTCAAAAAATTTTCTTTTTTTTAGTATGAGAGAGTGTGATTATAATTGAGTAACTATGCACACACACACTGACAGAGTGAGTCAAAATTTTGTATGTTAATCTAATCATACTGTATGATTTTCAAATTATATTTGATGGATTATTATGGTAGTTCCTCCAAAAAGAAGTTAATCAAATCATACATGAATTTTTATTTTCATTATTTGTAATGTATGATAAATGTTCATACAAAAGATGTCTAAAGTATGAAATGGGTGCGTACCAGTTTATCCCACAAACATGCTATTATTTTAATTATTCGTATTGTACAAAGTTAGATTCATATAGTTGATGATCAAAGTATGAAATGAGTGCATATCAATTTGTGCCATATGAACATATTAATTTTTGAATTATTCATATTGTACAAAGTTGGGTTCAAACAGATGATGACTAGAGTATGAGGTGGGATCATCCATGTTTAAACCAAATGAAGCACGGCATGATTTAGTAGATAATATTGTATGTGTATGGTTTGTATAAATGACTCATTGTATATGGAATGGGTTCATAAACCTATGGGAAAATCTGTTAATTAAAAGAAATTTAGAGGGATAATTGGATCTTTACTTTACTTGACAGCTAGCCGACTCGATATCATGTTAAGTATTTGCTTGTATGCTATATTTCAATCAGATCCAAAAGAATCACATTTGACAGCAGTAAAAAGGATTTTGAGATATCTGGTAGAAACTCATAACTTAGAAATTTGATATCCTAAGTTTAGCTCTTCATTTGAAATAATTGGTTATTCAGATTATGACTTTGCAGGTATTATGGTGGATAAAAAGAGCACTTCTGGAACATGTCAGTCTATATGAAGTTCTTTAGACTCTTGGTCCAGAACAAAATAAAATTTAGTAGACCTATCTACTGCAGAAGCTGAATATATTGCATTAGGAAGTTTTGTGGCACAAGTACTTTGGTTAAAATAACAGTTGATTGATTTAGGATTAACTATAGACACTATTCCAATTTATTATGAAAACACTATTACTATTTTTATTTCTAAAAATCCTATTCAACATTTAAGAACCAAACATATAGACACCAGACATCATTTCATAAGGCATCATGTATCCGAAGGAGAAATTGAACTCACACATGTTTCTACTGAAAATAAACTTGCAAACATTTTTACAAAACCTTTAGCCTTTGATACTTTTAGTACATTAAGAACAAGGCTTGGTGTGATTGATTTAAATGTATAATTAAAAATGTTTTCTGCAACATTGATATGTGTTTTTCTAGTTAATATTTTTGTTGTTTTTTATGTGTTTCTGATTTTGTGTGTTTGATTTTCTTTTAGATTTTTATGTTTTTCATTTTTCATTATGTTTTATTTTGCTTGTGTTTTTAGTTTTGATTGAATGAATGATTTAAAAAAATTTTGAGTGTCAATCGTCCGAGATGAAATTTTTTCGTACGGGATGATTTGTGTAGTGTGTCAAACTGTCAAATTTTGAACCGTTTATGTACAATTTTTAGTTTTTAGTTTTTAGTTTTTAATTATCACTTCGTCTGTATGATCATCACGATCGTCCATCACGATCGTCCGGGACGAAATGTTTTTCAAACAACATGACGAATGAATAAAGCAGTTGAATGGATATGGTAGTTTTTAATACTAACTTCGTACGTACAAATCTTTGGTTCGTCCGGACGAACATGTGTCAGTTCGATGTGGGTGACGAATTTAACTACCTTTAAAATGATTATAAGTTGTGATCGTCTCAGGACAAACTCGTGTTTGTCTGTACGATCAGTCTGGTCAAAAGTCTGTATGAAAGGATGCTTCGTTGGTTGTGTTGATTATGAAAAGCCGTTTCATTTTGACGCATTGGTTCATCCATACAAAACTTTTCATATGGGACAAACTGAATTTTTGTATGGGACGAAGTGATTTTGTCTGGTACGAATAATTCATTTTTCAATAAATAGGAGGGCTTTAGAACTCAACAGTCACACTCTAAACTTCACTTTTAATCTCTTTCGCACTTTAGATCTTTTTCAAATGGCAAGTTCAAGCAAGCGACAAAAGGTTCTGGCTAGAAAACCACATAAAAATTCTTCTGAGAACTTCATTTCTAAAGTAAATGAGGAATCTTTTCTTAGGTTTGTCTCAGCAAAGATCACACCCTCCAGAATCCTAATCCAAGAACAACTTACCTTTAAGGTGATGAATTTATTTTCTTCAACACAGTTTGTTTTTATCCTTACCCTTGTCTATCTCTACAATAAAGAAACCTTCCACTACTTCTTCGCCAACATGTCTTTTAATTTTGACCATTCTATAATCTATTCATTTGTCTTTAAACAAAAAGTTGAAATCACCAAGGTTGACTTAGGAGCCTTTTTGAATTTAAGAACCAAGGGAGCTAGATCTCATTACTTGATTAACACTCATGATTATGAATGGTATCAAATTAATAATCTGATTAGAGAAAATAATTTAAATGATCATATGGCTAAAGTATCCTGTCTCGTTCGAAATGCACGTATCATCCAGCATGTTCTTAGAACTTTAATTATTCCTAAAGCTGGTGATAGAATCATTATAACCCCTATTCTTTCTATGGTGACCTTTTTGATCATGACTAAAGAACCTATAGATGAAGCCCAATTAATCTTTAACTATCTTTATGGACTTTTTAAAACTGGTCATGCCGAGCAGAAGAGAAAGAGGAATATTGCATTAGAACATCTAGTTTCTTACATTCTTGATAAGAAATACGGTTTAGCTCATCATGATCAAGAGTTTGAAGAATTGCTCTACTACAACGATGGATCATTTAAGGCAATCTTCAAAGATGAATCAAGTAAAGCACATGTCATTAGTGATACTGAGGAAGAACACAAAGCTGCTCCTACACCTGCCAATGAACCAAATTATAAGGATTTGGTTCAAAGATTTGATCGCCTAGAGTCTCCCTTTGATCAAAGGTTTGATCAAATTGAAACTCATCTTCAACAGCAGGATGCACAATATCAGCATGACATGAGATTTATAAGAGATCAGATGAATGATATCAGTACCAATGTGCTTATGATGAGTACTTATTTTAATCTCTTTGGTACTGTACCTCCTTCTTCTCCTCCAGATCAAGGTCCCTCTGAGTGACAGTTGCACATGCTTTTATGTGTTTTCCTTAGTTGTTGTTTTAGGAAATTTGATGTATATTTGTTTTCTTTAGAGGTTTTGTTTATGTATTGATATCCTTTGTTATGATTGTAATATTCTCATTTTGATATTGATATATGTTATTATGTTTTGGCTTTATCTAGTTTTTGAAATGTGTGTTAGCCTTTATGACAATCATTACATTTTAGATCTTAATAGTGTTATACTTTGAAATGCAAGTTAAAATTAAATTCATTAGAAAATCTAATTTTTTTTTTTAAATTTAAGTTTTGCTTATAACTTGATATTATTAAGATTGTTAATTTCATGTCTTTTATTTAGACTACATTAATTTTAATATTATTATTATAATTGTCATGTTTTCTTATTTTGTATTTCACTTATCAATTAATATTTATGCACTTAGAAAAATTTGAAATTTTAGATTATTGATGTTAGAAAGAATTTGATTACTCTTGAAAAATGTACAAGTGAATAAAAATAAAAAAGAATGCGCAAAGATTCGCAATGTAAAAAAGAGGCACAAAATAAGCCCAAATGAAAAGATGCAAAAAATGTGCCATAAATTTGAAAAAGATGCGCAAAGCACCACATGTGGTAGTTATTTCATTCCATAATTTTTTAAACTCTTAATTCAAATTGGTCTTCTGTACATTTATATTTCATATTGAAATTTGAAATATACAATTTTTATATCATCCTTTTGCAATGATTTTCTCTATCTTAGTGTCTAAATTGACTCATATTTTTTATTATCTATGTTATATATCTTCTTGAATTCTATGAATTACTATGATTTGCTTAATGTTTCTGATTTTGTTTGCAAACCTTATTTTAATCACTTTCAAGGTTCAATTATCAAATGTTTTTCATATGACTACTTATATTTCCAGTCTATTTCTTCTTCACTTTTTGCTGTTGTCAAAAAGGGGAATAAATTATTTATTCTATCGTATCATATGTGTGTTATCGTATGTGTTTTTTGTGTTATCGTATGTGTTTTTGTTTGTTTTGTATTTCTAAAAAATTTGAAAACAAAAAATTATGTTAATCAATGCCTCCCTATTTTCAAGCGTTCATCAATTCAGGGGGAGTTTAGGAGATTCTTAGAATTTGAAATTATACAAACAATAATTATTTTTCCATCATCAAAAAGGGGGAGATTGTTAAGAGTGTTGCTATTTGCATGTTTTACATTATTGCAACTTGTATAGTTTTGATAATTTCAAATATTATTTTTTTATGTGTAGCTATCTCTTAATACTTTTTAAAAGATTTATTTTTGCTCTTGTGTGTACTAACATTTCAAGAAAATCAAATTCCAGACTATAAAGACTTCAAATCAAATTCAGCATGAGATACTTTGGAAATTTGAAGCTTGTACTTTTTCTTTGAATTAATTTTGAGAGAGAGTGAATATAATAGAGTGAATAAATACACACACACACTGAAGGAGATCTTGAAAAATTTTTACTGATCGTACGGGACGAACATAGTTCGTACGGGACGATCAGGTCAGTTATCTCCTCAAAAGAGCAATGGAACGAACATGAGTTGAAGAAAATTTTTTTAAGTCCTGATCATCCAGGACGAAGTGTGTTCATCCCAGGATGAAATGTTCCCTCAAAAATTTTCATTCAGATGAAATTTATATTCGTTCCAGGACGAGTTACTCTCTGGAGTATTTTCATCCAGGATGAAGTGTATTCGTCCCAGGACAAAATCTCCTCTGGAAAATTTTCATTCAGACGATATTTATAATCGTGTCAAGATGAGTTTCCCTCTGTAAAAATTTTGTCCGGACGAACCCATATTCGTCCCAAGACAAAGTGAACCGACTCTGAAATTTTTTGCAACTTCTTGCAATTTTTGAACCGACCTATGGTATAACCGTTCATACCAGACGAACCTAGATCGTACAAAATGATTATCGTGTATGAAGTTATTTCGTACCAATATACATTTGAGTTTGTTTCGAATCAATTTATGTAAAATCGTCCGGGACAAGATCGTACAGGATGATCCACTGTACACAGACTTGAATTTCAACAGTTTTTTGACAGTTTTTTGTGTCTTTCTTATATAAAGTCCAATCTAAACTGCCTCTTATTATTTTTGTTCACTGATCTTCATGCCTTTTGAGAGGAGAGTCAAGGAGATAGTGTAAGAGAGTGTTTGAAGGAGATTTCTTGCAATTGGAGCATAAAGGTTTCACTTGGTACTCAAAGGTAAGAGTCTCTACTCTTGGTTTGTGATTACTTCACTATTTTCTCTCTTCCTTTTAGATTTCATATGAAGAAGATCTATCAAGGAGATATGGTTCTCTACCAACAATTGAAGAGTGTGAACAACCAAGGGTTCTCTGCCCACACTAGGAGAGTATGAAAAGATGAATGGTTCTCATCCCATACTAGGAGAGTGTGAATAGCCGAGGGTTGTCTGCCCACACTAGGAGAGTGTGAAAGGACGAAGGATTCTCTGCCTACACTGGAAGAGTGTGAAAGGATGAAGGTTCTCTACCTACAACAGGAGAGTGTGAAAGGATGAAAGGTTCTCTGCCAACACTGGGGATAGTGCAAAAGGACGACGGTACTCTTCCAACACTAGGGAAGAGTGTAAAAGGATGACGGTTCTCTGCCGCAATGGGTAGTGGAGAAATAGATTTGTAAAGGCTTCTCCGCCTTACTGTGGGTGCAAAAGGAGAGTCACTAGTGGTAGTAGTGCAATACTCGAAGGGTGCCTCCGAAGAGTGGATATAGGTCTGATTTTGACCGAACCACTATAAATCTCGTGTCTTTATTTTTTCGCTACTATTTTTTAAGTGTTTTTAACTTGTGGTTGAAAATTTTTTTTCTAGAAATATTCACTAAAGTAATTTTTGTTTCTTATTTTAAAAAGTGGGTTAATTTTTTTTTTTAATTACCAATTCACCCCTTCTTGGTTAGCCGCTGGGACATAAGCTTAGGTTTAACAACCTAATTCATAGTGAACAAGTTTCAACAAAATATAAAACAAAATTTAAAAATATTGTAAAAATTAGATCTTGAGATTTACTTGTTACAAGATAACATAATAGGACTCGGTATGGTTAATGAGACTTATCAGGTTTGGTTATAATAATGCTTTTTGGTATTAAAGTAGTAATTTTGGAAATTGATTATAAAAAAGAGCACTAAAAAATTTATCTATAAGTCATGCAAGATATTTTGGGTCATTTTGGGCATTCATTCTTAATTATTTTCATGTGCATATAAGTCAAGTATTATCCTGAATGATTATGGATTGTCATACGAAAATATAACAGATGGAAAAAGTGCCAGTCATGTAGCACCAGTATATAGTACTACTATGATAGTCAAGTTTGAAATAGTTTCACAATTTAATAGTTTAATGTCCTAAATAATGGGGGAAGAACAAAGCTGAGTTCCATTTGTTAAGAATAATGAGGTAAGTGGAAGCACAAAGCTGAGTTTCATATGTTAGGAATGATGTGCTAAGTTACAATTTATATATGTTTTTTTGGTTGAAACCTTGGGACTTGAGGCATTTTGGAGTCCAAAGTAGTAGAGGACTTGTTAAGGAGGCCAGAGAATACATTTGAAGGTATGTATTGTCTTCCTAAGAGGAAAGTACCATTGATGGTAAGACTCCTAGCAGTGTATTCTCTAGGAAGAAGATAGGTTTGGACAGAAAGAATCCCAGAGATGGGGACAATCTGTAGTAGTTTTTAGTTGTGGAAATGTGTCCAATTCTTATTCGATTTAAAGATCACCTATATGTCTTTGTTTTAGTAGACAACATTTTTGTGATTGTTATAGGATGTTAAGATAGTGTTTCAGGTGTGGGTAGAATGGACATAGGATAGTTTAGTATCCATAGGTATAGCAGGACCTATGCTCTTAGTCCCATCCTAGGAGTTCAATTAGGTTGACTAGGAGGCTAAAAATAATTTCACCTCACATATTTACAAATGGATCATCCAGTAGAGGTAGTGGTTCTATTTAAGCGAAAGGTAGATCGTCTACAAGTCAAAGAGAGTTTGGTAGTTGTTGCAAAATCTTATGAGCCCACATGAATTTTTGTTTTAATATTTGTTTGTTCAAATCTACATAAGATAAAATATATTACCTCAAAAGACCATTTGATGCTAGACTATTGATATGAAAAAAGAATTAGGGTTGATTTTAATAATCAAACACAACATAAGGAATGTTAAATTTATCTTGAAAGATGAAAGAAGCATTCACCTATTAAATCTGAAATTAACCAATATATAAAGCAAAGTCTACATATACAGTATTCTTCCCCTAACTTATTGTACTAAAATAGGTTTTTCTTAACTAGATTCTAGACACCCAAGAAAGGAAAGCCTTTATAGTTAATTACGTCTCAAGGTAAGTCTTAAGATGAATCTTAATTAAACTGAAATTTTTTGGTTTAGAAGAACCAAATAAAAGATTAGAATTTAGATTTAGAATTTTTTTACTTTAGATTTTGGTTGATATGATGGGAGAAACTAAGGGGCGTATAACCTAGACTTATGTCGACCTATAGTCAACTACTAGCAAACATACTAAGCTCCAACCAACGCCTTATAAATGTAAGATAAGATTGCTCTGTACCCTAGGAATCAAGGAGATTTAGTCTAGAAACTTTAATCAAGATTTTAAATATGTAAATAAGTATATATATTATAAAGAAATAATATATGAAAGCAATGTATATAATCTAAGCAAACTACAACCCATGGTTTACTAAAGGTGGCCATGTTCCATCAAAATAAATTTGGATTTTTACTCATATACAATGTAGGTTTAAATATGATTTCATACTCTAATCTTTAAATCTTCTAGTTCCAAGATCTTTTATAAGATTCCTAAAGATAGTAAAATTCAAAGAAGGAAGAAGTTAATTTTTTTTGGAGCAAAGAAGTCAGGGCTACAATGTTGATATTCAAGCATTCTAGCTGTCTTTGATGGCGTTGCATCATTGTTTGTTCCAATGCTGCTGAGCTATATGAAACCTAAAATTTTATATCATTTTTGTATTTTTCTTGCATAGTTCAATTAAGACAACAGATTTTTACTGGAAATATCACACATAAAATAACACATTATTTACATGAATCTACTTTAGTCATTTGAAAAGCATGAATACAATCAGCAGTTAACTGTCACTACCAAAAAGTAGGTCCTATCGCAGCGTTTATTTGCAGCGGTTCTAAAAATCGCTGCGAAAACCACATTCTGAAGCAGAAAATTGAATCCACTTGCATCGGTTAAAACCGCTGCAAATTGCACCGGTTAAAACCGCTGGCAAAGCCCTTCCGTGACTTTAAGTGACCCAAAGCCCTAATTTCTCTCTTCGATCTTGCTCGCGCGACGGGAGCAAATCTAGATAGCTGCGAAGAAAATCTTCTCCTCTTGCGAATCCCGGCCGACGGTGCCTTCAATCCTAATCACTGTGAGTCTATTCCCCTTCATCCTCTTCTTCTCTTTTTCTTCTCATTGTTTTTCTTCATTTGCATTCGTTAGGGTTTAGGTTTCGTTGGTTTTTAAAAATGAAATGCAAAGCCTCCTTATACATTTCGCCCATTTGTTTGAGAGTGAAATGTAGTATTGAACGTTTGTTAGGCTCTCAAAACTTCTTCCATAATATGGATAAAAACCTATCATCTTTATCCAGTAACATAGTTTTTGATATACATTTAATCTTATAGTTCCATCCACATACAATTTTGATAATTTCTCCACATAATTAGTTTGTTTAGCTTGAAAGAAATGGCGTTATGCTTTAACCCTTAGACACGTAGTATACTCAACTATGTATATGAAACTAATTTTAGTGATGAAAATTGCATCTAAGTTCATAATCCTTTGCTAGTAGTGTTGTTTGTTAAGACATAAAGTCATTACTACTCAGTGCATAAATTATTTGCCAAAATCCAACTAATCAAGAATTTAACAATGCCATTTCAATGTATGAACTGAGACTTCAATTCTATGAAAGACATTCATATTCACCTTTAAAAAATAAGATAGTAATGCATATCGAGAAGCTTAGTAGAGGAATGAAAATTCAGCACGTCGCCTCTTTGATGTAGTTTTAGGCTAAAAGTTGTTGCATATTTTAAGCTATTGACTCCAGCAATCGTGCTGCAATTTATAGTGAGAATCTTTTGCATTTTCTGTTTAAAATATTGGGTTTGGGCTAACAAAAAATTTGGCTCATAGAAAATTGGTGCGATTCATTTCTATGCCAATGAAAGGGGGGGGGGGGGGACCTGAAGTATAATTTGAAGATGAGAGATGACCATTAACATGTTCTTTGCATGCTGAGTTTAACCAAATAGAACAAGTTAAAAACATTACCATTTGTACCTGCATGCATTTAAAACATGTTTTAAGGATTTGTTTGGTTAAATGTTACATACATTAACATTGCTTTTTAAACAAAAATATTATTTAAATAACAATTTTATCTTTGAAATTTATTGCATTTGGCTTATGTTAATTTACTTTAAAAATTTTCGATGTCATTAAAAATAATTAATGGTGATTAAAAAATTAAAGTATATATTTTATTATTTTAAAGTCATTAAAGTATAATTAATTTTACTAGCAACCAATATGTGCGGTTTTTAGATTACATCAGTCTTGGCCACAAATACTACTATTAAAAGTACCTCAATATTGTTAAAATAGTTGCTATATGCATGCTTTACATTATTGCAACTTGTATAGTTTTGAAGATTTCAAACATTATTGTTCAAATGTGTAGTTATCTCCTAACAATTTTAGAAGATTTGTATTTGCTCTTGTGTGTACTAACATTTCAAGAAAATCAGACTCCAGACTATGAAGACTTCAAATCAAATTCAACATGAGATACTTTGTGAATTTGAAGCTTGTATTTTTCTTTGAATTAAATTTGAAAGTGAGTGATTGTAATTGTGTGAATAAAAATATACACACAAACATAAGGAGATCATATATAATTTATACTGATCGTACGGGACGATATCAGATTGTACGGGACGATCAGACAGTTATCTCCTATTGAGCACATAGAACGAATAGGAGCTGGCTTGAAAAATTTTCTAAGTCCTATTCGTCCGGGACGAAATTAATTATCATCTAGGACGATCTGGTCTCTATAAAATTTTCATCCAGACGAAATTAATTATTGTCAGAAAACAAGTTGCTCTCTATAAAATTTTCTTCTAAACAAAATTAATTATTGTCCAGGACGATCTTGTCTCTGAAAAATTTTTGTCCAGACGAAATTAATTATCGTCAGAAAATAGGCTGCTCTCTGTAAAATTTTCATCCAGACGAAATTAATTATCGTCCATGACGATCTGGTCTTTGTACAACTTTCGTCCAGACAAAATTAATTATCGTCAGAAAACAATCTGCTCTCTATAAAAATTTCGTCCAGACGAACCAATTTTCATCCAGATGATTAACCGACTTAGAACGGTTTTCAGCAGTTTTCTAGAACGACCTAGTAATAACCGTTTGTACCGGATGAACTTAGATCGTACGGGACGATCAGCGTGTATGAAGACATTTCGAACACATATATAAATAGGGTTGTTTCAAAGCGTTTAAGTAAAATCGTCCAGGACGATCCATGATCGTACAGGACGATCCACTGCGTACAGAATTGAAAATTTGTAGTTTTTAGACGATTTTTCTTGTCTCTTGAATAAATAGTCCAAATTAGACTGCCATAATATCTTTTTGTCATTTGATCTTCATGCCTCTTGAGAGAATAGCTAAGGAGAGAGTGTAAGAATGCATTCAAAGGAGGATTCCTACCACTGGAGCGTGAAGCACTTGGAGTTCAAAGGTAAGAATCTCTACTTATGAATTGGGATTACTTCACTTTTTTCTTTCTTCCTTTTAGATTTCTTGTGAGAAGATCTGTCAAGGAGATCCGGTTCGCTGCCGACACTTGGAGAGTGTGAATAGCCTAAAGGGTCACTTCCTACACTTGGAGAGTGTGAACAGCTGTAGGGTTCTCTTCCCACACTAGAAGAGTGTGAAAGGACGGACGGTTCTCTGCCAACACTGGGGATTGTGTAAAAGGATGACGGTTCTCTACCAACACTGGGGATTGTGTAAAACGATGACGGTTCTCTGCCGCACCGGGTAGTGGTGAAAAGAGTGTGTTGTAAAGGCTTCTCCTCCTTGCTGTGGGTGCAAAAGGAGAGTCACTATTAGTATTAGTGCAATACTCAGAGGGTGCCTCTAGGGAGTGGATGTAGGTCTGGTTATAGACCGAACCACTATAAATCTGGTGTCATTTACTTTACAGTTTTTATGTTTCCGCATTTTATTTTAATGTTTTAAGAACTCTGTGGTTGAAAAACATTTTCTAGAAAAACTTAAAAGAAAAATTTTCATTTCGGTTCGACTTAAATTCAAAGAGGGATTAATTTTTTTAAAACTACCAATTCACCCCCCCCCCCTCTTGTTAGCCTTGGGACATTAACTTAGGCTTAACAACCTAATTATTAGAATCAACAAGTGGTATCAGAGCACTGTTTCAAAATCATAAGTTAAAACTACTTTTTGATTAACATAGATGGCTACATTTAGAAACCGAAATATACCTGAAGGTTACTCTATAACTAGACCTCCACTGTTTGACAATATACATTTTGATTTTTGGAAAACACTTATGTCTACTTTCTTACAGTCACTTGATTATCGTATGTAGATCCTAGTCCAGGAAGGTTACACAAAACCAACTAGATTAGTTGATGGAGTTAGGGTAGAAATACTCTTTGCAGATTGGACTATAGAAGAATGTGACTTAACATAACTAAATGCTAAATGTTTAAATAGCTTCTTTTGTGCTTTAAAATCTGAAGACAACATGCGGGTTTCCACTTATAAAAATGGAAAGAACATATGAGATAGACTTTGTATAACTTATGAAGGGACAAATGAGGTTAAGCAATCAAGACTCAATATCTTGTTACATGACTATGAATTGTTTTGCATGAAACCTAATGAATCTATTTTAGACATGTACACAAGATTCACATAAATTATCACTTTTTTGCATGCGCTTGGTAGGGAATTAACTAATGCTGAAATGGTTAATAAAATTCTTCGATGTTTACCTACTGCTTATGATGCTAAAATTATTGCAATTACAGAGTCTAAAGATCTAAACATATATTCTATTGACAATCTTCTTGGATCACTCATTGCTTATGAGAAAGGAGTAAGTCAAAGAAAGATTGATGCAGGTGAACCACGAAAGGAGAAGAATATTGCACTAAAGGTGGAAGAGTCAGAGAGTGAACACTCACAACTTGAGGATGAAGATAATATTGCATTGATGACTAGACAATTCAGATGCTTTTTAAAGAGAAAGCGGAAGAGACGTCAACAATGGAATAGAGGTAAGTTTAACAGAAATGACAAGGTTTCTAATGAAATAATTTGTTATGAATGTAGGAAACCAGGTCATATAAAGACTGATTGCCCAAAACTCAAAGCCACTCCTAGCGAGGAGAAGGTAGAGGAGAAACCAATGGTAAAGAAGGGCAAGAAGAAGTTTCAAAGAGCTTTCTGGGCGGACTCAGCTCCAGATTCATCTGAGACTGAAAAAGAAAAAGAAGTCACCAACCTTTGCTTGATGGAAGATAATATTGATCAATCAAATCAAGAAGAGGTATGTGACTTAACTTATGATGAATTATTTGAAGTTTCTGAACACATGCATGATGCATATAAGAAAATGAAAAAGATGCATGCTAGTGTAAGTTTTGAATTGGAAGAGCTTAAGAAGGAACATGAAATTCTTAGGAAAGATCATGCATTAATAGATAACAACCACATGAAACTTCTTGACGAATATGATGACTTGAATAAGAATTTAGAGAATTTAAAATCATCCTATGCTGATCTTGAAAAAGAATTTAAAAATTTTAAGGATGAATCTGAGAGCAAAACATATCGAATCATTTATACAAATCGAATCTTGGAAGATATGAATTCATTCTATAAATTGACAATAATAGCTCTCAAGGATAATAGGAAACCCCCCAAACTTGAAGATTTTACAAATCCTAAATATTATCCTAAATTCATGAAATCCCTTAAAAGACAATCATATGGAAGAAAACCTAGGAATATTTTTCCTAATGTTAAATGTAATAATTATGGATTTTTGAGACATATATCTCACACCTGCACTTTAAAGATGAAAACTAATTTAGTGTGGAGAACTAAGATGGATAAACCTAGACATACCATACATGCATCGATTATAAATTTCAAAAAGGTGAACCCAAACTTGTTTGAGTTCCCAGGTCTAACATTTGATGTTTTCATAGACAATGTGTTATTAGTTGAAGGCTTAAAACATAATTTGTTGAGCATAAGTCAGCTATGTGATAAGGGCTATAATGTAAAATTTTTACCTACTAGCTACATAATAAGCCTAAATGGGAAAAATATTTTAAATAGAAAGAGGGTAAACAATGTTTACATGCTAGATTTAAATTGTATTCAATCTCCTACTGCTTTTTGTTTGAAAACTGTTTCTGATGAATCTTGGCTTTGACATAGGATACTTTATCATTCTAGTATGAAAAACCTTAGGAGAATTACCCAAAAGAACTTAGTGAGAGGTATACCAAAACTAGACTTTACTAAGGACCACCTTTGTGATGCATGTCAATGAGGAAAACAAGTGAAGTCCTTTTTTAAGTTTAATAAGAATCTTAGAACTAGTAAACCATTGGAAATTCTTCATATGGATCTTTTTGGACCTGTAGGAACTGTAAGTCTAGGCGGGAAGGTATACGGATTTGTTATAGTAGATGATTTTTCAAGATTCACTTGGGTTAGATTTCTTTTTCATAAGAGTGAATCGTTTGAGGAATTCAGAAATTTTTCTACTTGGATTCAAAGGAAACTAGACAGTGAAATAATTTCTATACAAAGTGATCATGGAGGAGAATTTGAAAATAAAAGATTTGAAAATTTCTGTAAGGAAAAAGGGATTGATCATAATTTTTCTTCATCTAGAACCCCTCAACAAAACGGAGTAGTTGAAAGGAAAAATAGAACATTAATAGAACCCGCCCGAGCAATGTTGGCAGAATACTCACTTCCTAGATATTTTTGGGCTGAGGCGATTAGCATGCTATGTTCTGAATAGGGTGAATGTGAGATCAAATTTGAATAAAACACCTTATGAGTTGCTAAAAGGTAGAACACCTAATTTGTCTCATTTGCATGTATTTGGTTGCAAGGTGTTCATTCATAATAATGGAAAATCTGCCTTAGGAAAATTTGATCCAAAATCAGATGAAGGAATTTTTGTTGGATATTGAAGTGTTGAAAAATCTTATAGGGTATTCAACAAAAGAACTTTAGTCAATGAAGAAATCACACATGTTGTATTTGATGAATCTGGAAATTTGGAAGAGCCAAATGTTGTTGAAGAGGAGATAAAAGAAAACTCCCAAAAGATTGATAAAATAAATTTGGAAGAAAATATGGAAGATAATATGGAAAGAGAAAACCCTTTGCCTAGAGATTTGAGATTTTCTAAAAACCACCCAAGGGAATTGATTATAGGTGAACCAAGTGAGGGTGTTAGAACTAGGCGTAGATTTAACAAGGAAGTCAATCATTCAGCCTTTATTTCAACTATTGAACCCACTAACATTGATCAAGCACTTTCTGATGAATTTTGGATATTGGCCATGCAAGAAGAGTTGAATAAATTTGTAAGAAATGAAGTTTGGGAATTAACTTCAAGGCCAAAAGATCAAAGTGTTGTTGGAACCAAGTGGGTGTTCAAAAATAAAATGAATAACTCAGGAGTAGTCATTAGAAATAAGGCTAGATTAGTTGCTAAGGGGTATAATCAAATTGAAGGAATTGATTTTGAGGAGACTTTTTCCCCTGTAGCTAGACTTGAAGCAATTAGGGTTTTACTTGCCTTTACCTATTTTAAAGGTTTTAAATTATTTCAAATGGATGTCAAGTGTGCCTTTTAAAATGGGATAATTGATGAAGATATTTTTGTAGAACAACATTCAGGTTTTTAAAATTCTAAATACCCAAATCATGTTTTCAAGTTAAAAAAGATATTGTATGGATTGAAACAGGCACCTAGGGCTTGGTATGAGAGGTTGAGCACCTTCCTACTTGAAAGATCTTTTGAAAAAGGAAGTGTGGATACAACTCTCTTTTTAAAGAAATTTGGAAAGGAAATACTCATTGTTTAAATTTATGTGGATGATATCATTTTTGGATCTTCAAATAAAAATCTTTGTGATGATTTTTCTAAAACAATGAGTAGTGAATTTGAAATGTGTCTAATGGGAGATTTAAATTACTTTCTAGGATTTAGCATTAAGCAACTTAAGGAAGGAACATTTTTTAGTCAAACTAAATATGTTAAGGACATCCTCAAAAAATATGAAATGGACAATGCTAAACCTGTTAGTACACCACTGAGTTCCTCAGTTAAGTTGGATAAGGACCTTAAGGGAAAATCTATTGATCAAAAGAAATTTAGAGGGATAATTGGATCTTTACTTTACTTGACTGCTAGCCGATCAGATATTATGTTCCGTGTTTGCTTATGTGCTAGATTTCAATCAGATCCAAAAGAATCACATTTGACAGCAGTGAAAAGGATTTTAAGATACTTACTAGGAACTCAAAACTTAGGGATTTGGTATCCTAAGTTTAGCTCTTCATTTGAAATTGTTGATTATTCTGATTCTGACTTTGCAGGCTATAGAGTGGATAGAAAAAGCACTTCTTGAACATGTCAATTCATTGGAAATTCATTAGTTTCAAGGTCTAGTAGAAAACAAAATTTAGTGGCACTATCTACTGCAGAAGAAGAATGCATTGCATTAGGAAGTTGTGTGGTATAAGTACTTTGGTTAAAACAATAGTTGATTGATTTAGGATTAACTATAGGCACTATTCCAATTTATTGTGATAATACTAGTGCTATTTGCATTTCCAAAAATCCTATTCAACATTTTAGAACCAAACACATTTACATTAGGCATCATTTCATAAGGGATCATGTATCCAAGGGAGAAATTGAACTTACTCATGTTTCAACTGAAAATCAACTTGCAGACATTTTTACAAAATCTTTAGCCTTTGATACCTTCAGTACATTAAGAACAAGGCTTGGTGTTATTGATTTGAATGCTTAAATAAAAATGTTTTTGCAACATTGATATTTATATTTTCTTAGTTTATTTATTTTGATTTTGTGATTTTTGTGTGTTTTGAATGAGTTTATTTTAGAGTCTATAATTTTGTCTTTGTTTTCTATGTTTTAGTGTATTTTCATTTGTATTCATATTATGAAATGATCATGTAATCCTTCTCATAAATATCAATATATGTTGTAGTTGTTTTTTTATTTTGAATTGTTTTTTTAATGTGTTTAGTTCTTATAAATTTTATTAGTCTTTTTAATCCTAATTGTGCTTAAATTAGATTGTGATTTAAGATTAATTACATTAGAAAATCTAGTCATTCTGAATTTAAAATTTGTTTATAACTTGTCATAATTAGAATCTTTAATCTCATGTCTATTCATTTAGACTACATAAAAGTTAATATTATTATTGCAATTTAGATGTTTTCTTATTTTGTATTTTTTTGCTCAAGTGATATTTATGCACTTAGAAAAATTTGAAATTTTAGATTATTGATCTTGGAAATATTTGATTTTAATTACACTTAAAAATTGTACAAAGAGTACAAAAATCAAAAGGAATGCGCAAAAGTTCGCAAATATGAAAAAGAGGGACAAAATTAGCCCTATGTCAAAAGATGCAAAAAAATATGCGAAATTTTTTTTTTTGAAAAAGATGCGCAAAGCGCCGCATGTGTTAATTCTCTTCTTTCCAAATTCTTTCATTCTCTTAATTCAAATTGATCTTATGTTTATTTATCTTCTATTGAACTTTTAAATATAGAATTTTTATTCATCTCTCTTGTAATGATTTTCTATATTCAAATGTCTAAATTAAATCTTGTTTTTAATAAATTCTTCTTACTGACAATGTTATATCACTTCTTAAATTCTATGAATTTCAATGATTTACCTAATGTTATTAGTTTTAGATTGCATACCTTATGTCAATCACCATTTAGATTAAATTTTCAAATGAATTTCATATAATTACTTACATTTCTTGTCTATTTCTTCTTCACTTTTTGTTGTTGTCAAAAAGGGGGAGAAATTATTTTGTTTGAAAGTTTTTGTTTGTTTTGTTTGCATTTTGATTTTGTGTATGACTTTGTGTCTATGACTTGTGTTATTTTGTTAATTTTTTTTAAAAAAAAAAAAATTAAAATATTGTTCTATGATTCAAAATGCCTCCTTATTTTCATGTATTCATCAATTCAAGGGGAGTTAAGGAGATTTATTTAAATTGAAATCATACAAATAATAATTGCTTTGTCATCATCAAAAAGGGGGAGATTGTTAAAATAGTTGCTATTTACATGCTTTACATTTTTGCAACTTGTATAGTTTTGATGATTTCAAATATTATTGTTCAAATGTGTAGTTATCTCCTAAAGATTTTAGAAGATTTGTATTTGCTCTTGTGTGTACTAACATTTCAGGAAAATCAGACACCAGACTACGAATACTTTAACTCAAATTCAACATGAGATACTTTGTGAATTTGAAGCTTGTATTTTTCTTTGAATTAAATTTGAAAGGGAGTGATTGTAATTGAGTGAATAAAAACATACACACACATAAGGAGATCATATATAATTTATACTGATCGTACGGGACGATATCAGATCGTACGGGATGATTAGACAGTTATCTCTTATTGAGCACATAGAACGAATAGGAACTGGCTTGAAAAATTTTCTAAGTCCTATTCGTCCGGGATGAAATTAATTATCGTCCAGGACGATCTGGTCTCTGTAAAATTTTCGTCTAGAAGAAATTAATTATCGTTAGAAAACAAGTTGCTCTCTGTAAAATTTTCGTCCAGACAAAATTAATTATCGTCCAGGACGATCTGGTCTCTGTAAAATTTTCATCCAGATGAAATTAATTATCGTCAGAAAACGAGTTGCTCTCTGTAAAATTTTCATCCAGACAAAATTAATTATAGTCTAGGACGATCTGGTCTCTGTACAATTTTCGTCCAGATGAAATTAATTATCATCAGAAAACGATCTGCTCTATGTAAAAATTTCATCCAGACGAACCAATTTTCATCCAGACAATTAACCGACTTAGAACAGTTTTTAGCAGTTTTCTAGAACGACCTAGTAATAACCGTTCGTACCGGATGAACTTAGTTAGTACGGGACGATCAGCGTGTACGAAGACATTTCGTACAAATATAGAAATAGGGTCGTTTCAAAGCGTTTAAGTAAAATCGCCCAGGATGATCCACGATCGTACGGGACGATCCACTGCGTACAGAATTGAAAATTTGCAGTTTTTAGGCGGTTTTTCTTATCTCTTGAATAAATAGTCCAAATTAGACTGCCATAATATCTTTTTGTCATTTGATCTTCGTGCCTCTTGAGAGAATAGCTAAGGAGAGAGTGTAAGAGTGCATTCAAAGAAGGATTCCTACCACTGGAGTGTGAAGGCTTCACTTGGAGTTCAAAGGTAAGAATCTCTACTTGTGAATTGGGATTACTTCACTCTTTTCTTTCTTCCTTCTAGATTTCTTGTGAGAAGATCTGTAAAAGAGATCCAGTTCGCTGCCGACACTTGGAGAGTGTGAATAGCCTAAAGGGTCGCTTCCTACACTTGGAGAGTGTGAACAGCTGTAGGGTTCTCTGTTCACACTTGGAGAGTGTGAAAGGACGGACGATTCTCTGCCAATACTGGGGATTGTGTAAAAGGATAACGGTTCTTTGCCAACACTGGGGATTGTGTAAAAGGACGATGGTTCTCTGCCGCACCGGATAGTGGTGAAACGAGTTTGTTGTAATGGCTTCTCCGCCTTGATGTGGGTGCAAAAGGAGAGTCACTATTGGTATTAGTGCAATACTCAGAGGGTGCATCTGAGGAGTGGATGTAGGTCTGGTTATAGACCGAACCACTATAAATCTTGTGTCATTTACTTTACAGTTTTTACGTTTTCGCATTTTATTTTAATGTTTTAAGAACTCTGTGGTTTAAAAACATTTTATAGAAAAACTTAAAAGAAAAATTTTCATTTCGGTTCGACTTAAATTCAAAGAGGGATTAAATTTTTTAAAACTACCAATTCACCCCCCCTTTTGGTAGCCTTGGGACATTAACTTAGGCTTAACAACCTAATTACTAGAATCAACAAATATGAGAGAGAACATTAAGTTAAATATCTTTTATCATAAAGAACATAACGTTTTAGCAAAGAAAAAACATTGAACCAAACAAAATCCTAATTCGCATGATTGTTATTCTTCATGACCTAATTTCAAAACCAAAGAACAAGATGTAATATAGTACTTGCCCATACAAATTCTAAAAAGGTAAAATAAAATAACGGACATGCCCACACATTTTTCTCCCCTTTAGAAATTTTCAGAAAATATTTCACCTTTTCTTTTTAGGCCACTAAATGAAAAGCAATAATCAACTCTTCGTTGGCGAGTCCTTCAATGCCTAGAACTTGAAATAAGCATTAATATATTTGTCAAAGTTTAAAATGTGAAATCGGGAAGGCAAGGTGTAAGCCTCAAAATAAAAAATAGATATATATATACTTTAGACTTTTGTGATCCTTAAAAGCTTTGAATTGCAATGGTTCCTTACAACATGCCTCCTTGGATTGCAATGAAACAAACGTCTTTCATTCTATCTTCTATTATACCAGGGGAGAAGAGTCCAGGAAATAATATAGATGTTTATCTCCAACAACTAATAAATGAGTTGTCTGAACTATGGCATGGAGTCATATCCTACGATGAAGCATATGGACAATCTTTTAACTTACGAGCTGCATTAATGTGTCACTCAGTTACCTATAGAATATGCCTCCAGGGACACGAATTCATATAGAGGTAAATGAAAATAACGTCCCTTGTAACATACCTGAGTTGATTTTGCTAGGAACATATCTTGGTGTTGTTGCAAGAGCTCCTATTTTGGCTTCTATAGCTTTCCCTGATTGGAGAAATAAGGGTATGGTGCCATTCAAGAAAAACATGTTAGCTGAAGTTGAGGTATATATATATATATATATATATATATATATATATATATATATATATATATATATATATATATATATATATATATATATATATATATATATATATATATATATATATATATATATATATATATATATATATATATATATATATATATATATATATATATATATATATATATATATATATATATATATTTCATATCAAATTAAAATTTTTTATATAATTTTTTATGTTTTATATTATTAACCATATCATATTTTTAACTGCAGTCTAAATTTGAGTTTTCTGGTCATATACACCATTGGATTCTTCAATCCCTTGGTGTTAAATGGCGTAATTATAAAACCACCTTAAAGGCTGAGCATTGGGACAGTAGACCAATTGAAGAAATTTTGGAAAAAGTTCCATCTGGAGTAGATCAAAAGCAATGGTGTCAACTTATTAACAAATGGTCAAAGCCGGAGGACCAGGTAAATATTGTGCTTATTTTTTTTTTACATATTTATTAATATTTTAAAAATTGGAATGTAACATTATCATGTATCACAGGAAAGGGCTGCGAAAAATTCTACCAATGCCAAGAAACAAACTTGTCCTCACACAATGGGTCGTGTGAGTTCAGTTCGAAGACAAAAGGAAATGGTATAAAATTAAATATTTATTTATAACTACTAAATGCTTTATTTTCAAACTTACATTATTATTACTATTTTTTGTAGTCTATTAAGGACTAATTACAATTATGGAAAGTCAATAGGATGCGCAAAGATGGGACATGGTCATCTGAGGATGCTAACAATTTTTTTATAAATCATTATTCAATATATTTAACTATATGTATTTGTACTGTAGACGCAAACATGCAATCTTCTTGCCGAAGAAGGGCTTACACCTGAAGAAGAAATTATTGAAGCTAATGAGAGAGTTTTTGCTATAGTTATGGGACCAGAACATTAAGGTCGAGTTCGTACCCAGGGATTTGGTGTGACCCCGACTAGATACTTTCCTCAAAGCAAAAATGAAGAAAGTAGTGGTAGCGGAAGCTAGTCTTAAAGAGGAGTGACTGCTGCTGAATGCCGTTGCAGCGCATTATAAATACAGCGGTTATGTAGAGGTTCTACAACCGCTGCAATAAAAATAGTGGCGGTTATAACCGCCGGGAAAGGTTAAAAAATGTGCTGCGAAAACCCAATTTTTTGGTAGTGTCTGTAAATAGGTTAATCCAAAGATTTAAATGTTATTTAATTATTATAACATTAAACTTACACATCTAATGTTTTAGTAGAAAAATTTTTCTGTTTAGATCCTCTATTGACAGTTTAATGAGCCCTATCTATTAATTAAACTTAATTTCAAGGCTAGATTAATAATGCATTATTTTAAGGAATTAGTACAAAGTAATTATTGTTTAATTTGTTTTGTTATGTTATGTACCTTGGATTGGCTTCAAATTTGGCTTGATGTAATATCACGGTATGCTTATTATCTCTAATTTTTCTTTAGTTAATTTTAAATCCCATATAGTCTTAGTGGAATTTTGAACTTTATAGGATATGTTTTAACTTATAAATTCAAAATTTTTGATAAAAAAGAATCCAAATTGAATTAACATGTGAAATTTATGTGAATTGAATGTCTATGTGTAAGGGTTAGATAGCCTTTGATTTTTCTCCATTTAAACCCATTGATTGTTTTAGGGAAATTTTCCAAGTATTAGCGTTAGTTATCTTAAGAATGTTATATAAAATCTTAGATGATTCAAAATGATCTTACTTTTTTATGGAAACTTCCTAAAACCCCAATCGGCTTGCGAGTTTAAATCCACAAGAATTTGAGTTCATTTGGGCCTTCGATCTCAAAACCCTAGAATTATTCCTTAAATTACTCCAGGAAATTCAAACATTTATAAAAACTATAAAAATAAAATAAAAAAGGGAAACTAAATAAAAAATAAAAAAACCCAAAAAAACCAAATTCAAAATTTTATAAGAAAATTTAAATAAATAAATAAATAAAGTTCAATGATTAACTAACTAAAGATAAAACCCCACTTAATTTTTCCTTAAACCCATAATTTTGTCATTTGAACATAATAAAGGAACAAATTAAATAAATAATTTAAAATAAAACAATGGTACAAATGGAATCAAATTTTCAGTAATGTCATCTGTGGTCATTATTGACCTATGTTTAAAATTTCATTATGCTCGATTTCAGTTTGTACCATAAGTAGTAAAACATAAAATCCTTACGTAAGTGAATATAGAAATTTTAGAAATAGTTCATAAAAACTAATATTGATATAAACAAAATCACTTCCGATTTTAAATAAATATAAGAACATTAAAAAATTAAAAAATAATTAAAATTGAAATCTTCAAGCTAAAGTCAAACCTTGGTCGAAATCTTTAATGATTAATAATAAAAATTAAAAATCAAATTAGTTAATCAATCTCATTTAAAGATCAACGTAAAACATAAACATGAAATTTAGTATAAATAATGGTCTTCTAATATTCTAGAATAGGTGAGAAGATATATTTAAGTTACATAAAATTCTAGCCTTATGTAATTGCTTTGTCCATTTTGGTTCGAACATTTTCATTTCCATGAACCAAGGATAAGTTTATCGATGAATATTTTGCACCAAAAGCTCATTGATCATAATGTTTTTAAAAATTTAAAAAAAAAATTTCAAAACATTAAAACATAAATCGATAATAAATTCACAATTCATTTAAGCTTAAATTGGGAATAAAACTTCCCGGCCTATAATAAATCTAAATAGTATATAATATAAACTAAAACCCTAATTTTAAAAAACTAAGTCACACAATCTAGCATGCACTTCACATGTTAATTAGGTCAACCAACTCTAATCTCCGGGTAGGAATGTTTTTTTTTTTTTGCTCGATTTACTTCATGCACCTATGATTGTTGCACATGTTGATTGATAATGATTATTGTGCGCAGTGTGGTTTGATGTTTATTCATGCCTATGATAATGATTGATGGTTTTGTGATGAGCGAATCGATATCTTAAGTAAGGACTGTCTGATTTACTTAATGTTGGCATTGTTTTATATCAGTGATTATGCTTATGCATGGCTATTAAAAGAAGGATATATATATATATATATATATATATATATATATATATATATATATATATATATATATATATATATATATATATATATGCTCACAGGTGACTCAGCTACATAGCTCACTAAATAAATAAGAGCATGAACAATATTTATATATTGCTAAAAAATGATTAATTTTACTCTATGATTGTGATTGTGAGATATATGAAATAATTTTATACTAACCCTTTTAGAAGTATCTAGTCTTTCTATTTTTTTAATTTTATTTCTAAAATATAAATAAAATATGAAAGTTAAATAAAACTATTTATTCTAAGTAAAATTAGAACAAAAAGTGTAAATCTTCTTCCTTTGAAGATGATGTATTGTGGAAATCTTTTTGGAAGGACGATCGATGTTAAGGACCTTAAAAAATTGAAGATTATAAATAATCTCATTTTATCTCATTTTGTATATGACTTTCATCAAATATAGGAATAGAAGCCCAAGCAGTTTAGGTTGGAGGTTGGCCATCTTTTTTTTTTTTTCTTAGACCCATGGTTGTATATAAGTGGCACTTGTCACATGGACTTTACTCTATGCTTTACATTTCAGCTTTGATTGATTGATTGATGTGTTTACACTTTGTGAATTAGAATCATACTTTTTCATAGGATTTTCACTAATATATTATTTTCTCGGATACACGTTAGGCTCCTTGGGATATGCACTTATTATCTTTAAAAACACACGCTTTATATTTCCAATGAGTATGACATGAATTTTAAATCATTGTTACATATATGAAGTACACACATGCCAACAATGAATAAGGGGTGGCCTAAGTAAGGTGACTGAGCCCATTTTTTCAACTTATTTTAGCAGTCATTGTGCTACCAAATTCTTCTTAGAAAACTATTATTTTGTTTTCTCTCATATAAAAAAGTATTAGCTCATTTAAAAGATTTTAAATGCTAGAGCAATATTTCAGTTACATTAAGTAGGTGCATTCCAAATTTTGTAAGTTAAAAAACCTTGGTTTCAATCATTATAGTATGCACCTTTTCTTAAGTAGATAACAACCTACCTATCTTTCATATCATATAGAACTTAATTTATGTTTTTAAAAGCTTTAGATGATTTAGTTAACATTCCATTTCATGCAAATGTAAGTCCAATAGTGCTGAGCATTCTAGTGAATCCTTCTAGGGTATAAGGACATAAGTCTTATTCCACAAATCCCTGTATATCTTTAGACTAAGTTTGAATCACTATCCTGTAGTGGCTAACTTAGATTTTGAATATGAGATAGATTCTAAATCGCAAGTCTTCATATTCCAGTAGTATAATCCCATATTTATAATAAATTGATCAACTCAAATTTAAATATTTCATCCAATCCTAAAATATTAAAGCTCAATATGGGATAGACTTGGACATTTTTCAATCTCTCAAATTTATAGCATTCCCTACTCCTTATTCTTCTTCCTAAAAGAATAGGTCAAACTTAATCTAGTTTCAATTAAAAATTCTTGATTTCTAAACCTTGAGTGAAACTTTAAAAATAAAAAAAATATCTAAGCAATGCTTTAACCAAGAGTATTCTCAAAAATTTATCTTGTGATGTAATTAACCATAAAGGCTTAACATTATGAGAAACTTGAAGCTTTAGTTTAAAATAAAACCTTTTTTAGCTCTTTATGGTATGGGGAATGAAACTCTCTAAGAATGTAGAAAATATTTTAAAACCCATTGAATATATAGTAGAAAATCATTTCTATCCTTTGAGATAATATGTTATTCATTATGTTATATTTAATTATAAAAATGAGAACTTTAGTTCTGTATTCAAATAAATTGTAGAATATCATTTACGTCTTTTGAGATTGTTCTTTTCTATGCAACAATTGATTGATGAAAAATTAATTTCAAATTGCATGATTTATTTTCCCACACCACCACAATAAATTAAAACCCACCAAACTCTACCAACTAATCTTATTCATAAGTGGACATCCAAACCTAACCCTCCACCATCACCATTTTTTATTTGCACTTTAAGCTCATTACTAAAGAAAATCATTCAAATAAGCCCAAACTACTGAGTCCTTGGTTATAAATGAAATTCTTCTACCAAGTTCCACTAAGGCTTCGTTTGGGATGGCTTTTTTATTGCTTTCTAAAATGGAGTTTTAGTACAATTTTTTTTTATTTTTGTACTAAAACTCCGTTTTAGAAAGAAATGAAAAAGCCGTCACAAACGAAGCCTAAATCCTCACCCTTAACCAAGTATCATAGCCTCAGACATTATGTAAACACCAATAACAACTTTTGGCAACCAATGCCACCAAAAAAAGCTTCCCACCACCATTAATAAACACAAGAATGTGTTTATTAATTACAAAGCATATTCCTTTCATAGGTAGAATTGCACACCATTTATTATCACCGAAAATTGCATACAAGGCTAGAGATCACACGGCTTGTTGCCATTAAATTATGAAAGTTACATAACACAACAAGAAATACATATAATTCTATGTCGATGGTGCTTGAACTATAGTCTTGCCTTCCCATAAATCATCATTAGGCCAACCTTCCCATATAGTTAATACCGCTTATATTAGAGTTTAAGCTGTGGTGCTTAAATATAGAAATTTACAAATAACAAGATAATTAATAAAGTATCAAAGTAATTATATTTCTATCGGAACCAAATAAAGCTTTTCTTTTCTTGGAGTAGTTATTCCGGCACTATCTTCCATGTCCATGCCATCACAGGAAATGCCACTTGGTAGCTTCCAATTGAAGCGATACACAAGATTTGCTAAAGCAAGCTCAACAATGGCAATTGCAAACTGTATTCCAGGACAAATTCTACGACCAGCACCAAATGGAATGTAGTGAAAATCATTACCTTTGTAGTCCACATCGTCACCTAAGAATCTCTCTGGCTTAAACTCTTGTGGTTCTTTCCAATAAACTTCATCTCTTCCAATGGCCCAAGCATTGATGAGGACCCTAGTCTTCTTAGGAATGTTATATTCTTGTATTTGACAATCTCGCAATGACTCTCGAAGGATAAGTAATGGAACTGGTGGATGCAACCGAAGCACTTCCTTTATAACAGCCTTCATGTAGCTCAATTTGCCCAAGTACTCTTCACTGACTTTTTCCTCTCCATGAGCTATCCCCCTCACTTCACTTTGCACCTTCTCCATTACTATTGGATTTCGAATGAGTTCAACCATGCACCAATCGAGAAGAGCAAGGGATGTGTCGGTTCCGGCAACAATTATATCCTTTTATATTACAAAGGGAGGGATGACACTATGTTAGTTTGACATAAGATGCAAGGAAAAAAAATAAGAATAACAAAAAGATATCTGTATTGTTTGTGAATCTTGAATTAATATAAGTGGAATTCACTTCTCTCAGTTTTAAAGAACCGGCATGCAAGACTTGTGTTAATTTGCTAAATTTATTCGAACTAAAAAGGATGAAAAATCCTGAATGACCAATTGTTATGCAGAAAGAAGTACTAGATTTTTGGTAAGCGGAAAAAAGCTGCGACCTGTGTTTGATAACCACTTGTTATGCAGAAAAATGTCCTGAATTTTTTTAACAGAAGCTGTTGTTGTATTAAAAAAAGAGCTTGTTTAAAAAAATACCAATAAAAGTGCCTTAATCTGCTCATTTGTGAGAACAAACGGCAAGCTTGAATCTTTCTGCAACTGAAGCAGCACATCAATGAAATCAGTACTGCTCGTTGTCTCTCCTTCAGCCAATCGGGAAACATGTTCCTGAACAAACTCCCCAAGAAGAGAATCCCATATCTCAGAATGCTTTCTAAGTTCCCCTTCCAATCCAAAGAGCACATCAAGCCACCTTAACCGGGGGAAGTAGTCCTCCAGGAACAATTTACCAAACAAAACAAGGTTCATACGAATAAGTTCGCAAAGAAACTTCCTTCTCTCTTCACTCAACGATGATCCCAAAACAGATTTACATAAAACGTCGCTTGTCAATTTATTCAGGATCTCAGACACGCACACAACACCATTGTTAGCTGAAGCCATGCGAGCAATTCTTTCGATCATCAATGATACCTCCTCCATACGCATTAAACTGAAGGACTGTATCATTTTTATGCTGAGGAGGTTGGTAACACAGATCTTCCTGGTCTGTCTCCAATACTCTCCGTAAGGGGCTAAGCACATATCATTGTTGTTGTAGAGCACAATCCTTGATGCCTTAAGTGAAGGCCGGCTTGCAAATACGAGATCATGAGTTCTCATGATCTCTCGAGCAGTAGAAGGTGATGAGACTACAAGAGTGGGTATGCTGCCTAGTTGTAGAAGCATGAGGGGTCCATGCTTCTTTGAAAGTTCGAAGAGCGATCGATGGGGTAACAAGCTGATTTGGTGCAAATTACCTATTAAAGGAAGCCCAGGCGGTGAAGGAAGAAGCGGTATCTTCTTTGAGATTGATTTCCGTTTACTTCTGCCTGCCAGCAGGACGAACATAGTAATCAGGAGAAGCGCTACAAGCAACGTTGAACCCATCATGAGCATGTCTGGCATAAAGGGATGATAATATCAGTTCAAGAGGAAGTTCAGAACAGTTTTATACCAGAAAAATATAATCTTAGATCTGGCTGAGGGGGCTCATTTCGGCCATGGAAAATCGATAACAATGAACTATCGTATTTTTGTCCCGTGTTGCTTACGCAATGCATAGAATTTGACGAAAATTCACCCAATTAGTTTAAACTATAAGGAAACATACGACTGATTTTAGAAAACAATTTTCCAGTACAGTAGTTGTCCATGTGCTTATGGGGACTTTTTTTTTTTTGAGAAATTTTGGCAAAGCCCACTTTCATTTCATAATAAAAATTAATTAAAGTTAAGAAAATTAAAATTTAGAACTCAATAATGAGGAATAGAAACAAAATTCAGTTGCAACAAAAATTTATTAATGCTCGACATAAAAATATTGAGGCAAAAGACAAATGGAGTAAAATTTAAATGAGGAATCAGAATAAGCCAGCAGTCAAATTTCCAACAATGGATTATGTCCATGTGACCATGTGGACATAGTTGACCGTAGAATTTAAAGCATCTCCATGCTCTATTAGGTTTTTTGAATACACTCACCCTTGTCCATCAGAACAATTTATATATATGATCCTCAACTATCCAAATTTATCTCCATTTTCTTTGGTTATGTCAAAGCTTAGTCCCCTACTACCATGGATAGCTCGAACTTTTCCATTCTTTCCTCTTCATCCACATCTATCATGGGCTAGCTCATGACCCAAACTTCCGAAAGAGCTCTTTACAACACACTTTTTCAACTCATCTACCATCTCCCTAACCTACATCCCATCCTTGATAACATGTTTCCTTTCTCAGAAGAAGAATTGGATGAAGTGGAAAAATAATAGATGCAAGCTTTAGTGGGATATGCAATTTGTAGATGACCCTTCTATGCTAATTTACAATCAGCTATAGTCTGAATATAAAACTAAATATAAATAAAACTTGTCTATAGTCCCTAAGAATTTTCCTATATTTTAGAGAACTAAATTAGATTTATTTTACTAGGGTTCTATGTTCTCCGTAAAGGCAAGCATGCATAGTTAATTACATATCTCAAGAGAAAATCTTAAGAAAACATTAGATTAAATTTGTGGCTAAACATTTATTGATTTACAATGATGTAGGCAAGGATATGAAATCATGATTTATGAATAGGAAATGGATCAAAATTAAACTTTTATTTATATAATTCAATGGATGAAAAAGTGGAGAGTAGTTATGTTAGTCTAGAGTGGACTGCCTATACTAGAAGCACTCTATCCTATCCTACGATTGAGCTTTAATGTTTTAAAACATGATTAAATTTATGTTCAAATTAATATATTATTAGATAAGTGGACTATACTCCCGGAAGGAAATACATAAATTGTGTATTTGGACTTATGTTTTCATAGAGTGGACTTCCAGCTAACCACCCATGTTCTTTTCAAAATATGAATTCAAGTCTCAATGTAATGCATGATAGACAAGCTCTTGTTTAATTAGGAGCGAAGGTTTTAAAGCTAAGAATTTAATAGGGGTTTAAAGATGTTAGGGTTTCAAAGGCACCTAACTAATACGATTTGAATTAAATTTTTCCTTAACTTTTAATTTTTCTTATATGCCACTACTGTAATCTACATATCATGCTTTCTCGAAAAAAAATCAATAGTTTAACGGCCCTATATGAAAAGAATATCATACTCGTCTCTCTCGCTTGGGCTGTCGATAGCTTGCCACTGACATGAGTTTAGCGTCTATAGAAGAAAAGTTAATATGCATCTTATGATTATATGAAAAGTAAATGTCGGCATTTTAAAATGTTAAATAACATAGAATCCTAGGAGCATAATGTTTATCTTGGCAAAATCACATTTAATGCCAAGTAACCTAGAAAAATTAGTTCTTCTTTGCAAATCATATATATATATATATATATAATCATAACATGCATATTAAAAGAAATAAAGAAAATGTGCAAGTAATAAGTGCAACTTAATATACAACTCACGATTTATAGGAAAGTAAAAACGGTCAAGCTCCACCAACAACAAGCTTAAGTTTATACTCCTAAATTGATGCAAGTTTAAAAAAAATGAAGTTATTTATTCATACTTTCTTTAGGTTCACCAGGATATGATTCTCCTTCGAAGGAATTCTAAAAGAAAACATCTTCAAAGAAGATTTATTCTTCCAGGCTTCTATATTATATAATAAACAAATTTATTTATGATTTTCACAACTCTATACATTTGTAACTCTTTTGTTTGGTGTTGTTTTGTTTTTTTTTTGTTTTTTTTTTTTTGAGAAGAAATGCAGAATGCATGATAAGGAAAAACCTAGATACAAACTACTCAATCATAGGCACTTTATCACATTCCTCCTTCAACAAAGCAACAAAGAAAGGAGGGATATTATTCACACTAATAACATCCCAATAAAAATTATACTCACAAGCTAAGTTAGCACAATAATTTGATAACTTATTTCGTTGATGATTAAAAAAATTAAAAAACACATTACTGAAATTCTTCATGAATAATATGTCTTCATCTATTTGTACTCCCATCATCTTCTCTGGTATGCTATACAACTTGTGGAGAAAGCTGATGATATTTTGATTATCTCCTTCTATAACAATGCCATTTGCATCAAACATCCAATTTTGAAAAAAACTTCTCAAAGATTTAAAAGGCAATAGCTCCAATTGTGCACTATCCCAATAGACATAACCACAACCAAAGGCCATTAAAAATCTACCTTTACGATCTCTAACCACTCGACCAATTCTTGCTTTGTTTGATTTATATAGGGATCCATCAATGTTTATTTTGAACCATTTGGGAGGAGGGTGCCAAAAATTGAACAGTCCCAAATACTGATTAGTACCCTAGTTACCTAAAATGATTTTTTCTTTTTGTAGAATAGCCATAAAACTTATGAATCTAGCCGCAATAACAACACCACTTTCTTCCACATCACCATGCTTCAATCTATTTCTATTATTCCATGAATGTAGCAGCAAAGTTAGATACATCTTAGCCATGAAAGGATTCTTTATCGAAATCAATTTCATATTCCTCATACAGTCCGAGAAAGAGCAAAAAATCGGTACCATGAATCCCCATGAATTCAGCAAACTTATTACCTGCAGCAGTTTTGGACATGTAACTGTATAATGATCAATGTTTTCCACCTCAAGGCAACCTCTTGGACAAAGATTAAATAAGAAAGCCTTCTATAAAACATAAAATCTATAGGAATTGCGTTCCTGCATAACCTCCAAATAAATAATTCAACCCGGGGATTGCGTTTACGCTTGTAGAACCATGGATCAAACTCTTCCTGCGTATCTTCATTGTACCAAGCTGCTGAAGACAATGCTGATATGGATTGGCCAGACAATTTAGACTTGAGCTCCATTCGATCTTCCTCTAAGTTATGAAGAATATCAATTTTGCTAATGAAGTTCACAAGCTCCTCTCCAAAGAACTGATAAAGTTTAGGGATGTTCCAAGCTCATTTAACCGTAAGAGAATCTACAGTGACATCATGTTCATCCCAATTAGCAACAAACGTAGGCCATTTCTCTAAAATTTTATCAAGAATCAAAACATCCTTTGGGATATCAATCAAAGAACTTGTGGAAATATTCCACCATAAGATTCCTTTAAGAGAATTCCACCCATCAATTATAATCCTCCATGTAGCCTAAGAACTCTTTTTCCCATCACTCTTCTACCAACAATTCCCATATTTAGCCACAATATTCCTATTAAGCAAAGAATTCAGATTATTTAAAAGATTCCAAGCCAATCTTGCTCTTAGAGGCCCCACTCTAGACACAGTTGAAAAAAGACCTAATCCTCCATACTCCTTCGGTTTGCACAAGACACTCCAAGCCACAAAATGAAGCCCATGAGAACCATCATGTTTATTCCAAATATAATTCGTACAAATCTTATCGAACTCTTTCAAAATACTCAAGGGAAGCAAAGAATGAGAAGATAGAAATAAAGGGAGGGTAAGAAAGGCTATCTTCATCAAGGTTATCCTTCTAGCAAGCGAGATGAATCTATTTCCCCATGCATTGAGTTTCTCAGAAGCTTTATCAAAAAAATGTTGAAAATCATATTTCTTCAACCTTCTTAAAGAAATTTTAATTCCCAAATAATCCATTTCCTCAACCTCCTTAATGTTAAACAGCTTTGAGATTTGTTTCTTCCTTCTTCTCGCTATATTATTCCCCATCAGCATTGAAGATTTTTGAAAATTTACCTTTTGACTGTCAGTTGCAATAGTTTTGGATCAAGTTCTTTAATATTTTCATATTCTTCAGCTTTGCATCTGAGAAAAGTAGAATATCATCTACGTATAAGAGATGTGAAATTCCGTGTGCATTTTGTGATAGTATGATACCAACATCCAAGCCTTCGTTTAAAAAAAAAATCAGATAGTAATTGAGAGCACAAAATAAATAATAAGGGAGAAAGTGGGCATCCTTGCTGAAAGCCACATCTTCCCTTAATCCACCTTGAGTTTCTTCCATTAATCATAATAGAAAACATTGGATCCCATAGAGTGCATTTATATAATATCATATACATGCCACATCATATAATCTAGGAAATTAAACACTCACATCATCACACATCCACCATAATAGTACTCCATAATCAATAAGGTGAAGGAAAAGTAAAAAAACATGACACAAAACACTGCCCCTATTTAAGGATAGAATTGGTTTTAGTATCAAATAATTCTATTTGTGACCGAAGCATTGTCGTTTAGTTGTCTTAAGTAGATTAAAGTTTCAATTATCTAGAAATTAAATTGATGTGTTATAGGCTTGAAGGATTTAATTCAAACTTAAATGTTAATGATTTATAATTTATTAATGACTTTTGTTTATTTAAGTTTTATTATTTGCATTGGGTTTTAAAGAAATATGTTAATTAGAAACTTTAACATATTTTAAAATTATTAATTAGCATGTCCTGGTCTTTGAGAATGAATGTATTTTTTTAATTGCAAAGGATTGAGACAAACACCTAAAACTAAATTTGCTTTATTATTTTTTTACTATTTATTTATTTTATTGAATTCATTTAAATGATTTACTTAGATTATTTTAATTGAGTTTTATTTATAACTATGATTTATTTCAATTAAAATATTTAGATATCTATTTATTTCTAATTTTAAATTTTAGTTGCTTAATTTTAATAAATTTAAATTTTCTTTTAAATTTATTTAATTTCAAATTAAATTTTTTATTATATTTAACTTGGATTTCTAATTAAATTTTAGTTGTACTTTTAATTTTTTTTTAATAAACAAATAATTTTATTTTTTTTATTATTTTATTGTATCTAATTTTCATCTTATTTAGTTGTTATTATATATTTTCTTATTATTTATATGTAATAAAAAGTATATTTAATTGAATTAATGAATTATTTTGTAATAAGTTTATTTGATTTTATATTTTTTTACTTTATTTTATCTTATTTACTATTTCTTATTATTTACATATTATTTTATTATTTAAATTAGATCATGATTTAAATTTTTATTTAAAATTTGAATAATCAAGGTATTTTATTATTTTGATCTTATACTATTTTTTATAGAATTCAATGCATTTTAGTTTTTTTTTAATGTTTTTCATTTATTTTATTATAAAATTTTATGGTTTACTAGTTATTTAACTTTTTTTTTAATAAATGAGTTTAGGTAATTTTATTTCTTATACACAATGATGTCAAAATATCAAGAAATTTCCAACCTAGGTCAATAATAACCTGAACTGGAACTCATGAAAATTTGGAGACATTTGGATTCATATTTTATTTTTGATTAATTTATCTATTATTTATTTATTTTTTCTATTTGTTTATTATAACTATTTTAAGGATTTTCTCATAGGAATTTTATTTTTCCTTGATTATACTTTTGATTTTTAAATGAATGGACTTTTTTGTATTTTAATTATAAATTTAATTTTATATTTTATTAAATTTTCAATTTTTTAGATAAAACTCACTAACCAGTTTACGCGTCAATAAGAAAAGGTTTTTAGTCTTTAATGGTGATTTTTAGCTCGTTACTGCTCGAAAGAGCTGAATGTTCAGGGAGGTTGTAAGACCTCAATGAATTAGCCTAAGCACACCAAGAGGGGGGTGGATTGGTATTCTTAAAAATAATTACTACAATAATAAAAATTCTTGCTAAAGAATGACTTTGGAAAATAATTCTGAAAGAAATTATTATCCTAACAAATGGTGAAGCAAATCGATGTTTAAAATATTTTTTCATTTTAAAGCACAAGTATATTAATCAAGATATGATTTTTTTTTTTCTTTTTCAAACCACTAATTAACCTAATTGTAGATGATGGTAAAGCAGTGATATTTGTGTAGTAAGCTCAAATTGCATAAATAAAAAGTGCATTAAAATAAAATCAGAAAGAACATGCTGAATTTTATAGTAGATTGGTCAACCTCGACTCCACCTATTGCACTAATTACTATAATATCTCTCCTCTAGCCCCTATATATAGGCGGAGAAGCCCTTACAATCTTTTCAATAACCTAGTGTGATAAAGAACCTTGACCACTTTTGTCACCTTCGAGGTGATGACAAAAAATCACGACCCCCTTTCTCAACCTACTAGTGATGAAAAAGAACCATGAACTCCTTTTACACCCTCCTGGTGATGGAAGACAATCATGAACTCCTTTCTCATCCTCCTGGTGATGGCAGAGAACTACATCTTTGAGCTAAAGAACTTCTCCCAGAGCCACCCAAGAAACTTAGATAAATACTTGGTGGAAAAAGGCAAGAAACTTGTTTGGAGCAACCGTGTGAACCCCTCACACTCCTTCTCCCTCACACTCATGTTCTCCCTCTTTTTTTCCTAAAGCTCTTTTAGATCCCTTCTCCAAGCTTTCTCTTTAGAACACTCAACAGCCAAAGACTCAAAATAAGTCTAATAATAGAGATTAAATACATGGCCTCAAAAATCCCTAGAATAATTCTGGCAACTCTAATAGTATAGTACGATCTAAGATTGCATAATTTAATTAGTTTAAATAATCATGTTAGTGTTGTAAAAGAATAAGGCATTTTATAATTATTTCAATAAATTGTGCTGATCATCCCATATGATTTGAGAATCATCCATATGATTAGTTCAAATGACTTGGATTATCATCCCATATAATTAGCGATGATAAAACACAATCCCATGTAAAGATCAGGTTATATAGTAAGATTGGGTCCAGTCATCTTGTATGATTTGACTCAATAAATTAATTTTGAAATAATTTCTTAATTTTATCATTAATTTAGGAAAGATTTAATTGTATCGTACAGTATGATACTTATCATATGATATGATCAGTTCAAATTTTAAATTTTAAAATATTTCCTAAATTATGATTGGCGGCTGGGATCATTATTTAAATTGATCATCATATATGATCTAGATTATCCTGTATGATTAGTTCAAATAACTTTAATTACATAATTAGCCAATTTAATGATTTCTTTATTAGCCTATTGTATATTATGATATGGATCAAATAGTTTGATTAATTCTAAAAATTGAACTTCTTATTTTGTCACTATGTCACTCCCTTGAGTTGTGTATGCATGGTCACCAAGTATAGTATCCACCAAAAACATAATTTTACTCAAGAAATGTAGAAATAAGAAAAGGTAGATTTACAAACTCTTTCATACACTTAACACTATTCTACCCAGTCTTGAGCTAAACACTTTTGTATAGTGTATGGTGGATAGAAAATGTTTGTGCACAAGAAAATTAGATATGGAATAATAGTAATTAACAAGAGATAGTATAGTAAGGAATACAATAATGTTTCCTATTATAGAAATCATAGAAATTGGGCACATATTTGCAACAATCTCCCGCTTTATTATGATGGCAAATAATATAAGTAAATAATTTAAATGATCCTTGATATTTCCTAATCTTATCCCTTTTAATTGAATTTTCTAAAATAAGAAGTGTTTTTGTTTCTTTTTATCAAAGAGAAAAATAAACACAAGAAAATTGGGCAAGATATAAAACACATAAGAAACATGAGGAAAGAAAAATAAATGCATAATACTATACTAGTCAGAACATAAATAAGGAGTATAAACAAAAAACAACATACTATTCCCCTTTGTAACATAAAAAATTAAATAAAGTCATCAAAATAAAATAGACCTCACAAACCAAATACATAAAAACCATAAAGACACAAGAATGAATAATAGAATAAAAAAAATATAAAGTGACCTAATCAAGTGGAGGAGGTGGTGGTGGTAGTAGAAGAGTCATTCAATTCAAGAAAATTTCTCTTCAAACCAAGCCATATCATTTTCATGATATCAGTGTTGCTTTGTTATGTAGTTATTGAATTGTGTTTCCCACTGATCAAATATATAAATTAGTGTATTCTACTGGGAGGGCTACTAAGCAGGTGCAAGTACTGGTGGTGGTGCTGGTGCTCGTCCTCCCTCAACTTCCTCTTGCTCGGGGTCAACATAGTGAACATTTCTAAAATGAGTGCTATGAAGAACGTGGAAGGAGCTATTTGAGTAGAATAATGGAAGATGATCTGGCGGTGCAGGGAATTAAAAATTGTAATTAGATTTAAGAGTGAAGGCAATTATGTAACATAAGAAAAGATTTAACCCTTTTTTATGTCTAGGATCTCGAATGCAAGTAAGATTCTCAAGATATTGAATAATTAAACCAGCTGTATTTAAATCAATCTCATCGATTATGAAATTAGTGGTGAGAGATAGAAGAAGTGTGATATTTATTTGATCCCCAACTTTTGAAATGATTTAATTTCAAAGGATATGTTGTATGATTCGAGCACCTTGAACTTGGGTAATTACGTGAGGAATATGGTAGTTGACAGTAGATTCCCTATGTTTGTGTTAGTAAGGTTCCAGTTATAATTGGGGTTAGAAACTAAAAGTTGAATTTTCTTACTGGTGGTAGAAAGATAGAGGAGGGCATTGCCCTCACTATTAATTTAGAGGCTAGCAAAGAATTCAGAAGGTGTTCATAATTGAAAGGGTAGGAAAGAGTGAGAATGAAAGGTAGGGTGGTGCAAGTTAAAAGAGTGAGTACCTGGAAGTTTACAACTTCCTTATGATCTTTGACTGTGTGATCTCGATAATCTTGTAATGATTGAGGGCCTCTTTATCAGCTGCTTTGATAAAGTGAGGATCTATAGGTCTTAGTGAGGAGCTTTCAATGAGATCTGTTGATCATTTTCCATTGACATTTAACGAACTAAGATCTTAGGGAGGAAGGTAGAGAATTTGAAAAGAGATGAGTGATACAAAAACTTATTTTCCCTCCAGGTGACGGTAGAGAACTACATTACAATAACTCGTATTTTGACTAAGATAAATAATTTTTTATTTCTGGAGTCAATATAACTCCAACTTAAAATCCGTCATTACCATAACATTTTTATTGTAGTGTTTTATCTAGATGATTTTTTTTTGTAATTTTGTTTTGCATGTGAGGATTTTAAGACTATCTGGTGTCCATTTTACAAAGTGATTTCACTAATATTTTTTAATTAAAAAGATTTATTTTATGAATATTTTTCCAGAATTTTTAAAAGTTATAAAAGGATTTATATTAATTTATACCAAAATAAGTTAATTAAATAAATAATATAATATTAAATTATAATTTTAATAAAATTACCCTAAGTCACTAAGTTTTTAAAAACTTTTTTCTTTTCATTTTTGGAAATAGGGACATTATAAGGAAATTTAGAAAATATTTTAGGAGAGAAAAAAAAAAAAGATTTGGAGGTCATTTAGCAATTTTTTTTGTCAAGCCTATTTGGAGATTTGCTTATTTCGTTGTAAGGAACCTTTAACTTATTTATGATTTCAAAGATTTTGTGTTTTTTTTTTTTTTTCTTATCAGATTTATGTTTTTGTTAACAAAAATGTGAATAATTTTATATTTGTAAAACTTTCATTGTATAACTTTTCATATGCTATAAAGATTGAGATTATGAACATTTTGACTATTTATTTGAGATTTTTCATCATGTGATTTTGAAAATAGAGCAATTTTTGCCAACACAAAACTTTATTTTGATGTATAAAAATAGTGATTAAGTTCAACTAAAACTTCAAAAATGTTATTTTATGTATTATTTGGTAATTTGGTTAAATTTTGAAAATGTGAATTTTGGCTCAATATAATTTTTATTGTATACCTTTATGACATTTAATTTTTTTTTGAATTATGATCAATTATGTTTTATTTACTACAATGCATTAAAAATGAATGTGGATTGTTTTTAAGATTAATGTTAAAGTATTGTGATAATATTGTGTGTATAAAAGACAAATAAAGAATAATTAACCCGTTGCTTGGAGTTTGATTGACTTATACAAGGACCGATGAGTTTTCATTTAATATTATTATTTGGTGTTATCCTCTAATGATTAATGTGATATTGATTGGGAGTTATAAGGAGATGATTATTATGCGGATGGGAAAATAGTTATGATTCTATTTATTGAGATAATGATTTACAAATAGTGAAAATATATTAAAAATCATCGTGATAGCCAAGACTTCTTACTTAATTAGTCTAACTATTAAAATGCATATTATTAAGGGATTTTACTTATTATTATATAAATTTATTACTATTGCATTAGTTTAAAATTATTACATTATTATACTGCTCTTCTCATTGAATTGTTATAGTTACACTCTTATGTGACGTTATTGCATTGACATGATTTTGACAATCTATTCTGATATTTTTATTTGATACGTTATATACTTTATGTACTTATTTGCGTTACATATATGATAATTTGTTTATATATTTGACACTGGTATTGGTTTACTGCTTTACCGTATTTCATACTGTAGTGTTCTCCTAATTATAGATTTTACTATTACTGCATGTGAATTTTATTATTTCTTTAATTATTCAATAATTCTATGAATGTAATAGCTATGAAATGACTGTTGACATGTATATTTCTCCTTTGTCAAGCTTGAAATTCAATTATAGATTTTAGTGACCTACTAGGCTTTTTAAGCTCATTATATATAGTTAAATGATTTCAGGTTAGGACATAATAGCAGGAGTATGAGGTTAGTCAGGATTCTTTAGGTTCAAATTTTATTTTTTTTCCTTTTCTACTCACGATAGAATGGTTTTCATATGATTGTATAGATCAAGAGTATTGTATATAATTTTTGAAAATGAATATAGATGTGTATATAAATGTTTTAAATTATAGAATCTATTATATTATTTATTACTCATAGATAATATTAAATAACTCTATTTATTATTTATTAAATGATAAAAGAATAACATTCTTCAAAATTAGATTATAGGGCCTCATACATGACCTCTTTTCTTACACTTTTAGTGATGGCAGAGAACCATGCCCTTGAGTTGAATAACTTCTTCCCACATCCACCTAAGAAACCTAGGCAGACACTTGTAGGATCAATGCAACACACTTTCTTAAAGCAACCATATGAACTCCTCGCACTCCTCCCTCACGTACAAGTTCTTCCTCTCTTTTCCCAAAGCACTTTTAGACCCCTTCTCAAAGCATTCTCTCCAAAACACTCAGCAGCCAAAAACTTACAACTACTATTATAAGAGAGATTAAATATAAGGCCTTAAGAAGTCTTGTAGTTTAATTTTGGTGACTCTGATCATACAGTACGATTCAAGATTATATGATAAAATTAGTTCAAATAATCCTGTTAGTACTACATGAAGAATAAGGTGTTGTATGACTAATTCAAAAAATCATGTTGATCGTTTCATAAGATTTGAGAATTTCAGTATGATTAGTTAAAATTATTGGCATGTTCCTCTTCACCTTCTGCCAAGGTTCATTATATGCATACTTCCTTTAAGGGTTGTCCAGCCTTAATGTTTGATTATTCGGTGGTTTGTAACTAGCTATTCCTTTTTCTCTCACCTTAGTTGGTGAATTTGTTCTTCATCATCCTAATTTAGTTGTGATTTAAAAGTTTTTTGTGAACCTTAAACTGTCTGGTTCCTTTCACATTGGTTTGCTGGATCCGCATCATACTATGATACAACTTACCAACGATCTTATTTACAGTCACATTTTCTCAAGAAGATCGTATTATATTCAAGCTTGTCAATTAGATTACTCAAATGGACCCCAAATTTAGATGTTCATGAGGAATATCCTATTGCGCCTGTGTGGATCTTTTTCCTGAATTTATGCCTTCATTTTTTAACTATCAAATATTATTTGCATTGACTTTGATTTTTGGTAAACCCTTACAAACCAAATAAGCTATTGCTTCTTTCTCTAGGCCTTTAGTGGCTCGTGTTTTAGTTGAGCTGGATGTTTCTATGAAACACCCAAATAAGATTTGGCTAGGTTCAGAATTGAATGGCTATTTTCAAAACTTGGAAATTAAAAACCTACATACTTTTTGTTCTCATTGTAAGATGCATGGTCATGTGGTTAATATATGCTTTAGGTTTTTTTTTTTTTTTTTTGAAGAAAGCGAACAAGTTGCTGATGATTTTATTAACAAGAGAGTCTAATTACAAACTAAATACAATTCCTCTAGAGTTTTAGTAAATAAAGGAGGAATATTATTGGAAGTAAAATATTCTCAATAGAAATCTCTCAAAATCACATAGTTAGCACAAAGATTTGCTAACTTATTACAATTTCTATTCACCCAATTGAAAACAATAAATTTATGATCCTTAAGAAATAACAACTCATCTTTCCAATTTCCTTCCACTTCCTTTAGAAACTTGATAACATTGTAGCTATTACCTTCAACTATGATACCTTGATAATCAAAAATCCAATCTTTTAAGACTTCCTTAATAGATTCCATCGCCATGAGTTCTAACATAGAAATATCCCAGTGAAAGCAAGATTTACCAAAACACAACAAAAATCTTCCTTTACTATCTTGAATAACTCCTCCAATTCTAGCCTTATATGATTGTAACAAAGAAGCATCAACATTGATCTTGATCCAGTTTGGAGGAGGAGGGTACCAACAATCTGACAGTCTTAAAGACTGATTAGTACCCCTGTGTCCCAATCTTCCATACTTCATCTAACAAATAGAAGCATAACTTACAACATTAGAAGCTATAGGCATATAATTATCTTCCTTTCCATCATGTACAAATCTTTTTCTGGATCTCCATGTGAGGTATACAACGTTGCAATAAATGTTGATTACTAAACCATGGCTTTTACTAAACTTTTCCATCCAATCCCAACATTCTTGGAAGGAATTAAACAGCTGCAAAGAAAAACCCCATGTATTCAGAAGACCAATAACTTCCTTCAGTTTAACACATCTAACCATCAGATGATCAGAGTTCTCTGTTTCACCGCAGCCTCTAGGACATTCAAATAAATTATGAATCCTTCTCTGATATAAGAAATAAAAAGTAGGTACAACATTATTACATATCCTCCACCAGAACATTTCTACTTTAGAATTCAATTTGATAATTCTAAAGCAATCCCAATATCGACATTCCTCTAGCTGTTTTGTTATTGTTTTATAAAATCGTGAAGAAATAGATTTCCCTGAATCCTGATGGATAAGCTCCAGATAATCAACGTCTTTATCATTTTGTATCTCCACCTTTTGAATAAGTTTGATTAGCTCCTCTCCAAACAAATATTTATGCTTCAAATAATTCCACTCACCATTACTGATTAGTGAGTCTACCATATTGCTTCCATAATCTGAGATCGAGACAAATGTGAAAGTTCATTGGGGATGTTATGCCCTTAAGAGCTAGCCTAAGGCTAACCAAGATGGAGGGTGAATTGGTATTTTAAAAAATTTCTTAAACCAAAGCACAATCACAAACCAAAATCATCATAGAAATCAAAGCGCGAGAAAATAAATGCGGAAATAAAACAAAGAAGGATCACACCGGATTTATAGTGGTTCGGTCAAAGCTTGACCTACGTCCACTCCTCAGAGGCACCCTTTGAGTATTGCACTAACTAAGTGACTCTCGGTTTGCTCCCACAGCAAGGCGGAGAAGCCATCATAAAAACTCCTTTCCGCCAACCCCGGCGAGCCAGAGAACCCAACTCCTTTTGCTCTCTCTAGAAGCAGGCAGAGAACCCAACTCCTCTTGCTTCCTCCTGAAGTAGGCAGAGAACCTCGACCAATTGCTGAAGCTTACCTCCCTTGAACCCCCAAGGATGAAGGATGAAGACTAGATAAGACGCCTTGGAACCTTTCTTGGAGCAACCTTTGAGAATTTCTCTCACGAAATCCCCCTCACAAGTTCCTCCCTCTCTCTCTTTCTCTCTTCCTCTCCTTTTGGCTCTCTCAGGTCAAGACAGTAGCTAAAGGTCTCTTTGCATGAGAAAATTATGGTCCTTTAAATAGAATTTCAAGAACTGACATTATCATCCAGGACGATATTTCTATCATCTTGTACGACCAGTACAAATTAAGCTCAATCAGTATAGACTATTTGAGAGGATCAGAAGAAAATTGGTTTCATCATCCAGGCTGATACAATATCATCATGGCCGAGTAGTTCAAATTCGGGTATAATCATCCTGAATATCGCCATGGATAGAGTATCGCTGATGTCAATCATCAAGAACATCATCCCGGTCGATCCTGCAATTGGCCCGACTTATGTGATCATATTAATCAGCCTTAATTGCTTTCCATAATTACTAGATTAATTTAAGCATAATTACAAGTATCATCCAAGACGATGTAATGGATCATCTTGGCCGATGTATAAAAATAAACTTTACCTAAATAGATCTGGTGGTTGATTTCTTCTGATTTGAGCTTTTTGTCATGGCCGATACAAGGATCGTCCAGGATGATGTGCTTAATTACGGCTGCTTAACCAGGATGCCCTAATTAGGGTTTTTGTTTTTAGTCGGATCATCCTGGCCGATATGAACATCATCCAAGCCAATGTACTCAAAATAGAAAAATATAGAAAATCCCTCAAGTGTGTGTGCAAGGTTACTTAGCATCAGGAACCACTTTTATAATTGACTCAAGAAAAGGAAAACATTACAGACTGAATCAAACTAATTCTACTCAATTTTGAACTGGTCTTGAGTTGTGCTCGATCTTGTGGACCTGAAAAGTTAGTAGGCTAGGCAGTCATAGAAAAACATGAATGTTTGCTATCATCAAAAGTCTAATCCATAATCTCAGATTCGCAATAAAGTGTAGGCCAATTGTGCAAGCTTTTGACTAGGATCAAAATATCATTCAATATATCAATAGAGCTACTGTTCAATTCTCTCCACTTGACAATAGATTTCAGAGCTTTATTTCCATTATATAGAATTTTACATATAGGTGAAGATCTTCTACCATAAACATTTAAATCAGCAAAAGAACCATACCTCTGGTTTAAAAATTTAAACAGCAAGGAATTTCTATCTTATGTTACTTTCGAAGCAAAATTTTCTCTAAGATGTCCCACAACACTTAACATGAGCGAAGACCTCTACCTCAATTTTTAATCAATTTACAAAGATTACTCCAGCTAACATAATGCAAACCCGCTTTCCCATCTTGTTTGTTCCAGATAAATTCTCTACTGAATTTATCCAATTGCTTTAGAATGCCTTTCAAAATTAGAGTAAATGAACAATAGAATAGAGGAATAGAAAGAAAAATCATTCTTACTAATAAGAGTTTTCCTGCCAGAGATAGTAATTCACTTCTCCAAACTCCAATTTCCTTTAGAGCTTTCTCAATAAGAAAGTAGAAATATAAAGCAACCATTCTTCTTAGAGAAATTTTAACACCAAGATACTTAATCTCCTTCACGCTATTGAAACCCATGATTCTTTCTATAGATTTCTTGTTTTCTTTTTAACATTTTTGCCAAACAACATTGCTGATTTTTCCACCTTAATGTTTTGTCCAAGTCCAGCAGCAGAAATCTGAGAGTAAAGTCTTGATCTCTTTCACTTTGTTGATTTTAGCATGAGAGAATATTAACATATCATATGTGTATAAAAGATGAGTAATTGTTGGCATATGATTACCCATTTTTATACACAAAGAATCCTCTTTCAGTTTTAGTCCATTTGTAAATAATTGTGAACATAAAATGAACAAGAAAGGAGAGAGTGGACATCCTTGACGAAATCCACTTTTAGCATGAATCCAACTTGACACTTTACCATTGATAATCAAAGAGAACTTAGGTATTTTCAACACACTCCATTACCCATAAAGCAAAATTTTCAGGGAATCCAAAATAATTCAATACTTGCCTTAAGGCTTTCTAACACATACTATAGTATGCTTGTTCTAAAACAATTTTAAATGAAGCAAGTCCTTTTGAAGATTTAGAATTTTTGAAAAACCTCTTGAGCCACAAGAATATGATCACCTAATGATCTTCCATTAACAAAGTTCCATTTTCTCAATTGAAACTAGCTTTGGAATCATAAGCTTCATCGTATTCAACAAAATTCTTGCAACAATTTTGTAAACTGATTTACAAAGATTGATTGGTATGAAATGACTTGGAATAGCAGGATTTTGAACTTTGGGAATAAGAACCAATATGGTTTCTTTCCAATCCATATTCATTTTCCTAGAATTGAAAAAATGAGAAATGGCATTCCAGCAATAAGTTTTTATAATACTCCAATAAGCTTTCAGAAAAGAATTTGAAACTCCATCATTACCTAGTGAAACACTTTCTCCAGCTTGGATCTCCACCGTCTCCAGTTCTTTGAAGGATAGCTCTTTATTCAACAAGTCTTTGTCATATTCATTTAGAGAATAATTAAATGTTGGCCACCCAGTCAAAGAACATCTCCTTTCCTTCCATTTGTTGTTTCCTTCCATTTGATGTTGAAGAAATCCATAAATACTTCAGCAATTGAGCTTGTCTCTTCAATCACTGAGCCATCTTCATCCTTTATTTTAAAGAATCAGTTAGCTTTTTTCCTTCCCCGAAGCAAAGGAATGATAAAACTTAGAATTGGTATCACCCTCTTTCAACCATTTAACCTTGGCTCTCTGCTTCCACCAAGTGTTAATTCTTTCCAAAACTGAATTTAATTATGATACATAAGATCCAAGTGTAGAAATCTCCTCCTTTGACAGCCAACCGAATTAAGATTCTTTAGATTAAAGCTCAAGAGTTTTGATTTTAAGAATATCTTTTTATTTATTATACTCCTTGTATTTAGCTTTACTCCAGTAGAAAAGTTCTTTTAAGGATCTTTGAAATTTAAAGTTGAGGACCTCAGCATAATCTCCATTAGCTTTTTTATTCCAAGTTGCTATCACTACTCCAGTGGAAGCTGGAAATGATTCCCATTCTTCCTCAAATCTGATTATTTTATTAGTCTTAAAGCTATTATCCATAAGTTCAATAGGATCAGACAGTGGTCTGAGGCCACTCTGGATAAATGCTTCACTATCAGATTAGCTGAATTCATTGATGCAGGGTTAACAAAACACCTATCCAATCTCTCCAATATTTGGCTAGTGCCAACTTTATTATTACACCATGTAAACTTTGGACCAATCAAACCCATCTCATGAAGATCATTGTTGACCATGAATGATCTCATTTCTCTAGGCCCTTGAGTGAATCTAAAAGTCCTTCCACATCTTTTTTCCTTTCCAGACATAATGCAGTTAAAATCTCCTCATATAATCATAGGAGTATTACTTGAGTAGAAATAATTTAATTTCTCCCAAAGTGTCCTTCTTTGAATCACATCTTTACCCCCATAGACAGTGGCAATTTTCCATAAACCCTTATTTGCAATATTAAGTTCTTCTATTACCATTTGTTGAAATGGTTGAAAGAAAATAGCAAAGAAAAGGAAGCAACCTTGATTTTCCAAAGGACAAGAATATCTCCAGATATACCTTATACTAGAATTTTAAAGAAATCCCATTCATCCCCTATAAGTCCATTGATCTTTAATCTAGTAGAATTGGAAATTTTAGTTTCCAAAAGACCCACAAAAAAACATTATTATCACGAACTATCTCCTTAAGATATAGAGAAGCCTATCTACAATTTCCCTGAAGCCTTGCTCCTTTCTACAATCCTTCAAAATATCCCTAGAGAAGCCAGATATAATGAATAATGAAGTGCTGCTAGCTCATTCTATCCTTCTTTGCTTCCCCTCCTTCATCTGTTTCCTTTCACCTTACCACACCATTCTTCATCAGCGTACCCCTGGTTCCCAGGCTATCAATTTCCATCGGCCTTACATGAAGCCACGGGCTTTCAATTCACCACCCAAATTGACTAGCCAATCCTTAATTTCTGCAGCTTCCTTGTCTTTACATTCTTTTTGTTTATGTCCAATCTTGCCACACCCAAAGCATAGATAGGGGATCTTCTCATACTCAAAATTTTGGAAGAATTTCCCTGAATTCCCTTCTACCCACACTCCCAGTGGAAGAGCATTTTCTAGTTGAACTTGGACAAAAATTCTAACAAATTCTCTTCTTCCCCACTGAATCATGTTTTCATCAATCAGATATGGCTTTCCTACTATTGCTGCAATTCTGCAAACATTGGTAGCATCCCAGCAATAAAACGGTAAGTTAGGCATCCTTATCCATATAGGGGCAGTCAATCCTTTTATTGAATTTGGATTGAATTATTGGGACTATTTATCAATCCCAACAATGTCCCCCTTAACATACCACAGACAATTAGCTAGAACATGTTCCACCGATGCTTCATCATCAAAAGCACATAAGCTCCAACCCTTACCTAGCCAAGTGAGGTTGAATTTTCCCATATTAGACCACTTCCATTTAAGTTTTGCATTCACAATATATTGTGGAACATATTCCCCAAACACCTTGACTACAAGTGCATTTTAAAGTTTTATGGTATTCTCCAATAACTTTTCCTCACATAGTTTAACAGTAAGTCCATCCTCCGAAATTGAACAGCGAAAATCCCATTCAGAGTCAATAATCCTTCTATAAGGCTTTTTAAGCCATACATTCTTTAAGTCATTCCCAGAAGGATCCTTAGTAATAACAACTTCATTTCTAGCTAGACTTGTAACAACAAGGTTCCTTTCCCTAGATTCACAGTTACGGACTATATTCATGTCACCTTTCTTTCCATTTCCATTGCTAATATCAACAGAATGGCTATATTTCTCCCCATAAACTCTTTTTTTTATTACCACTACCTTCACCTTCTTCTAGAATTGATTCAGAAATAGTTACAGGAAATAAATTCTGAAGCTTAGGAGCTTTAATTTTCTTTAGAATTCCTTCATGTGTCATAACATTTTTTCCTTTCCCAATTACCTTCGAAGGTTTGATATTTAATAGTCTATCTTCATTGATAATCAATGGTTTGAAATAGTTGGGTGAAAGATGAGTACCTTTGTTAACAGAATGTGACATTATGTTGGTAATAGTATCTCCGAAAATATGAGGAGATTTTTTGCAAAGTAATTATTGTTGAACAGTAACTTCAGACGATGATCGACATTCATTCATCGAACGAACATCAACGATGTTCTAGCGATCATCCGCCGTTATCTAATTTTGCCTTTCAAACTGCCAAGACAAATTTGAATCGCAGCTTCTCTCTCTAGAAAATTTATTCTATTATTTTTTCTAGTATATATATATATATATATATATATATATATATATATATATATATATATATATATATATATATATATATATGCTTTAGGAAATATTTTAAAAAATATTATTCTTTAAAGAAAATTTATTATGTTATTTTTTCCAGTAAATATATGCTCTAGGTTACATCCTCATCTTCGTAAGGAGAAAGTTTCATCGAAAGTTATGCAAGGAAATAGTGGTCTTTTGGTTAGGAATGTGGCTCCCAATTTAATGGTTGAGGGAAATGTTTATAATATGTAGGATACTTTTGAGAATAATATTACTCAAGTAATTGAGGGATATACTGCTAAAGAGCAGAAGACTACTGTTAAATCTATTCACTATACTTTAACTCATAAGGAAATTTCTACTCTTGACCCAAATTTTGATCGTGAAGATAACTCTATCTCTTCTTTACATAATCAGGGTCAAGATATGCATGAGTAAAGGCTGGATAGTACTATTAATCAAAATATTGGTTCATCTTTAGACACTGTTATTTGTGTTTATAAAATTAACTTGACTGTTATGGATTATATGATGGTTAAGAATATTTCTACTAATATGGATCCTAAACATTCTGTTATTATTGCTCAAATGGAAGGACAATATGATATGGTGGATGGTTTATTGGCAGTGGTAAATAGGTTATGGAGGACGGCTCTAGCTTATAGCAAGAGGATTAGCATGAAGGTTTGACTAATGATAGTAAGCTTCTTTTAAAATCGCACTCTAATAGTGATGCTTTTATTTATATCAAGGATATGAATATTATTGCTAAATGCTTTTCTAAAGTTGACAATGATACAAGTTACATTAAGTTTCATAGTAAAAGTAGCAGGAAGAAACATAATATCATTTTGCAACCTCCTAGACATCACCTACTCATATACTTCTCATTAATTTTGTTCTTTATATTTAATTGCATTATTTGGAATATTAGGGGCATTGGTAGTCCCACTTCTCGATTAAGAGCTAAGATCATTTGTCATGTTCAAATGCTTCTATTCTTGTTTTTCTTGAGCCTTTTATTTCTCCTAATAATTTGATTAGTACATCTCAATTTTTGTGTTTTAATTATGCTATTTTGAATGTGGCTAATAAAATTTGGGTATTATGGAAGGATCCTAATAAAATTGAAGTTATTGGTGACTTTACTCAAGTGATGCATTATAAGGTGGAGGTTTTTAATTTCCATTGTTGTGCTTCTTTTATGTATGCTGCTTCTACTCACTATATTAAGAAAATTCTTTAGGATAAACTCATAAATTATCATAGTATTTGTAATTTTTCATTGCTTGTTGGTTATGATTTTAACGCTATTACTAATCCTTTTGAGAGGATAGGAGGCTCTTCTCCTTCTTATCGGTCTATGTAGGACTTTAGTAACATGATTTTGGAATGTAATTTAATTGATATTGGTTTTTTTTTTTGAGAAAAGCAATTTTTGCATTAAAAAAGGAAAGCAAGCAAAAAAAACAACAACTACAAAGTAGATTCCTCCTTCATTATTTTGATAAATGAAGGAGGAACCTCATCCAAAGTTAAGTCTTCCCAAATAAAACTACCAACTATAGCATAGCTAGCACACAAATCCGCTAGCTTATTGCTATATCTTATAATACATTTAAAAATAACATTATTGAACTCTTGAAAAACTTCAAAGTTTTCCATACCTTTGCTCCCTTGGTTTAATGCTTTCTGAAAAACTTTGATCACATTTGAGTTGTCGCTCTCAATTATTGCTTCTTTGTATTTGAACATCCAATCCTTAGTCACATCTTTTAAAGATTTAATAGCAATCATTTCCAATTGATTTATGTCCCAATGAGTATAAGATATACCAAAAGCCAATAAGAATCTCCCTTTGTAATCTCTTATAACACCACCAACTCCAGCTTTGTATGAAGAGCATAGTGCAGCATCTACGTTGATCTTCAACCAATCGGGTGGTGGGGGATGCCAAGCATTAGACAACCAAAAAGGTTGATTAACATCCCCATTTTCTAGACTTGGTTCAAAAATCTTCAAAGTAAATGACGACATGCTAATAGCACTTGTAGCTATGTAATTCTCACTTACGGAAATTCCATCATGCACCAATTTATTTCTAGCTTTCCACGAGAGATAAACTACATTATAATAAAGGTTAATTAACATACCATTAACCTTGGATGTAGTTTCAAACCAGTTGCAACATTCTTCATAACTGTTAGCTATCGGAATTTGAAACCCCCAATCGTTAAGAAGTAAAATGACCTTTCTTAATTTTAAGCATTTAGTCAGAATGTGTTCGTTATCTTCATTACCAGAAGAACATCTGGGGCACTTATCGTCTTCCAGAAATCTTCTATATTTAAGGAACTGAAATCAAGGCAATGCATTTTTAAAAAGTCTGTAACAGAAAACCTGCACCTTCGGTATCAGCATAGCTTTCTTGATCCAAACAGTCCACCTGACAGTTTGAAAATTCCGAAACCATGATTCTGTGATCAGCTTAGGAATAGAATTTCCAGAATTCTGATAGATGAGCTCCATTTCATCATCTTTTTGTTCTTCTTTTATCTTGATTTGAAGAATTAACATAATCAAATCCATACCAAAGAAATTTTCAAGTTCTTCTATTTTCCATCTTCCATCTTCAATGAATCTGCTTAAACTGAAATCTCCTTCTTCTTGTGGCACAACAAAGGTTGGCCATTTATTAATACTTCTATCAAGAATCCAGATGTCTTTGAACACATCAATTTTAGAGCCATCAGCAATGCTCCATTTGATCAGGGGATTTAAATCTCTTCCACCGTCACATAAAATTTTCCAGGATGAAGAAGAATTCTTTTTGACATCATCAATACCAGGTTTCATTCAATATTTTTTAGATAAAACTTTTTGTAAAAGAGAATTATTATTAGAAAGATACCTCCATGTAATTGATATTGGTTTTGTTGGTAACAAATTTCACTTTAAATAGAGGTCATTTATGACAACATTTGGATCGTGTTCTCCTTAATGATTTTTGGCTTAATTATTTTAAAGCTATTACTATTGAGCATCTTATCAAGCCTCTTTTTTATCACTCCCCTTTATTAATTTGACTGGATTTTAGACATTTTAATGCCTCTTTGCAATTCATATTTCAAATTATGTGGTTACTTCATGACTCCTTCTTGCATGTGTTTCAGAATAATTAGCATGCTCCTCTACATCCGGATAACTCTATCTTTAGCATGACGAGACTTTAGTTTAAGCTGAAAAGGCTTACGAAAGTCTTGAATTGGTGGAATCATAACATTTTTAAAAACCTATTTACCAATATTTTGAAAGTTGAGCAGTAAGTGAACACTTTTGAATCTATTTGTCAAGTCAATCCTTCTAATCCTAATTTCAACCTATTAAGAAATGCTAAGGATTTTCTTTTTAAATTACAAGCATATAAGGAGGATTTTTTGAAACAAAAAGCTATTGCTAAGCATCTAGTTGAAGGTTACAATAACTCTAAATATTTCCATGCCTTAGTTAAGAGGAAAAGGGCTAAAAATTATATAGATAAAATTCTTCTGGAAGATGTTAATTTCACTGAGAATACTGTGGAAATTTCTAATTTAGCGGTTCAAAATTTTCAAAATCATCTCAATAAAAAGTTTACTCTAATTCAGATTGATAACCCATATATTATTCCAAACCTTATATCCCAATAAGAGAATGAATATCTTTCTAAACCTCTTACTTTTGAGGAAGTTAACGAGACACTTTTTGGTATGAATAGTGATTATGTGGTTGGGCCTGATGGTTTTACCACTCAATTTTTTCAAAAGTCATGGCACAATATTAATAATGACATTTTTTTTACTGTTTTGAATTTCATTACTGGAAGCTGTATCCCTAAGTTCCTTACCTCTACTTTTATTATTCTTATTCCAAAAAAAAACTCTGTTAGTTCTTGGAATGATTTTAGACATATTAGTCTTTGTCCCTTTTTTAACAAATTGATTTCTAAAATTTTCATGAATCATTTAAATTCTATTTTACCTAGAATTATTTCCCCTTTTTAGATGGGGTTTATAAAGGGAGGGCCATTATTGATAATATTTTATTGGCTCAAGAATTTTGCTAGGTTCTAAATGTTAGGGTGAGAGGGGGTAACTTAATTTTGAAATTGGATATGGCCAAGGCCTTTGAAATTATTGATTGAAACTTTATTTATAATATTTTGCAACTTTTTAGTTTTAGTTCGATCTTTATTAAGCATATTAGAAATTATTGAAGATGTTTATTTTTCTATTATTATTAATGGGTCTAGTAATGGGTATTTTAAATATTCTAATGGTTTAAGACAGTGTGACCCTATTGTTTAGGTAGTTGCTACTTAGTTTTGCATGTTTGATATTCTTGCAACTATATTTTTTATGATTCTAAATATTATTGCTTTGATTATTATTTCTCCTAACATATGTTGGAAGAATTGTTTTCCTCTTGTGTGTACTAACATTTCAGGGAAATCATACTCTGGATTGTTAAAGACTTCAAATCAAGGTCAGTTTAGAGTTTATTATAATTTGAGTATGTATTTTCCATTTTATTGAGTCTGAGAGAGTGTGATTATAATTGAGTAACTGAGCTCACCTACACTAGGGGAGAGATTTAAATTCATATTTTTTTAACTGATCGTACTGTACGATATCCCTTCATACTGGATGATGTAGTCAGTTATTTTCCTGATGTGCAGTAAAAAAAATAGAACTGAAAATTTTTCTAAGTATGGATCATACAGGTTAATCCCAGTTCGTACATGCTTTCATGGTACAAATGGCTCAGGTCCAACCTCGCTCAAAATTTTTTTCTAAGTATGGATTATACGGGATAATCCTTGTTTGTACATGCTTTTCATGAGTACAATCTTCTCGGGTTCCAAGTCACGCAAAAAATATATATATATATATTTTTTAAGTATGGATCATACTGTAAAAAATTGGATCATATATACCTTTTAAGGTACGAACATCTCAGGTTCCAGGCAACACAAAAATAGTTTTTTAAGTATGGATCATACTGTAGAAACCTAATTCATACATGCCTTCCAAGGTATGAATGTCTCGGGTTGCAAGTCGTGCAAAATATTTTTTTTCTAAATATAGATTTTACTGTACAGACCCAGTTCGTACATGACTTTAAAAGTACAAACGTCTTGGGTACGTTCTCGCTCATTTCGTCCTAATGTTTTAAACAGACAAATTTTAAAATTTTCTATTATTCATCCTGGATGAACATAGTTTGTACCGGACGATGATCGTGTATGAAATGATTTTGTACTAATTCACAACATGTTCATACACAATAGTATTTAAAATTTTCATATGTATACAATTTGATCGTAATGTATGGATTCAAGAAGTTTTTTGGACGCATAAATTATGCTCAAAATTGAAAAAATCAGTTTTCTGGACGGTTTTTCACGTCTTTTGTATAAAAGGTCCATTAAAAACTGTCGTGTAATCTTCTCAGAGTCTTGTATTTATAATTTTTCAAGGGCAGTTGAAGGAGAGAGTGTGAGAGAGTGTTTGAAATAGATTTCTTGCTAGTGGAGTATGAAGGGTTTACAAGGTTACTCAAAGGTAAAAATCTCTGTGTTTTGATTTGTGTTTTTCACTCTTTCTTTTATCTTTCTAGATTACTCGTGAGAAGATCTTTGAAGAAAGATCTGATTCTCTGTCGACACTTGGAAAGTGTGAATAGACGACGGTTCTCTGTCGACACTTGGAGAGTGTGAATAGCTAAATATACTCTGCCTACGCTTGGAGGGTGTGAAAGGATGAAGGTACTTTGCTTATACTTGGAGGGTGTGAAAGGATGAAGGTACTTTTCCTAGACTTGGAGGGTGTGAAAGGATGAAGGTACTCTGCCTATACTTGGAGGGTATGAAAGGATGAATGTTCTCTACCTACACTTGGAGGGTGTGAAAGGATGATGGTTCTCTGCTGCACCAGGGATTGATAAAAAAGAGTTTTGTAAAGGATTCTCCGCCTTACTGTGGGGGAAAAAGGAGAGTCACTTTTAGTAATAGTACAATACATGAAGAGAGAGTCTTCAGGGAATGGATGTAGGTCGTATTTGATCGAACCACTATAAACCTTTATGTCATTTTAATTTTTGCTGCTTACTTACTGTATTTTAATTTTGTGGTTGAAAAGTTTTTATTTTTGAATTAATTGGTTTCAAATTTTAAATCCAAGAGTAGTATTTTTTAAATTACCAATTCACCCCCTCTTGGTTAGGCTTGGGACATTAGATTAGGTTTAATAACCTATTCAAGATTCAACAAGTGGTATCAGAGCATTATTTCAAAACCATAAGTTTAGTCTACTTTTAAAAATGAGCATGGCTACCTTTGGAAATTAGAACATGCCATAAGGTTACTTGATCACTAGACCTCGCTTGTTTGATAACAATCTTTTGATTTTTGGAAAATAAGCATGTCTACATTTTTACAGTCACTAGATTATCGTATGTGGATCTTAATTCAAGAAGGGTATACAAAACCAACTAGATTAGTGGTTGGATTAGGTATGATTGGAAATTTTCAAAAACATTTTATTGAAAATGTGCTACTTGTAGAAGGCTTAAAATATAATCTGTTGAGTATAAGCTAGTTATGTGATAAAGGATACAATATAAAAATTTTTCTACTAACTTCATATTAAGCCTAAATGGTAATAATTTTTTGTATGGAATAAGGGTAAATAATGTTTATATGCTAGATTTAAATTTTATCAAAACTCCTAATTCTTTTTTCTTGAAATTTATTTCTAATGAATCATGATTATGACATAGGAGACTTTATCACTCTAACATAAAAACTTTATAAAAATTACCCAAAAAGAGTTGGTTAGAGGTATACGAAAACTAGACTTTACTAAGGATCACCTTTGCGATGCATGTCAATTAGGAAAATAGGTGAAGTCCTCTTTTCATTCCAATAAGGATCTTAGAACTAGTAAACCATTTGGAGATTTTACATATGGATATTTTTAGACCAGTTGGAATTGTAAGTCTAGGAGGGAAGGTATACGAATTTGTGATTGTAGATGATTTTTCAAGATTTAATTGGGTTAAATTCTTATATCATAAGAGTGAATCAGTTGAAGAGTTTATAGATTTTTTGACATGGATTCAGAGGAAACTAGGATGTGAGAATTTAACAATCCAAAGTGATCGCATTGAAGAATTTGAAAATAAAAAAAATTGAGGATTTTTGCAAAGAAAAAGGAGTTGATCACAATTTCTCCACACCTAGAACCCCTCTACAGAATGGGGTAGTCGAAAGAAAGAACATAACATTGATTAAAGCCGCTCAAGCCATATTGGTAGAATATTTACTTCCTAAAGTTTTTTGGGTTGAGGTGATTAGGTTTGCATGTTATGTTCTGAATAGAGTGAACATTGGATCGAAATTAAATAAAACACTCTATGAGCTTCTTAAGGGAAGAACACCTAATTTGTCATATTTGTATATTTTTGGATGTAAGGTTTTCATATATAATAATGGAAAATTTTCTTTAGAAAAATTTGATTTAAAGTCAGATGAAGAAATTTTTCTGGGATACTCTAGTGTTGGAAAATTGTATAGAGTATTTAACAAAATAACTTTGGTAATTGTAGAGACCACACATGTTTTATTTGGTGAATTTGGAAATTTGGAAGAGCCAAATTTGGAAGAGGATGAAATAGAAAATAACTCACAAAAGATTGAGAAAAGTAATTTAAATGAAAAGTTGCAGATAGAAAACTTGATGCTTATAGATTTGAGATTTTCTAAAAATTACCCAAAGGAATTGATTTTAGGTGAACCTAATGAGGGTGAAAGGACTAGGCTAGGACTAAGTAAAGAAGTCAATCATTATGTTTTTATTTCAATGATAAAACATATAAATATAAATGAAGCACTTTCAGATGAATTTTGGATTTTGGCAATGCAAGAAGAATTAAATCAATTTGTGAGAATTGATATTTGGAAATTTATTGCAAGGCCAAAGGATCAAAATGTAGTTTGAACTAAGTGGGTTTTCAAAAACAAAATTAATGACTTGGGAGTTATCACTAGAAATAAGGCTAGATTGGTGGCTAAGGGGTATAATCAGATTTAAGGGATTGATTTTGAGGAGACTTTTGCCCCTATAGCGAGACTTTTGTAATTAGGGTTTTATTAGCCTTTGCCTATTTTAAAGGATTCAAATTATTTCAAATAGATGTTAAAAGTGCCTTTTTAAATGGAGTGATTAAAGAGGATATTTATATTGAACCACCTCCTAGGTTTTGAAAATTCAAATACCCAAATCAAGTTTTTAAATTGAAAAAGGCACCTAGGGCATGGTATGAGAGGTTGAGCACTTTCCTACTTGAGAGATCTTTTAAAAAAGGAACTATGGACACCACTCTCTTTTTGAAGAAATTGGGAGATGATACTTATTGTACAAATTTATGATGATGATATCATCTTTGGATCTATAAATAAAAATCTTTTTGATAATTTTTCTAAAATAATGAGTAGTGAATTTGAAATGAGTATAATGGAAGATTTGAGTTTCTTTCTAGGTTTTAGTATTAAGCAAATTGAGGAGGGAATATTTCTTAGTCAGTCAAAGTATTTTAAGGACATCCTAAAAAGTATGAAATGGACAGTGCTAAACCTGTTAGTACACCTATGAGTTCCTCAGTTCAATTGGATAAGGACCCAAACATAAAGACTATTGATCAAAAGAAATTTAGGGGAATAATTGGATCTTTTCTTTACTTGACTGCTAGTATACCCGATATTATGTTCAGTGTTTTCTTGTGTGCTATATTTGAATCTGAGCCAAAAGAATCACATTTGACACCTGTAAAAAGGATTTTGAGATATCTCTTGGGAATGCAGAACTTAGGGATTTGGTATCCTAAGTTTAGCTCTTGATTTGAAATAATTTCATAGTCAGATTTGGACATTGTAGGTTGTAGGATTGATAGAAAGAGTACTTATGAAACTTGTCAATTTATAAGAAATTCTTTAGTTTTTTGGTCGAGTAGAAAACAAAATTCTATAGCCTTATCTACTACTGAAGTTGAATACATTGCCTTAGGAAGTTATGTGGCAGAAGTTCTTTGGTTGAAACAATAGTTGATTGATTTAGGATTTACAATAGGCAAAATTCTAATTTATTTTGATAACAATAGTGCCATTTGCATTTCAAAAATCCTATTCAATATTCTAGAACAAAACATATAGACATAAGGCATCATTTCATAAGGAATCATGTATCTAAAGGAGAAATTGAATTGAAACATGTGTTAACTGAAAATTAACTTGCAGATATTTTTACAAAACCACTAGCCTTTGATACTTTTAGCAACATTAAGAACAAAGCTTGGTGTGATTGATCTTAATGCCTAATCAAAATTTTTTACCAACTTGATATGTGTTTTTATTTTTTTTCTATTTTGTATTTAATGTGTTTGTTTATGTTTGTGTTTTTCTATTTTTTTATGTTTTGTATGATTTTGAAATGTTTTCAGATTGAATTTTCTGTTTCTAACTGATCGTGCGAATTTTTCTAAGTGTTCTATTCATACTATATTAAATTATTTTCATCCTGTATGAATTCTGCAGCATGTCGCTCGTTGTTTTGAACTGATTGTGTATAGATTTAATTTTCCAATACATATCATACTATGTGATATTTATATCATCTCAAACAATTTGTATTACTTCATCTATATGCATGTAGATAGTTATACGGGTAGAATCAGTTATTATAACTAATCGTACGAACAAACATGTAGTTCATACAAACGAATAATGTTTCATTCTATGTGGGCGATGAATCAAACCGTCTTTAAAATGATCTTAAATAATCAATCATCCTGGATGAACACCTATTCGTCTGTACGATCGTCTGGTCAAAAGGACTGTACGAAAGAATGCTTTGTAACTTGCGTGATTATGAAAAGTCATTTCATTTTGAACATATTCATTCGTACATACAAAATTATTTTTGTACATGACGAACCATCAATTGTATAGTACGAATACTTTTTTGTATATATGAAAGATCATTTTTTTAAATAGAAGGGCTTTGGAATTCATTTTCATTCACTTTAATAGCCTTTTCCAATCCTTCAAATCTTAGCAATGGCCAGTTCTAGCAAGAGGGGTAGACTCACTAAGGGTTCATCTTCCAAGAGTGGAGACGATAACTTTCTATCTAGGGCTAATGGGGATTCCTTTCTTAGGTTTATTTTTGCCAAGATTATACCCTCTAGAATCCTACTACAAGAGGATATTCACTTTCAAGTGATGCCTCTTTTTGTCGCTACTCAATTTGCATTTATCTTGACTTTGATTAACACCTAATACAAAGAGACCTTTCACTACATTCTATCAAATATGTCTTTTAGTGAGGACGATCGTAGGATTAGATCTTTTTTTTTTTTAAGAAAAGGATAGAAATAACTAAGGAAGATTTGGGGACCTTTTTGCACTTAAGGACTCAGGGGGTTAGAGTCCACACTTGGACTTCTACATATGATTTTAATTGAATTGAAATAAACAAAGTTATTAGAGGGATTGAGCAAGTATGTCATTTTCCTAGGGTCTATTCCTTAAACCAAAATGCAAGGATCATTCAACATGTCTTTATAACCTCTATCATTCGTAAAGCTGGTGATCGCTTTAACATCACACCTCTTCTGTCTACTGTTACTTATCTTATAATGACTGGTCAACCTATAGATGAAGCCTAACTTATTATTAACTATATTCATGAGCTTTCTGAAATTGGCCAAGTCTCATAACAGGAAGAAAAACATTGAGTTAGGACACCTAGTGACATATATCCTTGAGAAAAAGTATAATCTTATTCATCCTGATCCTCTCCTTGAATTACCTATATACTTCACTGATACCTCATTTCGAGCACTCTTTAAAGGTGATAATTCAAGTGTGGATTCTGAGGGAGAAGGGAGAGACCCAGCACCTGCACAAGCACCAGCACCTGTACCTACACCTGTTCTTGGACCTAACTTTCAAGAGACGGTCCATCATTTTGACCGACTAGAGGGTCATTTTGATTAGCTCTTTGATCAAGTTCAGACTCACCTAACCCAGCATGATGCTCAATACCAGCAAGACATGGGATGGAAATCCGAGGATAGTTTGAATCTGTGACGCTAATGTATCTATGATAAATAGCTATTTTTCTATGTTCAACCAGCCTCCACCATATCAGGGCAGCTCTGATTAGTAAATGTACTTCTTGAGAGTTGTCTTTGCTAGTCCCGTATGATGCGATGATCTTTATGTTGTGTTTATTTTAGTGTTTTCTGATGTTGTTATGTTATCGTGTTCTAAATTTTATAATATTGATATCAATTGTGCTTCATTGTATCACTTGCTTATATTGATATCAATAAAAAATGACTTATTTTGTTAGTTGATTTTGTTATTTATTTGAAATATTAGAATGCCTATATGTTAATCCTATTTTAATTATCTAAAAATTATTATAAACTAAACCGCAATACAAAAATTAATTTCATTATAAAATTTAATTTTCTAAAACTTAAATTAATTTATAACTTGATCAAGTCAAAAACTATCAATCTCTTATTCATTTTAGGCATACATAATTCAAATATTATTATTATAATTTTGATGTCTTATTATTTTTGTATATCTTTTTTCAATATAAATATCTTTGTAACTTAGAGAAGTTTTGAATTTATCGATTATTGATTTTAGAAAGATCAATAAAAAAAAGGGGGAGTATAAAAAAGAAATGTACAAATGTACAAAAGTCAAAAGAATGTGTAATTATTTGCAAATTGAAAAGAGGCACAAAATTAGCTCAAATAAAAAAATATACACAAAGTGTGCCCCAAATAATTGGAAAGATGCGCAAAGTCACCAATTGAAAATATTATTTCCTCTATCTACTAATCTTTAAATTCAAATCAATCTAATTATCAATTATGTTTTATATTGAAATTGAAATTATCTAATCTTCATTTAGTCATTTTTTCAATATTTTTTCTTATCTAATTGTCTAAACTGTTTCATGACTTTGATATATTTATCTTATTTTTATTATATTTTAATTTAAATGTTATGAATCTTTATTTCTCTCTAATAAATATAAATCTTGCTATTGCAATTATAATTCAATCTCTTTCAAGAACTATTATATAAGGTTTCACATATGACTTTCTTACATTTCTTTTGTTTTTCTTCTTCCTTCTTGTTGTTCGTTGTCAAAAATGGGGAGAAATATTGTTTGAGTTTTTAAAAGAGTTTTTTTTTTATGTTTTGTATTTGTATTTGTTGCATTTCATTTTACATTTTAGTGTTCGTGATAGTTGTTTTATTTTTATGCTTGAAGTTATTTTTTTTATTTTTCTGTTTGAAGTGTTTTATGGGTTTATGAAAAAAAAAAAAAAAAAAAAAAAATTTGACTTGCTCTTAATAGAAATTTCCTTATATTCACATGCTTATTTATTCAGGGGGAGTTAAGAGAAATTTAGGATTTTTAATTTTATTCAAACAGTAATTATTTTACCATCATAAAAAAGGGAGAGATTATTGAGATAGTTGATATTTAGTTTTACATGTTTGATATTATTGCACCTTTTATGTTTTTGATGATTTCAAATATTATTTCTTTGATTATTATTTCTTCATAACATATGTTGGGAGAATTGTTTTTCTCTTGTGTGTACTAACATTTTCGGGAAATCATACTCTAAATTGTTGAAGACTTTAAATCAATATCAGTTTAGAGTTTATTATAATTGGAGTATTTATTTTCTATTTTATTGAGTCTTAGAGAGTGTGATTGTAATTGAATAACTGAGCACACACACGTTGGGGGAGAAATTTAAATTCATATTTTTTAGCTAATCGTACTATACGATATCCCTTTATACTAAACGATCTTGTCAGTTATTTTCCCAATGAGCAGTCAAACGAACAAAAATGAAAATTTATCTATGTATGGATCGTACGGGATGATTTCAATTTGTACAAGCTTTCACGATTATGTACGGCTCGGGTCTGACCTCACTCAATTTTTGTATAAAAGGTCCATTAAAAACTGATGCGTAATCTTCTTAGAGTCTTGTCTTCATGATATTTTGAGGACAATTGAAGAAGAGAGTGTTTGAAAGAGATTTCTTTCTAGTGGTGTGTGAAGGGTTCACAAGTTTACTCAAAGGTAAGGATCTATGTGTTTTGATTTGTGTTTTTCACTCTTCCTCTTATCTTTCTAGATTGCTCGTAAGAAAATCTTTGAAGAAAGATCTGGTTCTTTGCTGAAACTTAGAATGTATGAATAGAAGATGTTTCTCTGCCTGACACTTGGAAAGAGTAAATAGCCAATGGTACTATGCCTACAATTGGAGGATGTGTAAGGATGAAGGTACTCTGCCTACACTTAGAGGGTGTGAAAGGACAAAAGTACTTCACCTACACTTGAGGGTGTGAAAGGATGAAGGTACTTTACCTATACTTGGAGGATATTAAAGGATGAAGGTTCACTACCTACACTTGGAGGGTGTGAAAGGATGAAGGTTCTCTGTCGCACCAGGTATTGGTGGAAGAGAGTTTTGTAAAGGCTTCTCCCCCTTATAAATCTTTATGTCATTTTAATTTTTGGTTCTTACTTACTGCATTTTAATTCTATGGTTGAAAAGTTTTTATTTTTGAATTAATCAATTTCATATTTTAAATCCAAGAGTAATATTTTTTTAATTACCAATTCACCCCCCTCTTGGTTAGCCTTGGGACATTAGATTAGGTTTAACAACCTATTCAAAATTTGACACCTATTTCTCCTGCTATTTTTATTATTGATACTGAATTTTTATCTAGAAGTCTTTCCAATCTTTTTGAGAAAACTCCCAGTCTTTATTTCAGAATGTTGGGCGATTTCCCCATCTCTCATTTTTTTTGCTGAAGATTTTATTATTTTTACGAATATTTCTATTTACAGGATTCATAAACTTTTGGATTTTTTTGATTAATTTGAAATGTTAGTGGTTTATCTCTTAATAAAAATAAAGTTGTTTTATCGTTTCTAAGAGAGTTCCTAATGATAAGATTTTGTCCATTAAAGATTTAACTAGCTTTATGCATGTTCATTTAACCATTAAGTATCTTGGGATTCCTCACTTTAAAGAAAGAAAGAAAACCTTTCTTTTTGATGATCATATTACCTCTATTATGAATATGTTTTATCATGGGATTCTAACTTTCTGAGCTTTGGTGGTAGATTAACTCTTCTTAAAGTGTTCTTTGCTCCTTTCTACTTTATATCTTTCAGACTATGTTGTCGACTCAAGAGGTTTCTAACAGAGTGCATATGCTTATTAATAAAATTTTTTTGAAAGGTAATTCTAGCAACTCTAAAATTACCTGGGCCCCATGGGATAAATGTTGTGGTATTCTAGTTAAAGGGGGTTCAGGTTGTAAAAGTATGAATGACTTGGCTTATGCTTTTTCTTTTAAATTATGGTATAATTTTCATGCTAAAGTGAGACTTTGGGCTAATTTTATGTTTGCTAAGTACTATTTTTGGTAAGCACTCTACTAGTGCTTTTAATCAAGGTGATTCAAAAGTGTGGCAAAGAATTTGCAAGGTTAAATGGGCTGTTTAGCATTTTATTTATTAGGGGCTTGGTAAGCGCAATGTTTTCTTTTGGCAGGATGGTTGGTTGGGTAAATTGTCTATTAAATCCATTATGAATTCTTCTTCCATTACAGCTATTAAGTTTAATTCTTGTCTCACTAATAATAGTTGGGATTATGAGAAACTTTATAATATTATCCCTAATTTTATTATTCATCAAATTTGAATCTTCCTATCAATACTACTTTTAATGATATTTTCTTATGTGATTTGTCTAATGATGGTGGCTTTCATTTGAAGAACTCTTGGCATGCCTTTCATCCTAGAAAAAATATTGAGAATATTTTCTCTATGATTTGGCATAAGTGTATTCCTTATTCTTTGGCTATCTTTGTGTGGAGAATCCTGCATAAATTTATTCCCATGGATGATAATCTCATCAAAAGAGGCTTTATTTTGCCTTCGAAGTTCCAATGTTGTTACCATTTGGAGAATATGCATCATGTTTCTATTTCTGGACCTATTGCTTCTAAAACATAAGTTTATTATGATAACATGTTTCAATTGAATTACTTTAATGCACATTTATCTATGAAGTCTATGCTTAATGCTTGGTTCATTAAGACTAAAGGGCAAATCTGAAATGTTATTCCTTCTATCATTTTATGGTATTTATGGTTAGAAAGGAATAATTCTCTTTTTAATGGTGTTTATATGAGTCATGTTAAGGTTATCCAGAATGTTAAAAATAAGATTTTGGCCCTTTTCTTAGTTAAACTAATCTCTTCCAAGAACTTTTAAAATTATGCTTTTGTGGGTTCTACTTTAGGTCATAATTGGAAGGAAGGTCATATTGTGAAAGACTCTAGAATTTTTTTCTGGATCAAACCCCCCATTAATTTCTATAAAGCTGATCATTGATGGTGTTAGCAATGATTCCACTGTGGTTTATGGTGGGGTTATTAGAGATTGTGATGGAAGTCTTATTATGGCCTTTGCTTGTCCCTTAAAAAATGGTGATGTGTTCCTTGCTACTACATAGGCTATTCTTTATGGTTTAAGGTTAAGTATTTCTCTTAACTTAACTAATGTTTTTATTGAGGTAAATTATGATTATAATTTCCAATTCTAAAATTATAATGGTGATACAACTTGTAATCCTGATCTTTTTATTAGGTGAGAGAAATCAAGAATCTGTTGATTTTCTTGAATTCTTCTTTCTATCATATCTATAAAAGTGCAAATCCTTGTACTAACTAGCTTGCTAATTGGGGGTGTGGTTTAGAGGTTTTATCTAATTTTTTTAGGACCAACCTTCTAATGGCTTTGAAAAGGCTTCTTAAACTTGATTTTATTGGTGTTCCCTATGTTAGAACTTATAGTGTTTTTTTCTTGGTTTTTCCTCTTTGGTTGCCTGCATGGGGATTTGGGCCTTCTTGTTTTGATTTTCTCTCTTAATTTGTCCTGGTTTATTACTGGATACTACTGTCAGCTGGGGGGGGGGGGGGGGTGTTTATTTCTTCTCCTGCTTTGATGGGTCTTGGTCTTTTGGCTCCTTGGGTAGCAGGTGTTTTTTGATCCTATTTCTTTAGTATGAACTTTCTTCTTTTTCTTTTGGTTGGTGTTGGTTTTCCTGGTGCTCTTCTCGAGCCTTACTGCCTGAGAGCCTGGTATGGCAGGTGCTAGACAGGTATTGCTTTTTATGTGCTGGCATTGATCTATTGGATACATGTTGGGTGGGTTATTTTTTGGCTGCAGGTTGGGGTTCGCTTTCCCTGGATCTTCTGCATCTTTTACCCTTCTATTTGTTGGGTGTTTATGTCCCTTATTTGGTTTGGCTTTTTGGTGGGTGTTTTTTTGTTGTTTATTTTTCTAATTTGGGTTATTGCTTGGGTTGGCATTGTTGAATCTGTATAGGTTGTTAAACCTAAGCTATTGTCCCAAAGCTAACCAAGAGGGGCAGGGGGGGGGTGAATTTGTAAATTTAAAAATTCTCTTGGATTTTTAAAATAAAAAACCATTTTTAAAACTCATAGCAAGTTAATTTAAGTTTCAAAATAATTTTTCAACCATAGTAAATAACTTGCAGTAAATAAATGCATAAATTAAAAGAGAAAGATTTATAGTGGTTCGGTCAAACATGACCTAAATCCACTCTCTCAAGACTCCCTCTTAAGGTATTGCACTAATACCAAAGTGTCTATCCTTTTGGCCCCACAACAAGGTGGAGAAGCATTTACAAAACCTCTCTTCCACAAATCCTCGATGTGGTAGAGAAACATTATCCATTCACACCCTTCATGAGTCGGTAGAGAACCATCCTCCTTCACAACCTCTAAGTATCGGCAAAGAACTGTCATCCTTTCACACCCTCCAAGTGTCAGCAGAGTACCAGATCTTCTTCAAAGATCTTCTCATGAGCAACTAGAAAGAAGAAAAGAAGATTAATCACCAAATTCACAAAGAGATTCTTACCTTTGAGTAACCATGTGAATCCTTCACACTCCACTTGCAAGAAATCACTCTCAAATACTCTTCCACACTCTTTCTTTCACTTGCTCTTGAAAATCAAAAAGGAAAGACTTTTTTACGTCAATTTTAGAGGACCTTTTATATCAAAGACATGAAAAACTATCCAAAAAAATGAAATTTTCTATTTTGAGCGTACACGATCATATTATACGATTGTATGCTTATACGTACGAAGAGTTCAAAAATTGTTACGTACGATCTTGTTGTGAATTGGTATGAAATATTTTCGTATACGATGATCATTCAATATGAATCCAATTCTTACTATACAAATAGTTAGAAAAATTTTTAACTTCGTCGGGACAAAGAGGCACCCAACAATTTCGTACCCTGGTTGGCGTACGTATGATGAATGTTGAGTCTAGTGAATAGGTTGTTAGACCTAAGTTAATGTCCCAAGGCTACGAAGAGGGCGGGTGAATTGGTATTATTTAAAAACTTAACCCTCTTTGAATTTTTGTTGAATGAAAATGAAATTTTTTTTATAGAAAAGTTTTTCAACCACACAGTTTTTTAAACAAAAGAAAAATGCGGAAAATAAAATTAAAGTAAAAGACACAAGATTTATAGTGGTTCGGTCTAAACCAGACCTACATCCACTCCCCAGAAGCACCCTCTGAGTACAGCACTAATACCAATAGTGTCTCTCCTTTTGCACCAACAGCAAGGCGGAGAAGCCTTTACAAACACTCTTTTCACCACTACCCAGTGCGGCAGAGAATCGTCATCCTTTTACACAATCCCAGTGTTGGCAGAGAACCTTCCGTCCTTTCACACTCTCCTAGTGTGGGCAGAGAACCCTTTTTCCTTTCACACTCTCCTAGTGTGAAAAGAGAACCTTTCATCCTTTCACACTCTCCTAGTGTGGGTAGAGAACCCTTCGTCTGTTCACACTCTCCAAGTGTCGGCAGAGAACCGGATCACCTTGACAGATCTTCTCACAAGAAATCTAGAAGGAAGAAAGAAAAGAGTGAAGTAATCCAAATTCACAAGTAGAGATTCTTACCTTTAAACACCAAGTGAAGCCTTCACACTTCAGTGGAAGAAATCCTTCTTTGAATGCTCTCTCACACACTCTCCTTGACCTTTCTCTCAATAGGCATGAAGATCAAATGGAAAAAAGATTGGGTGGCAGTCTAATTTGGACTATTTATACAAAAGACAAGAGAAACTGCCCAAAAACTGCAAGTTTTCAATTCTGAACGCAGTGGATCGTCCCGTACGATCGTGGATCATCATGGACGATTTTACTTAAATGGTCGAAAACAAACCTTATGTATATTGGTACGAATTATTTTCGTACACGCTAATCGTCCCGTACAAACCAGGTTCGTCTGGTACGAAACTGTTATTACATAGGTCGATTCACGAAATTCTTCAGGACGTAACCAACTGACGTATGTCGGTTCAGTTCATCCTGGGATGAATAGGTTTCGTCTGGACGATTTTAGCAAGCCTCAATACAGAGCCGTTCGTCTTGGGATGAACCTTAAATTTTGTTTGGACGAACAGGGCACGGTGAGAATACAGAGACGTTCGTCCTGGGATGAACCATTGATTTCGTCTGGACGAATAGTAGAAAGTGAGAATTCTAATACATTCATCCCGGGATGACTATTAAATTCGTCCTAGACGATTAGGACTTAGAAAAATTTTCTCTCCGCCTGTTCGTTCTATTGCTCTCCTTAGGGGTAATTGGTATGTTCGTCCCATACGAACTAAGTTCATCCTGTACGATCAGTTAAAAACAATTTCTCAAATGTGTATATTGTGATTTTTCACTCAATTACAATCACTCCCTCTCATATAAAAAAATATGAAAATTTGTTGAATTTGATTACAAGTCTTCAATATCTTGGAGTTTATTTTCCTGAAATGTTAGTACACACTAGAGCAAGAAATAAATGTTCGAAATAGTGTTAGGAGATATATGTAAAATAATTATAATTAAAATCATCAAAATAATACAAGTTGCAAGAATGTAAAACATGCAAAATAGCAACTCTCTTTACAATCTCCCCCTTTTTGATGATGGAAAAATAATTATTGTTTATAGGAATTTCAATTCTAAATATCTCCCTTAAACTCCCCCTGAATTGATGAATACATGAAATATAAGGAGGCATATATGTAATTTTTTTTTTTAATTTTGAAGAAACAATTAAAACACACATTCAACTATAAAAAAGAACAATCAAATCCCAAAAAAAATAAAAATAAAAAATAAAACAAAACAAACAAAAAATTAAAACAAAACAAAGAAATAATAAATAATTTCTCCTCCTTTTTGACAACTACAAAAAGTGAAAAAGAGAAGAAAGATAGAAATGTAAGTAGAAGTATGAAATTCAGTTTATAATTTAATCTTGAAAGTGACTGAAATAAGATATGCAAATAAAATTAAGTCATTAGAGAAATCATAGAGATTCATATAATTGAAGAAGTGTTATAACATAGAGAATACAAAGAATTTATCAAAGGCATGTGTCAATTTAGATATTAAGATAAAGAAAATCATTGCACAAGGGATGAATATAAAAATTTATATTTCACATTTCAATGTCAAGTATAAATGAACATAAGAATAATTTGAATTAAGAGATTGAAAGAGTTTGGAAAGAAAGAATTACCACATGTGGCGCTTTGCGCATCTTGTTCATATATATATTATTATTTGGCACATTTTTGTGCATTTGTTTACTGTGGGCTTATTTTATGTCTCTTTTTGTCATTGCAAATTTTTTGTACACTTCTTTTGATTTTTGTACATTTGTACACTTTTCAAGAGTAATTGAATTCTTTCCAAAGTTAATAATCTAAGATTTCAAATTTTTCTAAGTGCATAAATACTATTTAAAAAGAGAAATACAAAATAAGAAAACATCTAAAATGCAATAATAATATTAGTACTAGAGTAGTCTAAATAAGAGACATGAAATTGAAGATTCTAGTAATATCAAGTTATAAGCATTTCTTAATTATAAAATAAATATATTTTCTAATGAAATTAATTTTAATTTACAATTTAAATAAGGCACTATTAAGATTAAAAAAAAATTGAAAGTCATAAAGTCTAACTCACATTTCCCAAAACATTAGACAACAAAACATTACAACATTTATTGATATCAAATGAAGATATTACAATACCATACATGATATCAATAACAACAACATTAAAACAAGGAGAAAGATGATAATCTAAAACACATTACAAACACATTAACTAAAAAAGAGACACTTAAACAAATACTACAATCATTCTCAAGGACCCTGATCTGGAGGAGGAGGAGGTGCAGCATTAAAAAAGTTGAAATAACTACTCATCACAAACATATTGGAATTAATGGAATTAATCTGTTCACGCATGAAACCCATGTCTTGATTGTACTTAAGGTCTTGCTGTTGTAGATGAGTTTCAATTTGATCAAATATTTGATCAAAGTGAGCCTCTAAGTTGTTAAATCTTTGAACCAAATCCTGATAATTTGGTTATGCAGCATGTGAAGGTTCACCCTCTTCTTCTGTTTCACTCAATACTACATGAGGTTTTCTTGGGTCGTCCTTGTTGAAGATTGCCCTAAATGAACCGTCATTGTAGTAGAGTGTTTCTTCAAAGTCTGAAACTGGGTGAATTAAATCATGCTTCTTCTCTAAAATGTAGGCAATCAGATGGCCTAATGCTATGTTCTTTTTTCTTTTATGATCTCTATGACCAATTTCAGAGAGACCATAAATATAGTCGATTAGGAGTTGGGCCTCATCTATGGGTTGCCTGGTCATTATCAAGTAGGTAACTGTAGAGAGAAGTGGAGTGATGTTGACTCTATCACTAGCTTTAGGTATAATAGAAGATCTAAGAACATGCTGGATGATTCGGGCATTAAGATTTAAATTGGCTACTTTTGGCAAATGGTCCTTAACTTTTATTCCTCTAAGAACATTGTTAACTTCAGTCCAGTCAAAGCTAGTGGTGGTAAAAGTGTGTGCTCTAATCCCTTCAGTCCTTAAATTTAAGAAGATACCAAAGTCAGCCTTGGTGATTTCTATTTTCTTTTTGAAGATAAAGGAACTAATAATAGAGTGGTCGGAATTAAATGATATGTTTGCCAGAAAATATTGGAAGGTTTCCTTATTATAGAGATGGACTAAGGTGAGGATTAGTCCAAATTGAGTTGAAGCAAAAAGGGGCATTACCTTAAAGGTCAACTGCTCCTGAAGAACTCTAGATGGAGTAATTTTTGCAGAGGCAAATCTAGGAAAAGACTCTTCATTTGCTCTAGACAGATAATTTTCAGATGTATTCCTAGGAGGCCCCTTATTTAAAATCTTTTGGCGCTTGCTTGAACTAGCCATTGAAGGATTTGAAAAGATGAAGTCTTTGAAAGTGATGTGTGAGAGTGACTGTTCAGTAAAAATTGCCATTAATTTAAAGAATTACAACTGTTCGTACCAGACAAAATTTCGTTCGTCCCGTACGAATTCGATTCATCCCCGTATGAAAATATTTTGTATGGACGAATGAGTGAGTCAAAATAATAATGGCTATTTGTAATCACACAATTTACGAAGCATCCTTTCGTACAGACTTTTGACCAACACGATCGTACAGACGAACACGTATTCGTACATACGATCAAAAGTTAACTCGTTTTAATGGTAGTTGAAAACCGTCCCCCGCTATGAACCGACATCTGTTCATCTGGACGAACTAAAGGTTCGTACAGACGAAGTTTATTTTTAAAACTGTCTTATCCGTTCAACTGCTATATTCAATCGTCCCGTCATTTGAGAAAAGTTATTTCGTCCTGGACGATAGTGAGGATCGTACAGACGAACTACATTAACAACTGCTCTTAAGACGGTTTGAAATCACGTAGACTGAATTTTACACACATCGTCCTATACGAAAACTTTTTGTCCCGGACGATTTACACAAATTTGTATTTTTATCAAAGAAAACAAAAATAAACACACAAAGTACAATAGACAATGACAAATGCACAAACTCTAAATAAAAAAAAAACACTAAAAAAAATCATAAAAACAAAATCATAAAAACATAAACTACGAAAATATAAATATCAATGTTGCAAAAACATTTTTATTTAAGCATTCAAATCAATTATACCAAGCCTTGTTCTTAATGTACTGAAAGTATCAAAGGCTAAAGGTTTTGTAAAAATATCAGCAAGTTGATTTTCAGTAGAAACATGGATAAGTTGAATTTCTCCCTTGGATACATGATCCCTTATGAAATGATGCCTTATGTCAATGTGTTTGGTTCTTGAATGTTTAATAGGATTTTTGGAAATGCAAATAGCACTAGTATTATCACAATAAATTGGAATAGTGCCTATAGTGAATCCTAAATCAATCAACTGTTGTTTTAACCAAAGAACTTGTGCCACACAGCTTCCTAATGCAATGTATTCTTCTTCTGCAGTAGATAGGGCCACTGAATTTTGTTTTCTACTAGACCATGAAACTAATGAATTTCCAATGATTTGGCATGTTCCAGAAGTGCTTTTCCTATCCACTCTATAGCATGCAAAGTCAGAATCTGAATAACCAATAATTTCAAATGAAGAGCTAAACTTAGGATACCAAATTTCTAAGTTTTGAGTTCTTACTAAATATCTTAAAATCCTTTTCACTGTTGTCAAATGTGATTCTTTTGGATCTGATTGAAATCTAGCACATAAGCAAACTCTGAACATAATATCTGGTCAGCTAGCAGTCAAGTAAAGTAAAGATCCAATAATCCCTCTATATTTCTTTTGATCAACAGATTTTCCCTTAAGGTCCTTATCTAACTGAACTGAGGAACTCATTGGTGTACTAACAGGTTTAGCATTATCCATTTCAAATTTTTTGAGATGACCTTAACATATTTAGTTTGATTAAGAAATGTACCTTCCTCAAGTTGCTTAATGCTAAAACCTAGAAAGTAATTTAAATCTCCCATTAGACTCATTTCAAATTCACTACTCATTATTTTAGAAAAATCATCACAAAGATTTTTATTTGAAGATCCAAAAATGATATCATCCACATAAATTTAAACAATGAGTATATCCTTTCCAAATTTATTTAAAAATAGAGTTGTATCCACACTTCCATTTTCAAACGATATTTCAAGTAGAAAGGTGCTCAACCTCTCATATCAAGTCCTAGGTGCCTGTTTCAATCCATATAATGTCTATTTTAACTTGAAAACATGATTTGGGTATTTAGAATTTTCAAAACCTTGAGGTTGTTCTACAAAAATATCTTCTTCAATTACCCCATTTAAAAAGGCACTTTTCACATCCATTTGAAATAATTTAAATCCTTTAAAACAGGCAAAGGCAAGTAAAACCCTAATTGCTTCAAGTCTAGCTACAGGGGCAAAAATCTCCTCAAATTCAATTCCTTCAATTTGATTATACCCCTTAACAACTAATCTAGCCTTATTTCTAATGACTACTCCTAAGTCATTCATTTTATTTTTGAACACCCACTTGGTTCCAACAATACTTTGATCTTTTGGCCTTGAAGTTAATTCCTAAACTTTATTTCTTACAAATTGATTCAACTCTTCTTGCATGGCCAATATCCAAAATTCATTAGAAAGTGCTTGATCAACATTAGTGGGTTCTATAGTTGAAATAAAGGCTAAATGTTTGACTTCTTTGTTTAATCCACGCCTAGTTCTAACACCCTCACTAGGTTCACCTATAATCAATTCCCTTGGGTGGTTTTTAGAAAATCTCAAATCTCTAGGCAAAGAGTTTTCTATTTCTAAATTCTCTTCCATATTTTCTTCCAAATTTATTCTATCAATCTTTTGGGAGTTAACCTCAATCTCATCTTCAACAACATTTGGCTCTTCTAAATTTCTAGATTCATCAAATATAACATGTGTGGTTTCTTCAATGACCAAAGTTCTTTTGTTGAATACCTAGATTTTCCAACACTTGAATATCCAACAAAAATTCCTTCATCTGATTTTGGATCAATTTTCCTAAGGCAGATTTTCCATTATTATGAATGAACACCTTGCAACCAAAAACATGCAAATGAGATAAATTAGGTGTTCTACCTTTTAGCAACTCATAGGGTGTTTTATTTAAATTCAATCTCACATTCACCCTATTCAGAACAAAACATGCAGTGCTAACCGCCTCAGCCCAAAAATATCTAGGAAGTGAGTATTCTGCTAACATTGCTTGGGCGGCTTCTATTAATGTTCTATTTTTCTTTTCAACTACCCCATTTTGTTGAGGGGTTCTAGGTGCAGAAAAATTGTCATCAATTTCTTTTTTCTTACAAAAATTTTCAAATCTTTCATTATCAAATTCTCCTCCATGATCACTTTGTATAGAAATTACTTCACACCCCAATTTCCTTTGAATCCAAGTTTAAAAATTTCTAAATTCCTCAAACGATTCACTCTTATGAAAAAGAAATCTATCCCAAGTGAATCTTGAGAAATCATCCACTATAACAAATCCATATACCTTCCCTCCTAGACTTACAGTTCCTACTCATCCAAAAAGATCCATGTGTAAAATTTCCAATGGTTTATTAGTTCTAAGATCCTTATTGGACTGAAAAGAGGACTTCACTTGTTTTCCTAATTGACATGCATCACAAAGGTGGTCCTTAGTAAAGTCTAGTTTTGGTATACCTCTCACTAAGTTCTTTTGGGTAATTCTCCTAAGATTTTTCATACTAGAATGACAAAGTCTCCTATGCCAAAGCCATGATTCATCATAAACAGTTTTCAAACAAAAAGCAGTAGGAGATTGAATACAATTTAAATCTTGCATATAAACATTATTTACCCTTTTTCCATTTAAAGCAACTTTCCATTTAGGCTTAATATGCAGCTAGTAGCTAAAAGTTTTACACTATAGCCCTTATCACATAGCTGACTTATACTTAACAAATTATGTTTTAAGCCTTCAACCAATAACACATTGTCTATGAAAAAGTTTTTCAAATTTCCAATCATACGTGATCCAACTACTTTCTTTGTGGTATTATCTCCAAGTGTAACCTTGCGTCCACTTCTAGCTTCCAGTGTTATGAATTGAGCAGTATCTCCAGTCATAGGCTTTAAACATCTGCTGTCCATGTACCATATACTCCCACGAGGTCTTGTGTGAGAGCATCCTTGCAAAAATATCAAATGTTAGACCTCCACACCAAATTAGATTTCATCTTCAAAGTACAGGTGTGAGCTATATGTCTAAATAATCCACAATTATTACATTTGACATTAGGAAAAGTATTCCTAAGTTTTCTTCCATTTGTTTGTCTTTTAAGGGATTCCATATATTTAGGATAATATTTAAGATTTGTAAAATCTTCAAGTTTGGGGGGTATCCTATTATCCTCAAGAGCTCTTATTTTCCATTTATAAAATGAATTCATATCTTCCAAGGTTTGATTTGTATAATTTATTCAATATGTTTTTCTCTCGGATTCATCCTTAAATATTTTGAATTCTTTTTCAAGATCAGCATAGGATGATTTTATGTTCTCATAATTGTTATTCAAGTCATCATATTCGTCACGTAGTTTCATGTGGTTGTCATCTATTAATGCATGATCTTTCCTAAGGATTTCATGTTCCTTCTTAAGCTCTTCCAATTCTAAACTTACACTAGCATGCATCTTTTTCATTTTCCTATATGCATCATACATGTGTTCAGAAACTTCAAATAATTCATCATAAGTTAAGTCACATACCTCTTCTTGATCTGATTGATCAACATTATCTGCCATCAAGCAAAGATTGGTGACTTCTTCATCTTTTTTAGTCACAGATGAGTCTGAAGCTGAGTCCGCCCAAAAAGCTCTTTGAAACTTCTTCTTGCCTTTCTTTGCAATTGGTTTCTCCTCTACCTTCTCCTTGCTAGGAGTCGCTTTGAGTTTTGGGCCATCAGTTTTTTAATGACTTGGTTTCCTGTATTCATAACAATTCACTTCATTAGAAACCTTGCCATTTTTGTTGAACTTACCTCTATTCCATTACTAGCGTCTCTTATGCTTCCTCTTTAGAAAGCTTCTGAACTGTCTAGTCATTAATGCAATATCGTCTTCATCCTTAGGTTGTGAGTGTTCACTCTCTGACTCTTCCACTTTTAGTGTTATATTCTTCTCCTTTCATGGTTCACCTGCATCAATCTTTCTTTGACTTACTCCTTGCTCATAAGCAATGAGTGAACCAAGAAGATTGTCAATAGAATAAATGTTTAGATCTTTAGACTCTGTAATTGCAGTAATTTTAGCATCATAAGCAGTAGGTAAACAACGAAGAATCTTATTAACCATTTCAGCATTAGTTAATTCCCTGCCAAGTGCATGCAAAGAAGAGACAATTTTTTTGAATCTTGTGTACATGTCAGAAATAGATTCATTTGGTTTCATGCGAAATAACTCATAATCATGTAACAAGATATTAAGTCTTTATTGTTTAACCTCATTAGTGAAATGACTGAATGACAAGAGGGGGGGGGGGGGTGAATTGTGAAAAACTTTTCCTTAATAAAAATAACCCTAAACAAGAGTTCTAATTTTTTTTGTTATTTTTGAAATACTACAACATAACAATTATTCTTCCACAAGCTTCACCATGCAATAGTCATGAAAATTAAATGCAAGTAAAAAAAAAATAAACGACGATAAGGAAAAAACACACCAAGAGTTTTTATAGTGGTTCGGTCAAAATATGACCTATGTCCACTCCCCGGAGTCCTCCGCTCCGGGATTTTCACTATCAAAATAGTTCTCCTTTTGCCCCCCTCGGCAAGGCGGAGAAGCCTTTACAAACCTCCCTTTCACCAACCCGGCGTGGCGGAGTGCCAAACTCTGTTTTCGCCCTCCTGGCGATGGAAGAGAACCTTCTCGTTTTTCTCCCTCTTGGAGAAGGCAGAGAACCTCGAGGCAACGGATGTAGACAAGCCTTTCCCTTGGAGATCCTCCCTCAAATCCTTCTAGGGCCACAGAAGGAGCAAGATGCAGCAAGCTTGGAGCAACCGTGTGATCTCCCTCACACCTCTTCTCCCTCATAACGATCACCTCCTCCTTCCTCTCTCAACCCTCAAGAATTTCTCTAGAGATCTCTCCCTTGGAATCCCTCTCTAACCACGTTTATCCCTTCTGTAATTCTTACTCAAAAAGGACTTGATTGACATATTAAACGAGCTCCAAAAACCTCTGATTTCAAAAGTAGCCATTACTGTTCGTACAGTACGATGCAACATCGTACAGTACAATATGTATAATCAGACGTCGTCCTGGTACGAAGAAGTACGAACAGTTCAAAAACAATTCGTACTGTACGATATAATATCGTACGGTACGATCCACTAAACACAATTCGTACAGGACGATAGTCTGGACGATCAGATGTCGTCTCTATTCATCATATGGTACGAACAAGTTTGTACAGTACGATGTTCAAAAATTAATTAGGCCTGAATTACATGCACTAATTACGGGTTAATTTAAGTAAGTATTAAAAACAAATTGTACAGTACGAACACGTTCGTACAGTACGAGCGGCGCAAAATCACTTACTCAAATTAAACTACGGCTAGGGTTTTTGATCTGAACATATCGTACCGTATGAAAATATTCATACAGTACGATCTATTCACAAAATCGTCCACATAGCTCTGATCGTACGGTACGAATTAAAATCGTACAGTACGATCTCCAAAGAAGAATTTCTATGACATTTTTCATTTAAAAGCAAACTCTCCCCCTGTGTGTGTGCATGATTGCTCTTACTCTTATGCATTTTGTGGCCAGACTCAATAAAATAAAATCAAATAAATAGAAAAATACAATGTTTGACTCATACTCCTAATTTACCCTTTCTTTAGTCTTCCTTTCGTCCTGAGTCACTTGTGATCTTCCTGAAATGTTTGTACTCAAGGACAATAGCAAATAAAATAGTATTCAATAAAAGGTTGTTCCAAAACACTCATTATTTGGCATCATCAAAATCTCAAACTCGGGGTCATGGGTTGCAACAATCTCCCCCTTTTTGATGATGTCAAATAATTTGTTGCAAGTGAGTACGAAAAGCTTTTCTTTTGTTGTTTTTTTTTTTATTTTAATTTTTTTTTAGTAAAGACAAGAAAAAAAAATAATAACAAAAGCAAGTGCAAAACAAAAAGGAATGCATTTAGATAACAGGCACAACAAGGTACAACAAACTTCTCCCCCTTTTGACAGCACAAAAAGGATGAGCAACTAAAAGCAAAAAGTAAGAGAAGAAAACAAACTAAAACTACAATGCAAACATAAACAAACTAAGCAGACGGGTCTTGATCTGGTGGTGGTGGAGGTGGATTTGGTTGAAAATATTGAAAGAGAGCATCGAAGCGGTGATCAATTGCATTGAACCGTTCGCCAAACCACTGCATATCAGTCTCATGTTGGTGATGCTGTTCTTGAATATGCATGTCGAGACGAGTCTGCAGCTGGTCGGAGCGGGCGACTAAGTCATCATCAGGGTGCGCTGGTGCTGGTGCAGGTGCTCGGGGTGCAGCATGGCATCGTGGTCGAGCTGGAGCTGCGGCTGGGGCATCTTCTCCTTCTTCGTCATCAAAGACTGGATCTTCAGGCACATGTCCCCGATGAAAGAGAATACGGAAGGAAGCATCCGTATAAAAAATAGGAAGAATGTCGGGTTCACCAGGGTAGGCTAATTGATATTTATTGTGGAGGATATATCCTATTAGGTGACCAAGAGCTAGATTTTGTTTTCGCCAAGTAGTAGGTAGACGAACAAAAGTCATGTGGTGAATGTAGTTGCTGATTAAATCGACCTCATCAAACTTAATGTTGGACATAATAAGATAGGTAGCGACGGACAAGGTAGGGGTCAGATTGATACGGTCGCCACCTTTGGGTATGATTGAGGTTCGAAGAACATGTTGAATTATACGTGCATTTCGAGTTAAGGATTGAACAAGGGGTTGGTGTTGATGAAATGCAGTATTCCTAAGGACTCTATTTACATCGCTCCAATCAAATTCATTGGTAAGAAATGAGCGAACCATAGGTCCTTCAGTGGACAGCCCAATATATTAGGCGATATCGGCTCTAGTGATTTCAACGGTGCGGCCACAAACAAAGGAGTGAAAAGTGGTGTTGTCTACGGTGTAGGTGAGGTTGGCGAGGAATTCAAAAAGCAGTTCAGAATTATATGGAAACGCCAGAGTGAGTAGGAATTGGAAGGTCGTGGAAGCAAAGAGGCTCATTACCTCGAAATTGAGAGCAGCCTGATTAAGCATTTTTGAAGGGGAAATTTTGCAGGCTCTATATCGATGGTAGGCTTCCTCATTTTAAGTATTCAGAAAACGATCAGGTTGGCGACTTGACGAGGACGAGCTTCCAGCAGTCATCCGAACTCGCTTAGACATTGCAATAGGACACGAAAACGAGTGAAGAAGTGAGTGAGGAGAGATTTCAGTGAAAAGAACGGCCTAGGTAAGGGTATTTATAGGAAATTTTGAACATCGTACAGTACGATCTGGAATCGTACAGTACGATAGGCAATCAATGTTCTGACCGTTCGTTTTGGGAAAAGGCAGTCAAATCGTACAGTACGATATATATCATATTGTACGATCAGGCGAATTTCGATCATCCTGAGGCCTCAGTACAACTTTTGACCAAAAGTTTCGTACTGTACGAACAGGTGTATCGTACAGTACGATACATAATAAATATCGTACTAAACAGCTTTAACTCACATTTATTCTGTGTGCTGATGTGGATCGTATTGTACGAAAAAGAAATATCGTACAATACGGTAGGCAATTATACGGGACAAATATCGGACAGTATGATCGGGATCGTACAGTACGAACAACAGAGCCTAAATCAGCTTGTTTGTGTACAGTGAGATATATCGTACAGTACGATTTAGGTCGTACAGTACGATGAACAGTGAACGCAGAGTTTTGGTGAGGTGAGTGTGTGATAATCAGGAGCAGCCAAACAAACAAAAAAAAACATAAATTTTTAATTTTTTTTTTTTTATGCTGTTATATCTATGACACCTAATCTTGTCCTCAGGGTGAAAAAGGTGTCGAAAGCTAAAGGTTTTGTGAATATGTCTGCCAATTGATCTCCTGTAGCGATGTGATGTAGTTCTATATCTCTCTTAGCGGCGTGATCTCTTATGAAACGATGTCTAATGTCTATGTGTTTCATTCGAGAGTGTTGAATTGGATTCTTAGATATACCAATTACACTTGTGTTGTCACACATGATCGAGATGGTTCCAACAGGTAGTCCAAGATCAAGAATTTGTTGTTTTCACCATAGCACTTGTGCAACACAACTTCCTACTGCAATATATTTTGCCTCGGCTGTGGAAAGTGCTACTGAGTTTTGCTTCCTACTGGACCAAGAAACTAATGATTGTCCGATGAATTGGCAGGTACCAGAGGTGCTCTTTCTATCTATCCTACATCCTGCAAAGTCTGAATCTGAGTACCCTAGGATTTAAAAGGAAGTGCTGTGTCTGGGATACCAAATTCCTAAGTTTGGGGTGCCTAGTAGATATCTAAGAATTCTTTTGACAGCAGTTAAGTGAGATTCTTTAGGATCAGCTTGGAAACGGGCATAAAGGCACACACTAAATATTATGTTCGGTCTACTGACAGTCAGGTAAAGAAGGGATCCAATCATTCCTCTATATTTTTTTTGGTCTACTGATTTTCCACTAGGATCCTTATCTAATTGGATTGTCGAACTCATTGGGGTGTTCATGGGTTTTGCACTATCCATTTCATATTTCTTTAAAATATCCTTAATATACTTTGATTGGCTAAGAAAAGTTCCATTATCCATTTGTTTTACATTAAAGCCAAGAAAGTAATTAAGTTCTTCCATCATGCTCATTTCAAACTCATTACTCATTATTTTGGAAAATTCATCGCATAAGTTTTTATCCGAAGATCCAAACAAGATGTCGTCCACATATATTTGAACAATGAGAATTTCTTCTTTGACCTTTTGTAAAAAGAGTGTAGTATCTACACTACCCTTTTTAAATCCTCTATTCAAAAGAAATGAGCTAAGTCTTTCGTACCATGCTCTAAGTGCTTGCTTTAATCCATATAGTGCCTTCTTTAATTTAAATACATGGTTTGGAAATTGTGAACTTTCAAATCCGGGGGGTTGCTCAACGTAGACATCTTCCTTAATTACCCCGTTCAGAAATGCACTCTTTACATCCATTTGATATAACTTAAAGTTTTTGAAGCAAGCAAAAGCTAAGAGCACTCTTATGGCTTCTAGTCTAGCAACCGGGGCAAAGGTTTCTTCAAAGTCTATCCCCTCAATTTGGTTGTACCCCTTAGCTACTAGCCTTGCTTTATTCCTTATTATTGTTCCTGAATCATTCACCTTATTCTTGAATACCCATTTTGTTCCAACAACACTGTGATCTTTAGGTCTCTTTACTAACTCCCAAACATCATTTCTGGTGAATTGGTCCAGCTCTTCTTGCATTGCTAGAATCCAAAATTCATCTCCTAAGGCTTGATCTATACTTGTGGGTTCTATCATAGAGATGAATGCTGAGTGACTAACCTCCTTCCTAAGTCCATGCCTAGTTCTTACACCTTCTGAAGGGTCTCCTAAAATTAACTCTTTAGGATGACTAGAAGAATATCTCCATTCTCTAGGAAAATCTTCCTGAGGTTCGACCCTTTCTCCTAAGGTCATCGTCTCTTCTCCTTGAATTACCTCTATTTCATCATCTTCAATTTTAGATTTTGAGGGCTTATCTGATTCATCAAATACCACATGGGTGGATTCTTCTACTACAAGGGTTCTCTTATTAAAAATTCTATAGGCCTTACCTATAGAAGAATAACCTAAGAAGACACCCTCATCAGACTTGGGATCAAATTTTCCTAAGGGATGTTTACCATTATTTAAGATGAAGCACTTACACCCAAAGACATGTAAATGTGAAAGATTTAGTGTCCTACCCTTAAGGAGTTCATATGGAGTTTTATTTTGCTTCGATCTTATGTTTACTCTGTTCAAAACATAACAGACTGTGTTGACTGCTTCTGCCCAAAAGTATCTAGGAAGTGTATACTCCGCTAACATTGCCCTAGAAGCTTCTACCAAAGTTCTATTCTTCCTTTCTGCTATGCCATTCTGTTGGGGTGTTCTAGGAGCTGAGAAATTGTGTTCTATTCCTATCTCTTGATAGAATGACACAAACTTATCATTTTGGAACTCTCCACCATGATCACTGTGGATTGTTGATATTTCACAATCTAATTTTCGTTGAATCCATGTGGAGAATACTTTAAATTCCTCAAAAGACTCATTTTTGTGTGTTAAGAATCTTACCCAAGTAAATCTAGTGAAGTCATCTACAATCACAAATCCATAATTCTTTCCACCTAGACTGGCTGTACTAACGGGTCCAAATAAGTCCATGTGTAGAATTTCTAGTGGCCTAGAGGTGATCACATCTCTAATTGAGTGAAAGGATGATTTGACTTGTTTTCCTAGTTGGCAAGCATCACATAAGTGATCCTTAGTAAAGTCTAACTTAGGTACACCTCTAACTAGGTTTTTCCGAGTGATGTTTTTAAGAGTTTTCATACTAGCATGGCATAGTCTCCTATGCCGTAGCCACGAGTCATCAACTATTGTTTTCAAGCAAAATGATTTTGAGCTATCAACGCAATCAAGGTCTAACATGTAAACATTGTTCATTCATTTTCCTTCTAAAATTATTTCATCAAATAAACTAATCAGGCATCTATCAGTAAAAAACTTAACATCAAAACCTTTGTCACACAGTTGACTAATGCTAAGTAAGTTATGCTTTAAACCATCAACTAGTAAAACATTTTCAATTAAAAATTTTTTAGCATTACCAACGATACCTGAGCCTATCACCTTCCTGGTAGTGTTGTCTCCCAACGTTACTTTGCCTCCAGTTTTGGTCTCCAATAGGATGAACTTCTTCATATCTCCAGTCATGTGTCGCGAGCAGCCACTATCCAAGTACCACATGCTCTCACTAGGTCTTTTGTGAGAGCATCCCTACAATTTCATTCAAAGATTAGATTTGGGAACCCAAGTGAGTTTGGGTTCCTCCTTATGCTTGCATGAATGAGATGTATGCATGCTATGCTGTGATGGATGCAGTTTAGGTCTCCATACTAAGTGTGTCCTACAGTGAATTGTGCATGTGCGGGCTATGTGACCTAGCATGCCACAAGAGAAACACCTAACACCAGGAAATGGGTTTACTAATCTATGTGGGTGGTGGTGCCTCTTTCTAAAGTTTTGTGATGCATGCAGTGTTGGGGGTTTGCGAGGATGGCCTAATGTGAGTGATGCAATTTCATTTTCTAGTTCTTTTATTCTCTCACTAAAGGTTTTATTTTGAGCTGTCAATCCATCAACTTCTATTAATAGCAAGTGCTCACTATGATCTACTTCTAATGCAAGTGCCGTTAGTTTTTCAAACTCTACATCTAGTTCAATATGCGATGTTTTCAAGGATTCATGTGCTTCACTTAGTTCAATATGCTTCTTATTTAATGCATCATACTCATCAAGAAGCAACATGTGATCTTTATCTAAATCAGAATTTTCTTTAACTAAGTTAGCATGCTCAATTTGTAACGAACTAAATTCAATATTAAGTTTAGCATGCATCTTTTTCAGTTTCCTATACGAGTCATGAATATTCTCAGAAATAAGCAGTAATTCATCATATGAAAGTTGACATACCTCGTCTTGATCCGATTGATCAAGGTTATCGTTAGCCATAAGACACAAATTAGTTACCTCCTCCTCTGCTTCTTCCTCTGACGATTCTGAGGCAGAGTCGGCCCAAAAAGCTTTTTGTGTCCTCATCTTTCCTTTCTTGTATTTGGCTTTCTCATCACCTTTCTCCTTAGCTGGTTGGCTCTTATGATTGGGGCAATCGACTCGAAGGTGACCTGGCTTCCTGCATTCAAAACATATTGTATCAGATGAAACCTTATTGGACCTTGAGCTCTTACCTTTATTCCAGCTGTTCTGATGACGCTTCTGTTTTCTCTTCAGGAAATTTTTGAACTGTCGGGTCATCAGTGCTATCTCATCGTCTTCCTCCCCTACAGAGCTTTCACTTTCTGAGTTGCTAGCTTTTAATGCCACCGTCCGCTCCTTTTTCTTTTCACCTGCATCACTTTGCCTTTGGCTCACTCCTTGCTCGTATGCAATGAGTGACTCAAGGAGGTTATCAATAGAATAAATATTAAGATCTTTAGACTCAGTGATAGCAGTTATCTTAGCATCATAGGAACTAGGTAGGCATCTAAGAATTTTATTCACTTTCTCAGAATTTGAAATTTCTCTACCTAATGCATGCAAGGATGTCACAATTTGGGTGAACTTAGTGTACATGTCAGAAATTATTTCGCTAGGTTTCATACGGAATAATTCATAATTATGCAGTAGAATGTTAAGCCTAGACTGTTTTACTTCGTTTGTTCCTTTGTATGTAATGCACAGTCTATCCCAAATCTCCTTACCAGAAACACAAGTAGTTACTCTCATATAGTCCTCAGATTTCAATGCACAAAAAAAAGCAGTTTGAGCACTTAGCATTCAGTTGGGCTAACTCCCTATCCTCATTGCTCCATTTAATAAAAGGTACTGGAGTTTTCAAACCATTAACAATCTTAAATGGTGCAACATATCCATCATTTACTAATATCCACATGCGGTAATCTATAGATTACAAAAATCTAGACATTCTAATTTTCCAGAAATCAAACGGAATGTTATCAAAAAGTGGTAGACTAGTTATTGAATAACCCTCCGCAGTGTTACGATTACCAAAGTTTGACATGATCATTTTTTCAAGGTTTTTTAAAACACTATTTTTGAAAAATAAGCTCTGATACCAATTGAAATGACTGAATGATAAGAGGGGGGGAGTGAATTGTGAAAAACTTTTCCTTAATAAAAATAACCCTAAACAAGAGTTCTAATTTTTTTGTTATTTTTAAAATACTACAACATAACAATTATTCTTCCACAAGCTTCACCATGCAATAGTCATGAAAATTAAACGCAAGTAAAAAAAAATAAACGACGATAAGGAAAAAACCCACCAAGAGTTTTTATAGTGGTTCGGTCAAAATATGACCTACGTCCACTCCCCGGAGTCCTCCGCTCTGGTATTTTCACTATCAAAATAGTTCTCCTTTTGCCCCCCTCGGCAAGGTGGAGAAGCCTTTACAAACCTCCCTTTCACCAACCCGGCGTGGCGGAGTGCCAAACTCTGTTTTCGCCCTCCTGGCGATTGCAGAGAACCTTCTCGTTTTTCTCCCTCCTGGAGAAGGCAGAGAACCTCGAGGAAACGGATGTAGACAAGCATTTCCCTTGGAGATCCTCCCTCAAATCCTTCTAGGGCCACAGGAGGAGCAAGATGCAGCAAGCTTGGAGCAACCGTGTTATCTCCCTCACACCTCTTCTCCCTCACAACGCTTACATCCTCCTTCCTCTCTCAACCCTCAAGAATTTCTCTAGAGATCTCTCCCTTGGAATCCCTCTCTAACCACGTTCACCCCTTCTGTAATTCTTACTCAAAAAGGACTTAATTGTCATATTAAACGAGCTCCAAAAACCTCTGATTTCAAAAGTAGCCATTACTGTTCGTACAGTATGATGCAACATCATACAGTACGATATGTATAATCAGACGTCGTCCTGGTACGCAGATGTACTAACAGTTCAAAAACAATTCGTACTGTACGATATAATATCATACGGTACGATCCACTAAACACAATTCGTATAGGACGATAGTCTAGACGATCAGATGTCGTCTCTATTCATCGTTTGGTACGAACAAGTTCGTACAGTACGATGTTCAAAAATTAATTAGGACTGAATTACATGCACTAATTACGGGTTAATTTAAGTAAGTATTAAAAACAAATCGTACAGTACGAACACGTTCGTATAGTACGAGCGGCGCAAAATCACTTACTCAAATTAAACTACGGCTAGGGTTTTGGATCTGAACATATCATACCGTACGAAAATATTCATACAGTACGATCTATTCACAGAATCGTCCACATAGCTCTGATCGTACGATACAAATTAAAATCGTACAGTACGATCTCCAGAGAAGAATTTCTATGACATTTTTCATTTAAAAGCAAACTCTCCCCCTGTGTGTGTGCATGGTTGCTCTTACTCTTATGCATTTTGTGGCCAGACTCAATAAAATAAAATCAAATAAATATAAAAATACAATGTTTGACTCATACTCCTAATCTACCCTTTCTTTAGTCTTCCTTTCGTCCTGAGTCACTTGTGATCTTCCTGAAATGTTAGTACTCAAGGACAATAGCAAATAAAATAGTATTCAATGAAAGGTTGTTTCAAAACACTCATTATTTGACATCATCAAAATCTCAAACTCGGGGTCATGGGTTGCAACAATTAGTCCCTTTATAAGTTATACAAAGTCTATCTCATATGTCCTTTTCACTTTTGCAAGTGGAAACCCGCATGTAGTCTTCAGATTTTAAAGCACAAAAGAAGCTATTTAAACATTTGGCATTTAGTTGAGCTAAGTCACGTTCTTCTATAGTCCAATTTGCAAAAGGTGTTTCTACCCTAACTCCATCAACTAATCTAGTTGGTTTAGTATAACCTTCCTGGACTAGGATCCGCATACGATAATCAAGTGACTGTAAGAAAGTAGACATGCGTGTTTTCCAAAAATCAAAAGGTATATTGTCAAACAGTGGAGGTCTAGTAAAAGAGTAACCCTCATGTGTATTTTAGTTTCCGAATGTAGCCATCTACGTTAATCAAAAAGTAGTTTAAACTTATGATTTTGAAACAAAGCTCTGATACCACTTGTTGAGTCTAGTGAATAGGTTGTTAGACCTAAGTTAATGTCCCAAGGCTACCAAGGAGGGGTGAATTGGTTATTTTTTAAAAACTTAACCCACTTTGAATTTTTGTTGAATGGAAATGAAATTTTTAAGGAAATTTTTTTTATAGAAAAGTTTTTCAACCACAGAGTTTTTTAAACAAAAGAAAAATGCGGAAAATAAAATTAAAGTAAAAGACACAAGATTTATAGTGGTTCAGATCTAAACCAGACATATATCCACTCCCCTAGAGGCAACCTCTGAGTATTGCAGTAATACCAATAGTGTCTCTCCTTTTATACCCACAGTAAGGCAGAGAAGCCTTTACAACCACTACCCGGTGCGGCAGAGAACCCTTCCTCCTTTTACATAATCCCCAGTGTTGGCAGAGAACCTTCCATCTTTTTCACACTCTCCTAGTGTGGGCAGAGAACCCTTCATCCTTTCACACTCTCCTAGTGTGGGCAAAGAACCTTTCGTCCTTTCACACTCTCCTAGTGTGGGCAGAGAACCCTTCGTCTGTTCACACTCTCCAAGTGTCGGCAGAGAACCGGATCTCCTTGACAGATCTTCTCACAAGAAATCTAGAAGGAAGAAAGAAAAGTGTGAAGTAATCCAAATTCACAAGTAGAGATTCTTACCTTTAAACACCAAGTGAAGCCTTCACGCTCCAATGGTAGGAATCCTCCTTTGAATGCTCTCTCACACTCTCTCCTTGATATTTCTCTCAATAGGCATGAAGATTAAATGGTAAAAAGATTGGGTGGTAGTCTTATTTGGACTATTTATACAAAAGATAAGAGAAACCGCCCAAAAACTACAAGTTTTCAATTTTGAACGTAGTGGATCGTTTCGTACGATCGTGGATTGTCCTGGACGATTATACTTAAATGGTCGGAAATGAACCTTATGTATATTGGTACAAATTATTTTCGTACATGCTAATCGTCCCGTACGAACCTAGTTTGTTCGGTACGAAATGGTTATTACATAGGTCGATTCACGAAATTCTTTCAGGACGTAACCAACTTGACGTATGTCGGTTCAGTTCGTCCTGGGAACGAGTAGGTTTCGTCTGGACGATTTTAGCGAGCCTCAATATAGAGCCGTTCATCGTGGGATGAACCTTAAATTTCATCTAGATGAATAAGGGCACGGTGAGAATATAGAGACGATCGTCCTGGGACGAACCATTGATTTTGTCTGGACGAACAGTATAAAGTGAGAATTCTGAGACGTTCGTCCCGGGACGGCTATTAAATTCGTCCTGGACGATTAGGACTTTGAAAAATTTTTCCCGCCTGTTCTATCCATTGCTCTCCTTAGGGGTAATTGACATGATCATCTCGTACGAACTAAGTTCGTCCTGTACGATCAGTTAAAAACAATTTCCCAAATGTGTATATTGTAATTTTTCACTCAATTACAATCACTCCCTCTCATATAAAAAAATATGAAAATTTGTTGAATTTGATTACAAGTCTTCAATATCTTGGAGTTGATTTTCCTGAAATGTTAGTACACACTAGAGCAAGAAATAAATGTTCGAAATAGTGTTAGGAGATATATGTTAAACAATAATAATTGAAATCATCAAAATAATATAAGTTGCAAGAATGTAAAACATGCAAAATAGCAACTCTCTTAATAATGACGACATCGTATGATACGATCAGTTACAAAATTTTTTAAGTTCGTCAGGATGAAAAGGGACTTGTCCAACTTGTACACTGGATGGTGAATGTATAATGTTGACATCGTACAGTACGTACCGTTTAAAAATTTTTTAGGTTCATTTGGGCAAAAAGGGACTCGTCTATATCATACCATGTATAGCGTACGTACAATGACGACATCGTATGGTACGAACTGTTTAGAAATTCTTCAGGTTTGTCTGAATGAAAAAAGACCCATCCAATTTGTACCCTATACGGCATACGTACGATTATGATATCGTACAGTAAGATCCATAATTAGAAAAATTTTCCACTTCATGTTCGTTTGACTGCTCTTAGGGCAAAAAATTGATCAAATCATCCCGTATGAAATCCTTCGTACAGTGCGATTAGTTTTAAAAAAGTATAATTTTAAACTCACCCCCAATGTGTGTGCATAGTTACTTAATTACATTCACACTCACTCAGACTTAATAATAATAAAAAAAATACATACTTTATTTACAATAAATCCTAAACTGATCTGATTTGAAGTCTTCAATAATCTGGAGCATGATTTTCTTGAAATGTTAGTACATAAAAACTACAAAATATTTGTTCCAAAATATGTTAGGAGAAATAATAATTAAAGCTATAATATTTGGAATCATAAAAAACACACAAGTTGCAAGAATATCAACAATCAAGAACTTAGTAGAAACTTTCTCAACAATCTCCCCCATTTTTATGATAGCAAAATAATTATTGTTTGAGTAAAATTGAATACCCTAAATTTATCCTTAACCCTAAAATAAGAAACATGTGAATTTAAGGAAATTTCTTGAAGGATAGAAAATTCATCATTTTTTTTATTTTACAAATGATAAAAACACAAAAAACACAAAAAAAACACAAAAACAAAACAACACCAACCAAAACATTTTTTTTATATATTTTACAAATGAAAAAACACAAAAAATACAAAAACAAAATCCAAAACAACACCAACCAAAAAACAATCAAATAAAATAAAATACCAAACAATATTACTCCCCCTTTTGACAATAACAAAAAGGGAAAATAAAAGGTTAAAATGGAAGAAGTCATATGAGAAACCTTAATGATTGATCTTAAAAGTGATCGAAATAGAATTGTAATATAAAGTTAATAATCATTAGATGAAAAAGAAAGATTCAAAATTATTTAATTTAAAGCATAACTTAGATAAGAAAATTTGATCAAGGCCATGAAGCAATCTAGATAATTAGATAAGGAGAATTATTATAAAAGTGATGAAATGAAGATTAATTAAGTTCAATTTTCAACACAAAATATAATTGATCATTAGATTGATTTGAATTTGAAGATTTAATGATAGAGAAAAGAACACATTCAATTTGCGACATTGCACATCTTTTTATATATTAGGGACAAGCTTTGTGCATCTTTTTATATTTGGGCTAATTTTTTGCTCATTTTAATTTGTGAACAATTGCAAATTTTGTTTTATTTTTCTACACATTGTACATTTGTTTTTGATATCCCCCTTTTTTTAATTGATCTTTCCAAAATTAATAATCTAACAAATCAAAATATCTCTAATTACAAAGATAATTATGTTGAAAAGAGAAATAAAAAATAATAAGACATCAAAATTACAATAATAATATTTAAATTTTGTTTGCCTAAAAAGAACATGAGATTGATATCCTTAACTTGATTGAGTTATAAGTTAACTTAATTTTTTTTTGAAAAATTAGATTTAATAATGTAATTAATTTTGTTTTGTAGGTTAATTTATAATATATTTTAGATCAATTAAGACAGGATTATCATATAAGAAAACTTATATTTCAAACAACTAAAAAAAGCAACTAATCAAAACAAGAATTTTTTTATTGATATCAATTTAAAGATCAAATACATTGAATCTCTTTGGTATCAATTCATAATAACAAAAATAACATAACATCAACAACACTAAAATCACATTTGAAGAGGACAAGTACAATATAAAGACATAAAACACTGACATCATCATAGAAAACATGACATCTGGAGAGGACTAGAAAAGAAAACATAAAAGAAGTACATCTAAAACTTTGAGGGACCCTGGTCTGGAGGAGGAGGCTGATTGAAGATTGAGAAATAGCAATTCATCAAAGCTATATTAGTGTTTATTGAGTCAAACTGACCTTAGATCTAACCCATATCTTCCTGGTACTATGCATCCTGCAAGTTTAAGTGAGTCTAAAATTGATCAAAATGTTAATCAAAGTGACTGTCTAACCGATCAAAGCGATGGACCATCTCCTGAAAGTCAGGTCCTTGAGCAGGTGCAGGTACTCCCCCTTATTCATCGGTATCCTCACTAGAATTATCATTCATCCCCAAAAAGTTCTCTAAAAGAGGCATCGGTGAAGTAGATTGGTAACTCAGTGGGAATATCATAATGGAAAATGTTGTAGTTCATTTCTAAGACAGAGATCACTATATATTCTAAATCAATATTTTTCTTCCTTCTATGAGAAAAAAACCCAATTTCAGAAAGGTTATGAATGTAATTTAGAATGAGTTGGGCTTCATCAATTGGTTGTCAAGTCATGATTAGATTGGTAATTGCGGATAGAATAGGAATAATGTTAATGCAATCACTAGCCTTAGGAATGATTGATGTTCTAAGCATATGCTGGATGATCCTTGCATTTTGATTTAATGCATAGACTCTAGCCAAGTGACAAACTTGAGTAACACCTCTAAGAGTTTTATTTATTTCAGACCAATCATAGTCAGATTTGTAGGTCATTGTGTGTGCTCTAGTACCTTGAGTCCATAGATGTAGAAAAGTTCCTAGATCTTCCTTAGTGATTTCTACTCATTTGTTTTTGACATATGATCTTATCATACTCTCATCCTCACTAAAACGCATATTCGCTAAAAAGTAGTGAAAGATCTCCTTATGATAAGCATGGATTAAAGTCAAGAAAAAGGTGAATTGAGTAGAAGAAAAAAGAGGCATCACTTGAAAATGAATATCCTCTTGAATTAAGAGTCTAGATGGAGTGAATTTTGGAGTGACAAACCTATAGTAAGAATCCTCATTTGCTCTAGTTAGAAAGTTTTTGTCTCCACCCTTGGATGATGACCCTTAGAGACTCTACCGCACTTACTAGAACTGACCATTTCTATTATGAGAAAGATTTAAAAAGCTGTTGAAGTGAATGAAAATGAATTTTAAAGCTCTCTGATTTAAAGAAAAATGACCTTTTGTACAGTACAAAAATCAATTCATAAGTACAATCTTGAGATCATATTGGACAAAAAAAATTTTCATATGGACGAATGAAAATGTTCAAAATGAAATGACTTTTCGTAATCACATAAATTACGAAGCATCCTTTTGTACAGACTTTTTGACCAAATGATCATACCGACAAATAGGTGTTAGTCCAGGATGATAATTTAATTAAGATCATTTTAATGATAGTTAGGTTCGTCCCCCACACTAAATGAAACTTGATTTGTATATACAAAATAAAGTTTCATACGTACGATCAGTTATAATAATTGATTCTACCTGGATAATCATCTACATGTGTACAGATGAATGAGTACAGATCGTACGAGATGATATCATTATTATACAATATGATATATACTAGAAAATCAAAATAGTATGCATTTAGTCCGAATTAACAATTGAGATACTAAAACATTTGTATGGGACAGAAATAATTTAGTATAGTATGAATATACCACTTAGAAAATTTAGCATGAACGATCATAAATAGAAATTTTTTATATATGTTACATGTCTAAAATACACAAAATATAAAAACAAATACAAAACAAAAAAACTGAAAAATACTCACAGAAATAAAACATTGACAACCAAAAAAAAATACACAAAGATACATATCAAGTTTGTAGAAGATTTTATTTAAGTCTTAAGTTCAATCACACCTAGGACTATTCTTAATGTGATAAAAGTATTAAAGACAAGTGGTTTTGTAAAATATATGCAAGTTGATTTTTAGTTGAAACATGATTCAATTCACTTTCTCCTTTGGATACATGATCCCTAATAATGTGATGCCTTATGTCTATATATTTGATTCTAGAATGTTGAATAGAATTTTTGTAATGTAAATGAAACTAGTGTTATCACAATAAATTAGAATTATGCCTACTGTAAATCTTAAATCAATCAACTGTTGTTTCAACCGAAGAACTTATGCCACATAACTTCCTAAGGCAATGTATTCATCTTCAGTAGTAGATAGAGCTACTGAATTCTATTTTCTACTGGTGCAAGAAACTAAAAAAATTCTTATAAATTGATAAGTTTCAGATGTAATCTTTAGATCAACCCTACAACCTATAAAGTCTGAATCTAAATATCACATAATTTCAAAAGAAGAGCTATACTTTGGATACCAAATCCCTAAGTTCTGAGTTTCCAAGAGAAATCTAATAATCTTTTTTACTGTTGTCAAATATAATTCTTTTGGATCTGATTAAAATCTAGCACACAAATAAACACTAAACATAATATGGAGTATGGTAGTAATCAAATAATATAAAGATCCAATAATTCCTCTAAATTTCTTTTAATCAATAAATTTATCCTTTAGGTCCTTATCCAACTGATGTGAGGAACTCATAGGTGTACTAACTTGTTTAGCATTATTTATTTCATACTTTTTAAGGATATCCTTAAAATACTTTGACCGACTAAAAAATATTTCCTCCTCAATTTTTTTATGATACCAAGAAAGTAATTAAGATTTCCCATTAGGCTCATCTCAAATTCACTACTTAATATTTTAGACAAATTATCACAAAGATTTTTATTTGTAGATCCAAAAATGATATCATCAACATAAACTTATACATTAAATATAGCATCTCCCATTTTTTTCAAAAAGAGAGTGGTGTCCACACTTTCTTTTTTAAAATATCTCTCAATTAGGAAAGTGCTTAACCTCTAAAACTAAGCTGTAGGTGCATATTTCAATCTATATAATGCCTTTTTCAATTTAAAAATATGATTTGAGTATTTCAAATTTTTAAAATATGGAGGTTGTTTAACATAAACATCATCTGTATTACTCTATTCAAAAAGGCACTTTTAACATCCATTGGATATAATTTAAATCCTTTAAAATAAGCAAAGGCCAATAAAACACTAATTATTTCAAGTCTTGCTACTGGGGCAAAAGTTTCCTCAAAATCAATCCCTTTAATTTGATTATACCCCTTGGCTATCAATCTAGCCTTATTTTTAGCAACAACTCCTAAGTTATTCATTTTATTTTTAAACACCCACATAGTTCCAGCTACACTTTGATCATTTGGCCTTACAATTAATTCCCAAACATCATTCCTTACAAATTAATTTAATTCTTATTGCATTACCAAAATCCAAAATTCATCCGAAAGTGCTTGGTTTATATTTATGAGTTTTATCATTGAAATAAAGGTAGAATGATTGACTTGTTTTCTTAGTCCACACCTAATTCTAACACCCTCACTATATTCACCTATCATCAATTCCTTAGGGTGATTTTTAGAAATTTCATAACTCTAGGAATCAGGTTTTATATTTCCAAATTTTCTTCCAAATTAATCTTCTCAATCCTTTGGAGATATTTTTTAAATCATCATATTCCAAACATGGTTCTTCTAAAATTTTAGATTCATCAAATACAATGTGTTGTCTTCTCAATTACCAAAGTTCTTTTATTAAATACTCTATATGATTTTCCAATACTAGAGTATCCAAGAAAAATTTCTTCATCTAATTTTGGATCAAATTTTCCTAAGGAAGATTTTTCATTATTATATATGAACATATTACATCAAAAAACATACAAATGTGACAAATTAGGTGTTCTCATCTTAAGAAGCTCAGAAGATATTTTGTTCAATTTTGATCTAATGTTCACCCTATTCAGAACATATCATGCAGTGTTAACTGCTTCATCCCAACAATATTTTGGAAGTGAATATTCAACCAACATGGCTCTAGCGGCTTCAATTAATATTATGTTAATTTTTTTTACTATCTCGTTCTACTGAGGGGTTCTAGATGTTAAAAAATTGTAATCAATTCCTCGTTCTTTTCAAAAATCCTTAAATCTTTTATTTTCAAATTCACCTCTGTGATCACTTTGAATTGTTAAAATCTCACACTCTAGTTTCCTCTAAATCCAAGTTGAAAAATCTCTAAATTTCTTAAATAATTTATTCTTATGAAATAAAAATTTAACCCACATGAATCTCGAGAAATCATTAACTATCACAAATCTATATACCTTTCCTCCTAGACTAACAGTGCTAACCGATCAAAAAAGATCCATAGGAATAATCTCCAATGATTTACTTATTCTAAGATCCATATTGGAATGAAATGAGGACTTCACCTATTTTCCTAATTGACATGTATCACAAAGGTGATCCTTAGGAAAGTCAAGTTTTGATATTCCTCTAACTAAATCATTTTGGGTAATTTTCCTAATATTTTTAGTGCTAGCGTGATAAAGTCTCATTTGCCATAACCAAGATTCATCAGAATTTTTTTTTTTTAAATATTATGAGTTTTCATACAGTTTAAATCTAGCATATAAATATTGTTTATCCTAATTCCATGCGATACATAATTTTCATTTAGGCTTAATAAGTAGCTAGTGGGAAAAAATTTTACACTATATCCTTTATCAGAAAGCTGGCTAAAACTTAACAAATTATGCTCTAAGTATTCGACAAATAATACATTTTCTACGAAAAAATTTTGCAAGTTTCCGATCATACCTATGCCAACCACTTTTTTAGTGGTGTTATCCCATAGTGTAAACTTGCCTCCATTCCTAGCTTCTAGCGATATGAATTATTTAGTGTGTCTAGTCATATACTTCGAGCAACCACTGTCCAGGTACTAAATTCTCTCACAAGGCCTTGTATGAGAGCGTTTTTGCAAAATAATCAAATATTAGACTTGGGAACCCAAGCAAATTTGGGTTCTCGTTTTGATAATATAAAACCAGATGCATATGTGATTTGACTATATTTATGCATCTTAGGTCTTCACACAAAATGAGTTTTTCTAACTAAAGTACAAGTATATGAAATATATCCAATCATCCCATAAGTATAGCATTTAACTCCAGGAAATTGGTTTGTTAATTTTTTATAATAAATCTGTCTCTTTCTGGGTTTTAAAATTTTTAATCTCAAAATAGGATTAATAAAATCTTTAAGTTTTGGGGGTATCTTATTTTCTTCAAGAGATTTCATTGCTATTCTAAGAAATGAATTTGCATCATCTAACACAGTGTTGTCATATTTCAAATAGTGCTCTCTATTCTTAGATTCATCCTTAAAATCTTTGAATTCTTTTCCAATTGAGGAGAGGATGATTTTAAAATATCATTCTTTTTATTCAAATCATCGAATTCATCAAGTAAGCTGGTGTGATTGTTATTTATCAGTGTGTGAACTTTCCTAAGGACGTCATACTCTTTTTGTAATTCTTGTATTTCTAGGTTTAGACTTGCATGCATTTTCTTAAGTTTTCTATGTGCATCATGTATTCTTTATGAAACTTTTAGCAATTCAGCATATGTTAAGTTACATACCTCTTCTTGATTTGACTTATCAAGATTATTGCCCATTAAATATGGGTTGGTGAAATCCTCCTCCTTTTCTATTTCTGATAAATCCAAAGCTAAGTCTGCCCAAAAAGCTCGCTGAAATCTATTCTTGTCCTTTTTCACATTTTCTTCCTCTTGTACCTTCTCTTTATTATGAGTGGCTTTTAGAATTGGGAAGTTTGATTTTATATGTCTGGGTTTCTTGCATTTGTAGTAAATCATATCATCAGAAACCTTAATAATTTTATTAAACTTACCTTTATTCCATTCCTAGCTATTACTCTGCTTCCTTTTAAGAAAACTTCTAAATTTCCTAGTCATCAAGGAATATCATCCTCATCCTAAGGTTGTGATTGATCACTCTGAGTCCTCAACTTTAAGTGCTATATTCTTCTCATTTCACTATTTACCTGCATCAATCTTTCCTTGACTCACTCCTTGCTTGTAAGCAATTATTAATCCAAGAAGATTATCAATAGAGTAAATATTTAAATCCTTAGACTCTGTAATAGTAATTATTTTAGTATCATAAGCAGTATGCAAACAACAAAGAATTTTATTGACCATTTTAACATTCATTAGTTCCCTACCTAATACAAGCAAAGAAGTGACTATTTAAGTGAATCTTATGTACATTTTAGAAAAGGATTTATTTGGTTTCATGAGAAATAATTCATAGTCATGTAATAAGATATTTAATCTAGATTGCTTTACTTCATTAGTCCCTTCATAAGTAATACAAAGCATATTCCAAATGTCCTTCCCACTTTTAAAAGTGGAAACCCACATGTAATCTTCTGACTTAAGTGCACAAAAGAAATCATTTAATCATTTAGCATTTAACTATGCTAAGTAACGTTCTTCTATAGTCCAGTTAGCAACGGGTGTTTCAACTCTAATTCCATCAAATAATTTAGTTGGTCTAGTATATCCTTCTTGAACTAAAATCCACATGTGATAATCTAGTGATTATAGAAATATAGCCAATCGTCTTTTCCAAAAATTATAAGGGATTCAAATAATGGAGGTCTAATGATCGAATACCCTTCAGGTGTGTTTCAGTTTCCAAAGTAGCAATTCTTATTTTTCAAAAAGTAGTCTAAACTTATGGTTTTGAAACAAAGCTTTTATACCACTTATTGAAACCGTATAGATTGTTAAACCTAAGGTATTGTCCCAACGCTAACCAAGAGGGGGGATGAATTAGTAAATTTAAAAATTTTCTTGAATTTTTTAAATAGAAAATTGTTTTTAAAGCTCATAGCACGTTAATTTAAGTTTTAAAATAATTTTTCAACCATAGTAAATTACTTGTAGTAAATAAATACAGAAATTAAAAGACGTAAAGATTTATAGTGGTTCGGTCAAACATGACCTACATCCACTCTCTGAAGACTCCCTCTTCAGGTAGTGCACTATTTCCAAAGTGTCTCTCCTTTTGCCCCCATAATAAGGCAAAGAAGCCTTTACAAAACCTTTCTTCCACCAATCCCCAGTGCGGTATAGAACCATTATCCTTTCACACCCTCCAAGTGTCGGCAGAGAACCATCATCCTTTCACACCCTCCAAGTGTCGGTAGAGAACCGTCATCCTTTTTTACCCTCCAAGTGTCGGCAGAGTACCATCATCCTTTTGCACCCTCTAAGTGTTAGCAGAGTATTGGATCTTCTTTAAAATTCTTCTCACGAGCAACTAGAAAGAAGAAAAAAAGAGTAATCACCAAAATCACAAAGGGAACCATACCTTTGAGTAACCTTGTGAACCCTTCACACTCTACTTACAAGAAATCTCTCTCAAACACTCTTCCACACTCTTTCTTTCACTTGCTCTTGAAAAATCACAAAGACAAGACTTTTTCACATCAATTTTAGAGGACCTTTTATATCTAAGATAAGAAAAACCCTCCAAAAAATTGAAAATTTTTCATTTTAAGCAAATACAATTGTACTGTATGATTGTATGTTAGTACATACAAACAGTTCAAAAATTTTTATGTGCGAACATATTGTGAATCAATACAAATGTTTTCATACATGATGACTATTCAGTACTAATCCAGTTCGTACTGTACGAACTGTTAGAAAATTTTTCAACTTCGTCGGGACAAAGAGGCACCCCATAATTTTGTACCTTGGTTGGCATACGTACGATGACGACATTATACAACAGGATCAGTTATAAAAATTTTCAAGTTCATCAGGATGAAAGGGACCCGTCCAACTCGTACACTAGACGACTTACTTACGATGATGACATCAGGCGGTATGAACCATTCAGAAATTTTTTAGGTTTGTTTGGATGAATAGGGACCCATCCAATTCATACCCTGGATGGTGTATGTACGATGATGACATAGTACTGTATGAATCATTTAGAAATTCCTTAGGTTCATCTGAATGAAAAAGGACTTATCCAATTCGTAACCTAGACAACGTACGTACTATTGTGATATAATACTGTACGATCCATACTTGGAAAAAATTTCTACTTCTTATTTGTTTGACTTCTCTCAGGAGAAAATAACTGATCAAATCATCCCGTACAAAAATCCTTCATACAGTATAATTAGTTTTAAAAATTATCAATTTTAAACTTTCCCTTGGTGTGTGTACACAGTTACACAATTACAATCACCCTCACTCGGACTTAATAATAATTAAAAAAGTATATATACTTCATTTATAATAAATCTTAAACTGATCTGGTTTGAAGTCTTCAATAATCTGGAGCATGATTTTGCTGAAATTTTTGATCACACAAACAACAAAATAATTCTTCTAAAATATGTTAGGAGAATAATAATCAAAGCAATAATATTTGGAATCATAAAAAATATTCAAGTTGCAAGAATATCAATAATCAAGAACTAAGTAGCAACTATCTTAATAGGCATGACTTAACTGATCTTCCTTGGTTGCCTATTTCTCTGGATGGTTGGTTTTAGTATTTTGCCTTACTTCCTTCATGCCTTGTAGAGCTAGTACTGGATTAATTGTATTGTGTTTGTGTTGGTCATAATTTTTTGGAGTTCTATTGTCATTATGGTGGTTGTGATATTACTAGTTCTTGTCTACTTCATATAATGTTCTTTTTTATGGCCTGGGTTGGCATTGTTTTCCTGATGGCTGTGGGCATTATGTTTATCTAATGAGTTATTTTGGTGATTGTTTCGGGTGGGCCAGTTGTAAGTAGTCTCTCACTTCTTGGGTTGTTGGTTGTTGATTATGGATAGTGGTGGATACCTTCTTAATGTGGTTCTATTTGGGTTTTATTGTGATCATTGGTTGGACTATTATGCTTATGTGATTCAGTGTTTAGTTTATCTTTGATTTAATACTGGTATATATTGCTATTATGTCCTTTTAGCCTATCAAATTTTTTATAGGAACTGTTTGGTGCTGATGCTTGATGGATTGGTTTTGAAGATGGTTGATTAGAGCCTTTTGATGTTTTTTGGTATGTTCCACCATTTTGGGTGCTTGCACGTGAGCACTGTAGAATATACCTAGGTCTTTTTGTATTGTTTTGTAGTGGGGAACTCGAGCTTATGGGATTTTTCTTTCTTTTTATGCTTGTAGCTATTTTGAGCAATAGAGAGCTTGAAGCCCTCTTAAGGACTATGTATCATTTTTCTTTAATCAACATGTACGCTCCTTTGTGGGTTTCCCATAAAAAAAAAAAACCCAGCCAAATAGGACAAGAATAACCTTAAATATGCAAACGAAGGACAGAGCTTCCACAAAAAAAAAAAAAAAAAAAAAAATAGCAGCATCATGATAACAATGAAACTACCAAGCAGTATAGAATTTGAGAACTATTGGATGAAAGGCTTAAAAAAGGTCCGTGAATCCATAATAAACCCCATACAAAAATAATAGGGACTAACATGCTCAACAATAGATAACCCCAAGCTAATTTAAAAATAAAAAACACAAATGAAGTAAAGAGAGCCAACCCATAATCGAGAAGGGTGAGACAAAAACTAATTTGATTATATGCAATTAGTGTCCCAATGAAAATAATCCACCTTAGCCAAATAATTACCTAACCATCGAGACAAAAATATAAAAGTTGGTCCAACCCAATACAAAAGCAAGACCGCAAAATCAGATAATAAAAGGGAAACTATAACGCAATAACCCAAATCACTTAGCCAACATAAGTAAAGAGATAAAACTCAAATCACAATAGAAGTGTGAAATAAACTATAATATATTGGGTAAAACCAGCTAAGGAATGTAGTATCTACAAAAATATCATGTAAAAAACATAAGTTCTACTTCAAAATAATTCAAAATCGATCTAATAATAACATAGGGAAATCATATAAAGGGAGAGCACCATTGCAGCCTATTAAAAAATAGAGGGTAACCAACCAAACTAGAATTAACTTAGAAATTTCAATAAAAGAGCAACCAAAAAAATTAACAACTACATAATTCACCACCACCTAATACTCCATATAAGCACAAGAAAGTAGTAGGATATTATAGCTCCAAAACCTAAAACTATCACGCAGAAGGATATTTATTGAACAGAAAGACATAACCTTTTAATGCCATCCGATATACAAAAAAATTAAGATACTATATGTAAAAACTAAAATCCTAATGTGGACTAGTAAAGGATGAGGAGAGCAGTAAATAAGTGTATGTCAATAGTCTAGAAAATACAATTATAGCAGGCAATAACCTAGCAAGAACAGATAGGTAGGATAAAAGCCGAGAGGATGTGGGATAAAAGAGGAAGATATGCTAAAAGCTCTATAGAGTAACAGTTAGCAACTGAACAAAAGACATCAAAATCAAGAAGATAGACACCCAAAAAAACAAAAATAATCAAAAAGTAACAAGAAGACAAAATCAAGAAAAACAACCACATATAGAGCCAAGTACCATGAAAAGGGTAAAATTCTAACATAGGGAAAACCAATTTTTTCTAGCCTAACAAGGCCTTTCATGATATTAAGTAAGGTATTGTAAGTAAATTCTATGAGGGATGTAATAGTATAGCCATAGTTAGCTAACCAATTCATACAAGCATTCTCTTCTATGAAAATATCTGAATTTGAAACTTAAAAAAGTGCAGAATCTGCTTAATGTCTCGAAGAAGATAAAAATATCGAAATTATGAATGTAAATATCAGAGTCCTTCAAACAACCTATAATAAAAATACCATCAACTTCAATCCATATGTCTCTAATATGAAGAGAAAAATATAATTTAAAGCCATTTTAGATTATAAAAGTTAAAAAAAAAAATAGAGCACTTATTTAAGGTCCAACCAAATCCATAATCGTATTATTAAAAGAGTTCATAATAATACCACCAAGAACATAACTCAAGTTATTAACGGAGCCATAATTGTTTAATTTAATGAATGGAGGTGTAGGTTTGATCCAATACACCAACTTAGGATTATTAATAGAAGTAGTCGCACTAATCATAACACCTAAATTCTGAGCAACAAACGTGCATCCACGAAAACTATTAATGCCTAGAAGCTGGGCAAATACAAGCTTCAAAACTTTATCTTTAACCATACCAATAGATCAATGATCCTTGCATTAGTTGTAAAATATAGACTCATTTCTAGAAATAAACAAAAATATCATGATTGGGGAACAAATCACATTCTTAATGTGGTTTTTGTACTTAACTAGCAACATATTAAACTTAGTAGAGTTACTAAGATTGCCACAAAAATGATTAGACCAAAAAAGATCATCAAAATGAATCCAAACTTTAGAAACAATAGGGCTAGAAATAAAGACATAGTTCTTGTTCTCCACATAAGAACAACCTTGACAATGAGAGGCTAAGGAAAAACCATTTGTTAGAAGAATACCATCTGTAGGAAAACACATGTGGATAATCCTCCAAATGAAAACCGTAATGGAAGAGGGGATGCTCTTATGCCAAATCACAAAGAAAACTATAGATATAGAGTTTTTAATTCTAAAAGAATTCCAAGAATTTTTAATTCTAAAAGTACAAGTGTTAGAAAGCTTAAATAATAAACAATCATTTATTGTAATATTAAGAAGAATTCTAAATGTTTTTTTAATGGTATAAGAAGGGAAGTTCCTAATCATCTTTTTAACATCCAATATATTATTGGTGATAAAATAATTTATTTTAATAGTCAAGGTAGAGTATGTGAGAAGAATCAAATCAGTAGAATACTAAAATAACCATTGGTCTTGCAAGAAAAAAGTGTTTCCATGACCCACACCCCATTGAATTAAATTCCTAGCCACCCATTTAAAGTTACACAACCTCTTAAAAATCCTAAAACCACCTTTCTTGTAAGAGAAGGTAGTAGGACATTTGTAAATGCAGTACTTAGAGATCATAAACATAGCCCATAAACTTTTCTTAGCATGAAAATTAAGTCATAATTTTATAAAAAAAGCATGAGCCAAATAAACTAGCTTTTTGCAACACAAGCCACCCTCATCAAGAACACTGCAACTATTAGTCAATCAAGAATAGTTTAATTTCTAGTAATTGGAGTTACAACCCCAAAAAAATTTATTTAAAAGCCTCTTCGAACGATTGCAGAAATAATTATAATTATATATATATATATATATATATATATATATATATATATATATATATATATATATATATATATATATATATATATATATATATATATATATATATATATATATATATATATATATATATATATAGGAAGAGAGCACAAAACACTCTTAATAAGAGTAAGTCTCCTCCCAAAAGATAGTTTAAAATAAAACCATTTTTAACTCTATGTTATGGGGAAACTCTCTAAGTATGTAAAAAATTTTTAAAAACAATTTTTATTTTTTAATACATAGTAGAAAATCATTTTTAACATTCTATATAACTTGACATTCTCTATGTTATATTTATTATAAAAATGAGAACTTTAATTCTATATTTAGATCAATTGTAGAATATCATTTATGTCTTTTGAGATGCTATGTTATTTTCTATTAAACATTTAATTAAAGAAATATAAATTTCAAATCGCTTGATTTATTTTCCCACACACGACTACAATCAATTAAAATCGACCAAACTCTACAACAACTCTTATTCATAAGTTAAAATCCATACCTCACCCTCCACGATCACAAATTTTTTTCACTTAAAGCTCATTCTTAAAGAAAATAATTAAAAAAACCCAAAATAGTGAGTCCTTGATTATAATTTACATTCATTCTAACAAGTTCCACTAAACCCTAACCCTCAACCACATATTAAATCCTCAAACATTTAAGTTTACAACAATAACAAATTTTGTCAACCATTAATACCAAAAAAAAATGCTTCCCACCGGAACTAATAAACACAAGAATAACATATTTGGATAAACAAAACCACATATTAAATATATTGAAGGGCATGGAAATTGAATTTAACCACCAAAAAATTTAAAAGAAGAAGACAAAACTTCTTCTTTATCATCCATGAATAAACAATTAGTTATACCACTAAAAGAAGTACGAGGTCCTAAAAAAAATAAGTGAAATATAGTTATTAAATGATATGGCAACTAAAGGAATTCTATAGTTGAAAAAGGACTTCTACCATAGGTATTTCCTAATGTTTTTTAGAGCAACAATTAGATATCTAGTTGGTATAATATAAGGATACAAATTCAATAAATACTAAAGGCTTTATAAAACAGAATGACCTTGATCCTAGATGGTCGACAAAATCATAGTGAAACTAAAAAAGGGGATATACATAATAGAGGCGTTGGTGATAAACATAAAAAGTTGAAAATAGAGAGAAGCTTCCATGAAAGAGAGAAAAAGTACTAAGTTAAACCTTTAAGGATCCAAGTATCAAAAAATTAAGATTAGGTTAATGAATATAAATATGTTGCATAGCTTGGATAATTTAATCACTAAGGTTAGTAGGTCTCACTAGATCATCTCCATTTTTTTTTTTGGTTAAAACCCATCGACGGGGCTACTCATTAATAACAAAAACTAGTACAAGGTCCTTACATAGAATTCGAGCTCCCTATGACTCGAAAGAGCTAAAAAAAATTCAAAGAAGAACCTGCGAGCTAGATTTCTGCACTAGGCATGATTACAATAAAACCTAATAAATTATATAATGGATAGAAGCAAAAACCAAAAAGGTGAAAGATAAAGTATTACCATTAAGCTCGGTGTTGCCACGAAAAAAAAGAAATAGTATCATTAAGCTCGATATTGCCACACAAAAAAGATTCAAGCAGAGAAGGATGAGATTTTTCCACACATATGTTCAGCTCATTCCAGTAGCTCAAAAAACCAATTGGCAAAACAAAAGATAAATCAAATTTAACTTACAAGGAAAAACTACAGTACAATTTAAACAAAAAATCATAAAAATAGATAATACATAAGAAATAAACAGTTGAATTTATCATGCCAATATCCCAAAATTGAACAACTAAATGAAAATTCTGATCCCACAGAACATAATAATAAGTATGTAAGAAAATACTACTCAAAAAAAAAAAAAAAAATAGAAACAACCCCCCTCATCACTAGAACAAAAAACCATATAAATAATATAACAAAAGTAAAAAGACCAATTACAGTAACCAGGTAAGGTTCGGCCAACAACAGGATAATCAACATAATTGAGAATAGACCAAGAGGAAATATACCAACTACAGTTATAAGGAAAATCACGACCAACAATATAAAAAAATAGCATAATTGATAACCATTTGCCCTTTCCAATAACATAAATATAAAGCCTCAGAAACTCTAGACTTAATACCAAACCTTAAACATAAAAATAACAATTATCAGAAGAAGAATTAAACAACCAATTAGAACACTCATAACCAAAAATGCTAAATCAAAAAGGATTTCCATACAAGTTTAGGCGTGTAGTATCTGTGATGCTTCTATACAAAACATTATCATGCCACTCCAATACACTCCCAAACCCACCCATACTCACAAAGATGCTACATGAGAAAGTGTCATTGGAATAGAAGGAAACACACTTGAACGAAGGAACAAATAGCACACAACCACACACTTTCAGTTGAATAGCCCAACAAAAGCTCCTAATAAACTGAAAGAAAATCTTAAAACCCATAAGATTAAAAATAATCGACACTAAGATAGGGTAGACAAGCCATGGATAAAACACATATGACCTAACCCAATAGACATGACAAAAAAGAAAATTGACAAAGGGATAATTTGAATTAATCCATTGCGTAGATGTGCAACACATAGAGTACTGAACAACATAAGTAATTCTCCATTCATTGCTCAAAATTGGCCAATCCCAACATTTAGCAATGAAATGTAAGTCAAGAATAATGCTATACTTAATGTCAAACCCTATTAACATAAAAATTATGAATATGACAGTTCATAAAAATTTCACTCTAAAAAGTCAGCAGATAATAAAACTCATTCTAATCCATAATATAGTAAACATAGAAGAAGTAGCACCTGATATTAGGGCTAAAAATTATAGCAAAAAAAAATCTCCTCAAAACTTGGGCCATTATTATAATGCATGGGGATAGTAAAATAGACAACATTATTAGTATTCACCATATTGAGACAGCCATCCGAATAGAGCATAGTATAAGAATAACAAGAAAACCAAAAAATGACCTAGAAAAAGAAAATATTAATATAAAAAAAAGGAAAACCAAGTTTATCTGGGAAGGCATCATGTTACAAAACTCATTCCCATCCATAATAAAAGAAATAAAGGAGATGTAGCACTTGTTATTAGGGCTAACAAACATAGCAATCAAAATATTCACCTCAAAACCCAGAACACTATCATAGTGCATGCGAAAAATAAGATAGACAACATTATTATTATTCACCACCTTGAGACAACCATCCAAGAAGGGAATAGTTTCGGAACAACCAGAAGGCCAAAAAATGACCTAGTCAAAGAAAATATTGATTTCTAACATAAGAAAAACTAAGTTTATCTAATATGTTGATGCTTTTAACAATGGAAGGTACCTGATTATAAGAAAAGTTAATAAAGAATTGGAGGACAAAATCATTATTAGCTAACCAGCAGGCACAAGCATTTCCTTCTCTATGAATATGAGTTAACTTGGCATTAAAGAAAATCAGAAGTTATTTAACTTCCCTAATAAGGTAAAACAAATAAAGAGTACAAATCTTCTCATTATAATATTTTAGGTAAAATAACATATGTAATGCATAAAATTCAATCCAAATATTAGCGAGACCAAAGGAAAGACATAATTTCAAACCAAATAAGATAGCAAAAAGTTTTGTGTAAATAACAAATCAAGCAGGAAGAGGACTAGCAAAAGCAACAACAAAAATACCATTAGAGTCTCCAATGATACCACCGCAGCCACACATATCCCCTTTAACTTACCCATCATTATTTCACTTGAACATGTTTTGAGGAGGTTTAATCCAATAAATCAATCTACAGCCCTCGTTCATAACCTTATCATGAAGGACAATACCAAACTCCTTAGCTATATGGAAATAACTGTTAAAACTCTTAGAGCTCAGAAGATTAACATTAAACAACTTACAAACATTATCTTTAACATTTCTAATAATTTGGTCATGATTCATAATGATATTGTTAAAACTTGAGTTATTCTTACTGATCTCGAGATATTAGAGAATAAGAGAGGCATCAAGATTAACAATATGACCTTTCAAGTTAGTGAACCACAAATGGAGAATTCCCTTAATAGAAATATTACCCTTAAAATAGGCCCAGAAATAAAAACATGATGCATATTCTCAACATGATAACAACATTGACACTTGGAAGCTAAAATAAAACCATTTTTTTTTTAAATCTAATCCATAGGAACATAATTATGCATGACTCTCTAAATAAACATAGTAATAGAAGAGGGAATGCTTTTGTGCAATAACATTGTAAAAATTTTTGAAGAAGCATGTTTAGTTCTAAAAGTATTCCAAGCCTTCTTAATAATAAATATGCCATTTATAGCCATGTTGCATAACAAAAGATTATCAACATCATTATTTAACAAAATCTACAAAATCTTATTAATAACAGGTGTAGGAATAACTTACAAAATATTATAATATCCCAGAAATTATTGATAATAAAATATATAACCTTGCTAGTAGAGGTAGATATAGAATGAAGCATGTTATTAATGGAGTTTTCATGTAACCACTTATCTTGCCAAAAAAATAGGTTAGCACAACCAATATCCCAATGAGTATAATGTTTCACTTCCCATTTGTTAATAAAATGTCTTTTTTAGACCCTAGAATCTCCCATTTTATAAGTACAAAAGGTTGGATGATTGCCAACACAATACTAATATGTCAAAAACTTAGCCTAAAGACTAGTTTTAGCATGAAAGTTATACAAACTCTTATAAGGAAAAGCATTAGCTAAATACAACATGTTCTTGCACCACAAACTACCTTCCTCTAAAGTACTACAACATTTATTCCAAGACGACCAAAGGATTTTAGAATTACAACTATTGCATTTTAAGAAAACCTTAATGATTTATTTTTCCAATCTATCATAAACCGTAAAAGAAAGCTAAATAGTTTGAAATATATAAATAGGAAGGGAAAAAAGAACTATTTTAATCAACACAAATCTACCAACAAAGTTAAGGAAATTAAATTACCAAGAGTTAAGTTTATTTTGAACAGTAGTAATCAAATCTTCAAAAAGAAAAGATCTTTTATGACCTTTAAAAAGAGGAATTCCTAGATACTGTAAAGGAAGAAATCCTTTCACGAAACTAGTAATACCTTTAATAACATTTATGTGACTATGAGGCAAATTCGTAGAGGTAATAGAACACTAGATCATCTCGATCAATTGTATAATTAAACCTTAATAGGTTTATGACATATATAATATTAATCCAATAAGACTAGAGTTAATTGGGTTTTCTTTTTTGAACAAAAAAATTTATCATTATTTTATCTATGGAATATATATGAGTACATCTAAGACTAATAAACATATTAAAGTTAAATTTTAGATATCTAATAATATATTAAACAAAAAATATAGAAGAATATTGGTCTAAAGACACGTTATACTAAGATTAACAAGCCTTAGAGCCAATCAAGAGGTTTGCTACACTAACAAGCTCACTTGTTAACCTAAACTTAGAATGTTAAGGATAATAAGATTTTACTATAGGACACAATGTCCAATATATTTTTGAGTAAAACCATCGAAAGTGTAGGATAAAATATATTAACATTTCATATACTATAGGCTAAAAAGAGATAAATAATAGTTAAGAATTAACATCTTCAATGTGATGAAAGTTTGTTTTGGTTGTTACGCCCTTATGAACTAGCCCGAGGATAATAAAGGGGGGGGGGGGGGGGGGGGGTGAATTACTAGTTTTAAAAATTTCTTTAAAAAAATACAAAATATTTTTGATATTATTTTTAAATATTTTAAAACAAACAGAATAAACAACATAAATTTAAATACAAAAAATAATGTGTAGGAATAAATTAGAAAGAACACACCAAATTTTATAGTGATTTGATCAACATGACCTACATCCACTTCTCGGAGCCTCTCCTCATGGTATTGCAATAAAATAAAGCGACTCTCATTTTGCTCCCACAGTAAGGCGAAGAAGCTTTTATAAACTCATTTTTATTGACCCCGGTGAGGCAAAGAACTTGAACTCCATTTGCTTCCTCTTGAAGCAGGCAAAGAACCTTGATCTGATGCTGAAGAAGACCTCCTTAGATCCATGAAGGAGCCAAGGATGATGAATGGAGAAGATGACAAAAATCCTTACTTGGAGCAACCTTTGTGAACACATCACAAGCTCCTCCTCACAAGATTATCTCTCTCTCTCTCTCTCTCTCTCTCTCTCTCTCTCCCAAGCTCTCCTTCTCCTTTTCCAAGCTCTCTCAGGTCAGGAAAATAGCAAAAGATCCTCTCACTGACAAATAAGAGATCTTATAAAGAAGTCTTTAAAAACTATCCTAATTTTTAACTTGTTGTCCAAGATTATCCAAGATTATCGATAGATCATCTTGTATGATTAGTGTATTTTAGACCTTCCAACCAAGATGATCTAGGTGTACTGTATGATATGATTTTCAAATCATCCTATACGATATGATCAGAAATAGAAAAACTCTAACTCATTAAATATTTCTCCCTAAGTGTGTGTGTTCTAGGCTACTTAGCTTCAGGATCGACCAATATACATTTGACTCAAGAATAGGTAAAAGATATATTAAAATAAAAATTACAGATTGAATCAATCCTAGTCTGCCTAAGCTTAAGCTGATTGACATTCCAAGCGAACTTATGGGCCTAAAAGGTTAGTGAGCTAAGCACATAAAAAATATATTCTTGAATAGGAAGAATAATATTTATTATCATCAAAATTACAATACTTTGGTCCAGATCTGTAACATGTGAATCATGGGTTACCATCATCATTAAAAAAAAAAATACCACAACCTTTCCAAGTAAACACCTTTCAAAAGTTCATTTATAACCCAAAAAATAATTATAAACGGGGAGAATGACATATATATAACTCTAACGAGAAAGTATTGACATTAATATAATGAATAAATTTGAAATTTATTTAAAGCATTTCTCATCTTATAGAGGCTTGATGTTAAACCTTAAGGTTTACCTTCACTAGGCTGATCAACTTGACTTGTTTGCCCAACTTCCTCACATATTAAACTTATAAAATGAGTAACCTGTTAACTCACCTCATATGATGTTACACAATGATGACTGTCAATTATGTTATTGTACACTTATTACCTTGAAAGTCAAATAAAAAACTTAAATAACATTATTTTCCTTTCTATAAATTTTATTAATTAACTTGTACATTTTCCTTTTTATAAACCATACATTTTAAAATGCTTGTCAAGAAAAAGAGTTTATCTTTCATAAAAAGTTTAGAAATTATTTCAAAATTTGAGTAGTTATATTCAAGAGTGGATATGCTACCTAGTTGTAGAAGCATGAGGGGTCCATGCTTTTTTGAAAATTCAAAGAGCAGTTGATGGGGTAACAAGCTAATTTGGGGTAGATTACCTATAAATGGAAGTCCAGAAAGTGAGAGAAGAAGCGGTATCTTTTTATACAAATATTTCCATTTACTTCTACCAGCTTGCAGGACGAGCATAGTAATCACGAGAAGTGCTGCAAGAAGCATTGGACCCATTAAGAGCTTGTCTAGCATAAAGGGGTGATAAAATTAGTTCAAGAGGAAGTTTAGAAAATTTTAAAACAAGAAAATAAAATCTTAGATCTAGTTGAGTGGGCTCATTTTGGCCATGCAAAGTTGATGAAAATTCACCAAATGTTTCTTACCTATAAGGAAATATATGACTGATTTCAGGAAAAAGTTTTCCAGTTCAATAGTTGTCCATGAGATTATTGTTTTTTTTTTTTTTTTTTTTTTTTTTTTTTTTGAGAAATTTAGCCAAAGCCCACTTTCATTTTACTATAAAAATTAATTAAATAGAGTTAAGAAAATAAAAAATTAAAACTCAATAATGGGACATTTGGACTTATATATAGTTTTAAACATGATTGAGTTTTTCTTCAAATTAATAAATTATTAGATAATTGGATTATACTCATTGAAGAAAATACATAAATTGTTCTTTTGGACTTATATATATTTCCATAAAGTGAACTTCTAGCTAATCACATTGGTGCTTTTCAAAATATTAATTCAACATTCAATAGAATGCATGATAGACAAGCTCTTTTTTAATTAGGAACAAAGGGCTTTAAGTTATGAATTTAATAGGTGTTTAAAGATGCTAGTGCTTCAAATGCTTCTAACTAATATACCTGCAAGGATTATAATACATATTGTGCATTTATTTAATATCATATAAATGTCATATAATATAGTGTAGGAAAGTAAACACCAAGATCATCTCACGTTCACCATAATATTACTCCATAATCAATAATGTGATGGAAAAGTAAACAAACAAGATGTAAAGTCATTAATAAGTTAATAAAATATTATTTGCTAGCATTGTGGTTTAGGTCATAAATGGATTAAAGTTTCAATTATCTACAAATTAAATTTATGTATTACAAGCTTGAAGGATTTAATTCAAACTTAAATGTTAATGATTTATAATTTATTAGTGACTTTTGTTTATTGAAGTTTTTTTTTTAGCTTTAGGTTTTAAAAAATAGGTTAATTAAGAACATTAAATTATTTTAAAATGATTAACTAACAAGTCCTAGGCGTTGAGAATGAATGTATTTGTTTAATTCCAAAGGAATGATGAGACAAACACCTAAAGCCAAATTTGCTTTATTATTTATTTATTATTATTGAATTCATTTAAATGATTTTCTTAGATTGATTTAATTGAGTTTTATTTATAACTTTCATTTATTTGAATTATATTTTGTAGATATATTTTTTTAATTCTAATTATAACTTTTATTTGTTTAATTTTAATAATTTAAAATTTTGCTTTTAATTTTGTTTAATTTAAAATTAATTTCCTTATTTTATTTATATTGCATTATTTAATTAAATTTTATTTTAAATAAAATAAATATATTTATTTATTTATTTTTATTTATTTTTTATTTAATCTAATTTTGTTCTTATTTATTTATTATTATTATTTTAATTTTCTTAATATGTAATAAAAAGTAAATTTAATTTGGAATATTTAATTAAATTAATAACTTATTTTTTTATATTTTTATTATTTTATTTATTTTTATTTTAGTTTATATTATTTACTATTTCTTATTGTTTATATATTATATTGTTATTTAAATTGGATCATTATTTGACTTTTTATTTAAAATTTAAAATTTAAAGGTATTTATTATTTTTGATATTGTACTATTTTTTTAGTATTCAATGTTTTTTTTTTGTGATTTTCATGGGTTTTATTTTAAAATTATATGTTTTACTTGTTTTTTAACTTTTTATTTAATCAATGAGTTTAGATATTATTATTTTTTTATACCCATTGATGCACAAATGTGATGAAATTTCTAGCAAAGGTCAATAATAACCTAAAATGGAACTCATGAATGTTTGGAGACATTTGGATTCATATTTTGTTTTTTTCTTTCATTTATTATTTTATTATTTTATTTGTTTATTATAACTATTTAACATATTTTCTGATAAGAATTATTTTTTTCCTTGATTATACTTTTGATTTTTAAATGAATGCATTTTTTTGAATTTTTATTATAAATTTGTTTTTTATAATTTATTAAAGTTTCATTTTTCAGATAAAACTCACTAATAGGATTAAAAATTTAAAAGAAAAAAAAGTTTCAAGTCTTTAATTGGGATTTTTAGCTCGCTACTATGTGAAAGAGCTGAATATTTTAGGAGGTTGTAAGACCTCAAAGAGCTAAGTCGAGGTGCACCAAGAGGGTTGGGGGTGAATTGGTAACTCTAAAAAAAATTACTACAATAATAAAAATTCTTGTGAGAGAATGATTTTGGAAAATAATTATGAGAGAAACTATTAACCTAATACATGGGGAAGCAAATTAATGTCTACAATATTTTTCATTTTAAAGAACAAATATGTTACTCAAGACATTTTTTTCTTTTTCAAACCAAAATTTAACCTAATTGCAATTGATAGTAAAACATAGATATTTGTGTAGTTATCTCAAATTGCAAAAATAAAAAAGTAAAAACATGAAAGAGCTCACCAAATTTTATAGTGGATTTATTAACCTTAACATATGTCCACTCCCTACAGTACTCCACTCCAGGTATTGTACTAATCACTATAATGTCTCTCGTTTAGCCCCTACAACTAGGCAGATAAGTCCATAAAATCTTTTTACTAACCTGGTGCGATAGAGATACATGGCCATATTTCTCAGCCTCAAGGTGATGGAAAAGAATCACAACACCCTTTCTCAACCTCCTGGTGATGACAGAGAATCATGAACTCCTTTCTCACCCTCCTAGTGATGGTAAAGAAACACAAAATCTTTTTTTACCATCCTCATGATGGCAGAGAACTACATCCTTGAGTTGAAGAACTTCTTCCCAGAGTGACCCAAGAAACCTAAATAGATACTTAGAGGAATAAGCCAAGAAACATGCATGGAGAAATCATATGAACCCCTCTCACTCCTCCTTATTTCAACTCAAGCTCATGAGTTTATGTTTTTTATGATAATAAATATTGTAACTCATATCTTTATATCTACTTGTATTTGCAATGTATATTTATTTGTGTGTGGACTATCATTTTAGGGGTAGTATGTTCCATCCAACAAAGATTTAAGGCTCAAGATTGGATAGAATAAGTTATATTGTAAAGATTTATAATATATTCATTTATATTTTTTGATTTTTTGAGTCAATTCCTGGAAGAGAGTGTGATGGCTTGGTGACCATGCACACACACACTCACTCATGGAGAGTTAGAATGAGTCAAAACCAAATGTTTAAATTTTGAACAAATTATACTGCATAATTTATATTATACTATGCAATCAGCTCATCTAACAAATCTTACTAGACGAATTAGATGATCCAGGATGATTATATATCTTAAAGAAAAAAAGCCACCAATCATAATATCAGCAAGATTTTAAGATTCAATTTTTGTTCTAATCGTCTAAGATTATATACATCATACTAAAATATCTATAATAATCTTGCCTAAATTAATCCTATGGCTAGAGGACTAATTATGGTTAATATATTCAATCTGATCATTTAGGAGGATCAGTGAAGATTGTATTGGATGACTTGAGAGATACATGGGATTATACTTAATAATCCTAGATAAAATACCATATTTATTCATCATATAGTTAAGGATAATCCCCAATCTTGTACTGGATTATCAGTACAAAATTGTACTAATAGTAATAGATTATCTGTTGATCGTACAATACTATCAAGTCAAATTCTACACATCATACTAAATAATCCTGTGATCATAATGTAAGATCTTTGATGGTAGAATTATTTTTTTATGATTTTTGAAGCCCTCTATTTAAGCTTTCTCTAAATATATTATAAGTGTCCTTGTCACACATTGAGTCTTTATTCTTTTGGATGAAACATAAAGAGAGAGCCTTAAAAGGGAGAGAGGAAAATATCCTTGTGAATTTTAATGGAGTACAAAGGGAATTTCATATAGTTTCTATATCAAGCTTGTACCTTAGTACCATCGTATTTAAGGTTTTTCTTGAGTGATGTTTTGAGAAGAAAAAGATCTTTCTGGTGTCAAAGGATGTGTCTACTCTGCCGTACTAGGGAATATGAAAGTGTTTCAAGGTTCTCATCCTCACCAGAAGGGCTAAAAGAATTCCAAGTTATATGCCTCACCAGGAGGGTGAAAAGTAGTCAAGGTTCTCTTCCTATGAAATGAATACGGTCCTCTACCACACAGAGTTGGTGGAAGGAGATTCACTAAAGAGTTTAGTGCAATACCTAGAAAAGGAGTCTTCGGGGAGTGTACACAGGTCTGGTTCACCGAACCACTATAAATCTCATATGTGTTTGTTCTTGCTTTTATTTTTCTGTATTTTATTTTTTGCATTTATTTTTCTGTTAGTTGTGTGGTTCAAAATCTTTGCTTCCATATCAAGAGATAAAGCTATGAATTTTTAGATTATGAAAATGGTTTAAAAAAGGAGGATTTTTCTATCAATTTAAAGAACTTTTTAAATTACCAATTCACCCCTCTCTTGGTCAGTGTCAAGACTAGTTTTATAAGATCTAATAACCTTCATGAAGCTTCATGTGGTATTAGAGATGGATTCATAAATTAAGTTTTAAAAAACTTCTGAAAATTTATCAATGACTAACTTTGGAAATTGTAATACTGTAGAAGAATATTCAATCATGTGACCACCTTTATTTAAAAAATTCACTTGTCTACTTTCTTGCAATTAATGGATTATCGAATGTGGCATATAATTTAAACTGGTTATTCTATACCGTCATGTAATATAGCTGGAGTCAGAACTAATATTACTTTTACTGAATGAAGTATAATAGAACAAATCAATGCTCAATTGAATGTTAAATACTTGAATTATTTTTTCTTTGATTTGAATTCTAAAGATTATGTGCGAATCGCTACATGTACTATTAAAAAAATTTGGATATATTATGCACTACATACGAAGGTACTAATGAAGTCAAGCAATTTAAGTTGAATATTCAATTGCAAGATTATGAACTTTTATGCATGAAACCATATGAGATGATCTTAGACATGTATACTAGGTTTACTCAAATAGTGACATCATTACATGCTTTAGGTAAAAAACTTTCAAACTTTGAAAAAGTTAATAAAATTCTACATTATCTATCTGATAAATTTGATGTGAAACTCACTGCTATTTTTGAATCAAAGACTATAATGATTATTCAATTGATATTTTGATTCGCTAACTCATCGCCCATGAGCAAAATATAATTCAAAAGCTTTTTAATGTAGGTGAAACTATAGCGCTAGAAGATTAACACATGGATGAAAGTGGCTTAGTAGATGATTAGAGCGAGGAGTTAGCATCAATAACAAGCAAATAAGAAAGTCTACAAAAGTATAAGCATAAGCATCTGCAAAAGTATCACAACGATAAAAATCATAAGAATGTTAATATTTTCTCAAATGTTATTTATTTTTAGAGTGGTAAGCCCGAACATATAAAAGTTAGTGCCCTAATATAAAATCTCAAAATGAAATGGAAAAGGGTAAAAATAAGACAATTTTCATAAGGGCAAATAATAAACTATAAAATATTTCTTAGATAGACCTAGTTTCTAAATCATAAGACTATGAGCAAGATAATGAGGTATAATATTTTGTTTGGGTGTTTATCTGTGTTATAGGTAATGCATCAATGTATGTTCTTTAAGTTTATTTTAATTTGTCGTGAATGTTTTTAATTTTTATTTTGTATTAGTTTTTTTTTATTTTGTAGTAAATCATTTATATTTGTAATTTTTTATTTTATCAAGTATGTTTTTAGGAACACTCTCTAATCATCACACAAAATCACATATCACATTGTATTTACAGAAGAGAATCAAATCACTTCTATCTAATCACATGTTTTTAAAATGAAAAATTTACTTCTTTTTACTTGAAATTTTGGGTAAGTAATTATTGACTTCTCTAAATAGTTAAAGGAAGAAAAATTGATGATTATCTCTCTTCTGCAAACTCCTTTACTGGTGTAAATTCTTTTTGAATAAAAAACTATCTCAAATAAAAAATTGGACCAAGAAAGAAAATCTATTTTATCTTCCTACAGTTCTCTATCTCATTTGAATATTTTTGCAAATCAATGAATCTATTTTAAATTTTCTTACGCAAACTATCTATCTATATCATATGGATCAAGTTTTGATTTATGGTTTACTCTTAGCTGTGAAAGAGAGTGAGTTCCTCTTCTATTACATGTGAATGATAATCACTTAACTGAAATTCTTTAAAGACTTAAAAAGGAAGTAAGTTGGCAAAAATAGTGAAAAGAGGCATAAGCCCAAAATAAAAAGATACGCAATGCTCGCAAAAAATTACAAGATTCTCAAAGTGTATCAAAAATCAAATGATGCCCAAAGTGCATAAAAATTTGATAAAGAGAAATAAAATAAGCCCACAATAAGTTAGCTTCACTTCCTATCAAGTCTTTAAATCTTAGACAAATCCATGTGTCAATTGACATCATTCACACTTGAATTTGAGAATCATGATTTTTTGTTCATCACTTTGCAATGATTTTCTCTTAATATATTTTTCTAAAAGGAAGTTTGAAAAGGTCACATTTCCTTTCTAATTTATTTTTTGAGTTAGATTTTTATTTAAAGAGGACCTTAACCTATAATGAGCATGATATAAGTTTGATAAGATTCAAATTTTCAACCTTTCTGGATCTTAGTGCATTCAATTCATTTCTTTTAAAGCTTGTGAAAAAAATAAAGAGGCAACATTTTCATTTTAAGAAAATTTTCTAAAACTAATTGATTATTCTTAAAGAGTCACCACCACCTACACCTGATCAAGGTCTATATGATCTTTTTTTTGTTATGTATGTTCCATTTTATTTTTTCTATGTTTCTCTTCTTTTTGATAATGTCAAAGGGTGAAAACATATATGTTTTGTTATATTTGTGGTTAGCTTGCATCTATCATTATGTATTGGTATTTGTTTTATTTTATTTAGATTCTAAAATTTATTTATCTTTTATTAAAAATAAATAAATATTAAAAAAAGACTTTTTGATTTTCCCCTATTTTTATTATAATTTTCTTAGTGAAGGGTAGATTAGGAGAAAATGTTTTTAAAATTTGCATATTTAACTAATAATGTTTGTCATTATAAAAAATGGGAGATTATTGCAACTCGAGATCATAAGTTTATTAATTTTATGATAACAAACATTGTGGCTCACATCCTTATGTCTACTTATATTTGTAATATATATTTATTTGTGTGTATGCTAATATTTTAAGAACACCATGCACCATCTAATGACAATTCAAGGCTCAAGATTGGATAAAATAGGTTACGCTGTAAAGATTTTTCTAATATTCTTTTACATATTTTTGATTTTTTGAGTTAAGTCCTATAAATGTGTGTCTTAGCTTGGAGACCTTGCACACACATACTCAAGGGGAGTGAGATTGAGTCAAAACTAAATGTTCAAATTTTGAACTAATTATACCGTATGATTTATATCACACTGTACATTTTATATCATACTGTATAATCTAATAGTCTAACTAATAGTACTGGATAATTTAAATAATTTAGGACGATATGTTATAATCATAAAAAATAGTCTCCAATTATAATTTAAGTATGATTTTATGATTTAAATTTTGTTCTAATCATCTAGGACAATATACATCATACTAGATGATCTATGACAACCATGCCTAAATTGATCCTGTAATTAGGTGACTAATTATGGTTAATTTATTCAATCTGATCTTTTAGGATAATAAGTGAAGATCAACTAGATGACATGAGAGATACATGGGATGATACTTGATCATCCTAGATGAAATATCATAATTATTTATCTGATTGTATCTAATAATCCCAAAATTTCATACTGAACAATTAGTAAAAATTTGTTCTTATCGTACTAGACTATATCTTGATCATATAATATTATCAAGTAAATTTTTATACATTATATTGGATGATCTTGCGAGCATAATGTATGATTTTTATATTGCATAATTAATTTTTAAGATTTTTAAAGCCCTCTATTTAAACTTTCACCAAAGGAACTATAAGTGTCTTTGACATATATTGAGTCTTCATTCTTCTAAAGAAAACTTGAAGTGAGAGCCTTGAAAGGGAAAGAGGACAGAGTGATGTTTGAGATAGAGAAGATCCTTATATGTTTCAATGGAGTGTGGAGTGGGATTCATACAGTTACTCTAGCAAGCTTGCACCTTAGTACCATTATATTCATGATTTATATGGAGGGAATTTTTAGGAAGAAAAATAACTCTTTGGTGTCAAATGATCTGGCTACTCTATCGCACCAGGGAAGATGAAAGTGATTTAAGGTTCTCTACCTTAACAGGAGGGTGAAAAGGAGTTTAGGTTCTTTGCCTCACTAGGATGGTGAAAAGGAGTATAGGTTCTCATCCTGTGAAAGGTGTATGGTCCTCAGTCACACCGGCTTGGTGAAGGAGAGTTTATAAGGGCTTCTCCGCCTAGTTGTGGGTGATAAATGATAGTTTCTAAAGAGTTTAGTGCAATACATAGAGAGGGAGTCTCTAGGGGTTGGATGTAGGTTAAGTTGACAGAACAACTATATATCTCTTGTGTGTTTGTTCTTGGTTTTATTTCTCTGTACCTTTATTTTTTGTATTTTTTATGTTAGTTATGTGGTTAAAAATATATGATTTTCTTTTATTGTAAAATTACTTTGCTTCCACATTGAGTGATAAAAGTATCAATTTTTAAATGTTGAAAAAGCTTTAAAAAAGGGATATTATTCTTTGTGTTTAAAGAAGTTTTTAAATTATCAATTCCCCCCCCCCCCCCCCCCTCTCCTGGTTAACTTGAAAACTAGTTCTATAAGGTTTAGCAACCTTTACAAACTTTCAACTGGTATTAAAGAGGATTCATAAATTAAGTTTTAGAAAAATTTTAAAAATCAACCAATGGCTAACTTTGGAAATTATAATATTGCGGAAGGATATTCAATCATGCGACCATTTTTATTTCAAAATATTTATTTTGAATTTTAAAAAATGTGTATGTCTACTTTCTTGCAGTTAATAGATTATAAAATATGACATATGATTCAAACTAGTTATTTTGTACCATAATATATTATAGATGGAGTTAGAATTGATATTCATTTTACTGAATAGAGTAGAATAGAGAAAATCAATGCCCAAATGAATACTAAATGCTTGAAATGTTTTTTCTATGCTTTGAATTCTAAAGATTACATAAGAATCTCTTTATGTACTTCTGGCAAAGAAATTTGAGATAGATTTTGCACTACACAAGTAGGTAGTAATGAAGTCAAGCAATCTATGTTGAATTTTTTAATGCATGATTATAAACTTTTTTGGCATGAAACTTTATAAGACAATCTTAGACATTTATATTAGGTTTACTCAAATATTAACATTATTGCATGCTTTAGGCAAAAAACTTTCAAACTGTGAAAAGATCAATAAAATTCTATGTTGTGTACCTGATAATCTAATACTAAAGTCATGTTATTTATGATTCAAAAGACTTGAATGATTATTGTATTGATAATTTGATTTGCTCACTCAATATCTACAAGAAAAGTGTGAGTCAAAAGCTTTTTGATGTAGGGAAAATACTAGTGCTAAAAGTTGACTGCATGGATCAAAGATGCTTAGTAGATGATGAGAGTGAGGGGTAAGCATCAATAACAACCAAATTGGAAAGTCTAATGAAGCATAAGCACAAGTATCAGAAAAAGTGGAACAAAGGTAAAAATTGTATGAATGTTAAGATTTCTTCTAATGTTATTTGTTTCAGGTAAAGGAAGCTCAAATGTATGAAAAATCTGTGGCCTAATGTAAAAAAATCTTTATGAAAAGAATAAAAACAAGCAATCATAATAAAGGCAAATGATAAAAAGCAAAAGATCTCTTAGGTAGACCTATCTTTTGAATCTTCATACCAGGAGAAAGATAATGAGTTATAATGTTGTATTTGTATGTTTATCTATGTTATAGCTTGTGCATGTGTGCGTGTTCTTTATTTTATTTTTATACTCCTTGAATGTTTTTTATGTTTTGTTGTGACCCATGACCCCGAGGTTGAGATTTTGATGAAGCCAAATAATGGTGCCTAAACTACTTTTTATTGAATATCATTTAATGTTTGCTATTGTCCATGAGTACTAACATTTCAGGAAGATAACAAGCCACTCAGGACAACGGGAATAATCAAGACTAGTTGGATTAGGAGTATGAGTCGGACAATGTATTTTGTTATTTATTTTATTTTTTTATTTTCTTGAGTCTGGCCACAAACTGTAGGTAAGTCTGAGCAATCATGCACACACATAGTGGGAGAGGGTTTTTAAAAGTAAGAAATATAGTTTTTCATTCTCTGGTAATCGTATTGTACAAATTTATTTCATACTGTACGATTCACTATTATAACACGTGTTCTGTGAACACATCGTACTGTACGAATACTACCGTACGGTACGATCTGTTTCAAATCCAAAACCCTAGCCGTCATGATGAGTCAAGTATGTTATTTTGCACCATTCGTACTATATGACTACATTCGTACGGTACAATCTATTTTAAATACATACTTAATTTAACCTGTGATTAGTGCAAGAAATCAAGGCTTAATTATAAATTGAAAATCGCATTGTACGAACCCCTTCGTACAATACGATGAACAGAGATGAATTATGATCGTCCTTGAGATCATCCTGAACAATCTTATGTTTTTTGTCTCATCGTACTATACGATTACTATCATACCATACGATGAAAAGAGACGATATTTGATCGTCTCGGAATTCATTCTGGACGATGCCTTGATTTTCACTATTAATACGGTACGATATAGATCGTACCATATGATGAACAGAGATGACATTTGATCATTCCGGCTATCATCCAGTACGAGTAGTGTGTTGTGAATCATACCGTACAATATATTATCATACTGTATGATTAGTTTTTGAACTATTCATACACGTTCGTACCAGATTGAAGCTAGTTTGTACATATCATATTGTACGACCAATAATCATATTGTACGACCAATAATCATATTGTACGATTGTAACGGCTACTTTTGAAATCTCAGGGATTTTGGAGCCCATATTTATGTGAAAAGCTTGTCATATTTTGAGGTAGAGAGACAGAAGAGAGAAACGTGAGTGGAGAGAAAATCCTAGAGGGAGCTCTTGAGAAGTTTGAGGGGTTGAGAGAGGAAGGTGAAGGTGAGCTTGGTGAGGGAGAAGAGGTGTGAGGGAGATCACAAGATTGCTCCGATCTTGCTGCAACTTGATCCTCTTGTGGCCCTAGAAGAACTTGTGGGAGGCTTTCTAAGGGGGAGACTCATCTACGTCTGTTGACCTCGAAGATACTCTGCCTTCACCAGGATGGAGAAAAACGAGAAGGTTCTCTACCATCACCAGGAGGGTGAAAACAGCACTTGGCACTCATCCACGCCAGGTTGGTGAATGGGAGTATTGTAAGGGCTTCTCCGCTTTGCCGAGGGGGGAAAAGGAGACCTTTTTGTTGGTAGTGAAATTCTCCGAGTGGAGGACTCCGGGGAGTGGACGTAGGTCATGGTTTGACCGAACCACTATAAAAATCTCAGGGTGCTTTTTCCTTATTGTTTTTATTCTTGCATGCATTTTTATTTCATAATATTTGCTTGGAAAATTGTGAAAGAAAAAGATTTTATTGTTGCCCATTGCCTTAGAAGTTGTTTTAAATTTTCATGTTAAAACCTTAAAAAATATAAAAAATTTTAGAACTCATTTTTAGGTTTTATTTTTTACTATAAAACTTTCACAATTCACCCCCCCCTTGTCCATCTAGTAATTTCAATTGGTATCAGAGTTTGTTTTCAAAAATAGTGTTTTAGAAAACCTTAAAAAAATGATCATGTCGCATTTTGGTAATCGTAACACCGCGGAGGGTTATTCAATAACCCATCCACCACTTTTTGATAACATTCCGTTTGATTTCTGGAAAATTAGAATGTCTACTTTTTTACAGTCTGTTGATTACAAAATGTGGATGTTAGTGAATGATGGATATGTTACACCTTTTAAAATTGTCAATGAATTGAAAACTCCTGTACCTTTTAATGAATGGAGCAATAAGGATAGGGAATTAGCCCAATTGAATGCTAAGTGTTTAAATTTCTATTTATATGCATTAAAGTCTAAAGATTATATGAGAGTTTCTACTTGTGCCACTGGTAAGGTGATTTGGGATAGACTTTGCATTCCATATGAAGCAACAAGTGAAGTAAAATAGTCCAAGCTTAACATTTTATTACACGATTATGAACTCTTTCGTATGAAACCTAGCGAAATAATATCTGACATGTACACTAGGTTCACCCAAATCGTGACATCCTTGCATGCATTAGGTAGAGAGATTTCAAATTCTGAGAAAGTTAATAAAATTCTTAGATGCTTACCTAGTTCATATGATGCAAAGATATTTGCTATCACTGAATCTAAAGACCTTAATGTTTATTCTATTGATAAACTCCTTGGGTCACTCATTGCATACGAGCAAGGAGTGAGTCAGAGACAAAGTGATGCAACTGAAAAGAAAAGGAGCGAACAATAGTGTTAAAAGCAAATAACTCATAAAGTGAAAGCTCTACAGGGGAGGAAGAGGATGAGATAGCACTGATGACCCGATAGTTCAAGAACTTCCTGAAGAGAAAATAGAAGCGTCATCAGAACATCTGGAATAGAGGTAAAAGCTCGAAGTCTAATAAAGCTTCATCTGATATAATCTATTTTGAGTGTAGGAAGCTAGGTCACCTTCAAGCCGATTGCCCCAATCTAAAGTGCCAACCTGCTAAGGAGAAAGGTGATGACAAAGCCAAATACAAGAAAGGAAAGATGAAGACACAAAAAGCTTTTTGGGCCGACTCTGCCTCAGAATCGTCATAAGAAGAAGCAGAGGAGGAGGTAACAAATTTGTTTCTTATGGTTAATGATAATCTTGATCAACTTGATCAAGATGAGATATGTCAACTTTCATATGAAGAATTGTTACTTATTTAAGAGAATATCCATGACTTGTATAGGTAGTTGAAAAAGATGCATGCAAAGCTTAATATTGAATTTAGTTCCTTACAAACCGAGCATGCTAAGTTGTTTAAGGAAAATTCGGATTTAGATCGTGATCATATGCTACTTCTTGATGAGTATGATGCATTAAATAAGAAGCATATTGAACTAACTGAAAGGCATGAAACCTTGAAAATCACTCATATTAAACTAGAAGAGGCTTTTCATAGATTAGAAAAACTTGCATTAGAAGTATATCACAGTGAACAGTTGTTAAAAATAGAAGTTCATGGATTGACATATCAAAACAACACTTTTCAAGTAAGAATCAAAGAATTAGAAAAGGAAATAGCATCACTCACATCAGCCCAACCTAGTCAACCCCCAACACAGCATGCATCACATAACTTTAGGAAGAGGCACCACCACCTACATAAATTAGTAAACCCATTTCCTGGTGTTAGGTGCTTCTCTTGTGGCATGCTAGGTCACATAGCCTGCACATGCACAATTCACCATAGGACACACTTAGTATGGAGACCTAAACTGCATCCATCACAGCATAACATGCATTCATCTCATTCATGCAAGCATAAGGAGGAACCCAAACTCACTTGGGTTCCCAAATCTAATCTTTGAGTGAAATTGTAGGGATGCTCTCACAAAAGACCTAGTGAGAGCATGTGGTACCTAGATAGTGGCTGCTCGTGACACATGACTAGAGATTTGAAGACGTTCATCCTACTTGCGAACAAAACTAGAGGCAAAGTAACATTGGGAGATAACACTACCAGAAAAGTGATAGGCTTAGGTACTATTGGTAATGCTAAAAATTTTTTAATTGAAAATGTTTTATTAGTTAATGGTTTGAAGCATAATATACTTAGCATTAGTCTACTGTGTGACAAAGGTTTTGATATTAAATTTCTATCTAATAAATGCCTGATTAGTTTAAATAATAAACTAGTTTTAGAAGGAAAATGAATGTACAATGTTTACATGTTAGACCTTGATTGCATTGATAGTTCAAATTCATTTTGTTTGAAAAAAAATAGTTGATGACTCGTGGCTATGGCATAGGAGATTATGCCATGCTAGTATGAAAACTCTTAGAAACATCACTCAGAAAAACCTAGTTAGAGGCGTACCTAAGTTAGATTTCATAAAGGACCATTTATGTGATGCTTTCCAACTAGGAAAATAAGTCAAATCATCCTTTCATTCAATCAGAGATGTGATCACCTCTAAGCCATTAGAAATCCTACACATTGACCTATTTGGACCAGTTAGTACAGCCAGCTTAGGTGGAAAAAATTATGGATTTGTGTTTGTAGATGACTTCATTAGGTTCACTTGGATAAGATTCCTAGCACATAAGAATGAGTCTTTTGAGGAATTTAAGGTATTCTCCACAGGGATTCAATAAATATTTGGTTGTGAGATCTCAAATATCCATAGTGATCATGGTGGAGAGTTTCAAAATGATAAATTTGAATCATTCTGTCAAGAAATAGGAATAGAACACAATTTCTCAGCCCCTAGAACACCTCAACAGAATGGTATAGAAGAAAGGAAGAATAGAATCTTGGTAGAAGCTGCTAGGACAATGTTAGCAGAGTACACCCTTCCTAGATACTTTTGGGCAGAAGCAGTCAACACAGTGTGTTATGTTTTGAATAGGGTGAACATTATATCAAAGCTGAATAAAACTCCTTATGAACTCCTTAAGGGTAGGACACCAAACCTTTCACACTTACATGTCTTTGGGTCCAAGTGCTTCATCTTGAATAATGGGAAGCATCCCTTAGGAAAATTCGATCCCAAGTTTGATGAGAGTGACTTCTTAGGTTATTCATCTGTAGGTAAGGCCTATAGAATCTTTAATAAGAGAACCCTAGTAGTAGAAGAGTCCACCCATGTAGTATTTGATGAATCAGATAAGCTCTCTGAATATAAATTTAAAGATGATGAAATAGAGGCTATTCAAGGAGTAGAGACTATGACCCTAGGAGAAAGGGTAGAACCTCAGGAAGATTTGCCTAGAGAATGGAGATATTCTTCTAGTCATCCTAAAAAGTTAATTTTAGGAGACCCTTCAGAAGGTGTAAGAACTAGGCATGGACTTAGGAAGGAGGTTAGTCATTCAGTATTCATCTCTATGATGGAACCTACAAGTATAGATCAAGCCTTAGGAGATGAATTCTAGATTCTAGCAATGCAAGAAGAGCTGAACCAATTCATCAGGAAATATGTTTGGGAGTTAATCAAGAAACCTAAAGAACAAAGTGTTATTGGAACAAAATGGGTCTTCAAGAATAAGGTGAATGATTCAGGAACAATATTAAGGAATAAAGCTAGATTAGTAGTTAAGGGGTACAACCAAATTGAGGGAATAGACTTTGAAGAAACCTTTGCCCCTGTTGCTAGACTAGAAGCCATAAGAGTGCTCTTAGCTTTTGCTTGCTTCAAGAACTTTAAATTATATCAAATGGATGTGAAGAGTGTGTTTCTGAACGGGGTAATTAAGGAAGATGTCTATGTTGAGAAACCCCCCGGATTTGAAAGTTCACAATTTTCAAATCACGTATTCAAATTAAAAAAGGCACTTTATGGATTAAAGCAAGCACCTAGAGCTTGGTATGAAAGACTTAGCTCATTTTTACTGGATAGTGGATTTGTAAAAGGTAGTGTAGACACTACACTATTTCTACAAAAAATTAAAGAAGAAATTCTCATTGTTCAAATTTACGTGGATGACATCTTATTTAGATCTTCAGATAAAAACTTGTGTGATGAATTTTCAAAAATAATGAGTAATGAGTTTGAAATGAGCATGATGGGAGAACTAAATTACTTTCTCGGTTTTAGTGTAAAACAAATGGATAACAGAACATTTCTTAGCCAAGCAAAGTACATTAAAGACATTTTGAAAAAATACAAAATGGAGAATGCAAAACCCATGAATACCCCAATGAGCTCAACAATTCAATTAGACAAAGATCCTACTGGAAAATTAGTAGATCAGAAAAAATATAGAGGAATAATTGGATCCCTTCTTTACCTAACTACCAGTAGACCGGACATAATGTTTAGTGTGTGCCTTTGTGCCCATTTTTAAGCTGATCCTAAAGAGTCTCACTTAATTGCTGTTAAAAGAATTCTTAGATATCTATTAGGCACCCCAAACTTAAAAATTTGATATCCTAGGCACAACACTTCCTTTGAAATTTTAGGGTACTCAGATTCTGATTTTGCAGGATGTATGATAGATAGAAAAAACACCTCTGGTACCTGCCAATTCATGGGACAATCATTAGTTTCTTGGTCCAGTAGGAAGCAAAACTCAGTGGCCCTTTCCACATCCGAGGCAAAATATATTGCAGTATGAAGTTGCGTTGCACAAGTACTATGGTTAAAATAACAAATTCTTGATCTTGGCCTACCTGTAGGAACCATCTCAAACATGTGTGACACACAAGTGAAATTTGAATCTCTAAGAACCCAATTCACCACTCTCGAACGAAACACATAGACATTGAACACCATTTCATTAGAGATTACATTGCTAAGGGAGATATAGAATAGCATCACATCGCTATAGGAGATCAATTGCCTGACATATTCACCAAACCACTAGCATTCGACACCTTTAGCACCTTGAGGACAAGATTCGGTGTCATAAACATTATTGCATAATATATATATATATATATATATATATATATATATATATATATATATATATATATATATATATATATATATATATATATATATATATATATATATATATATATATATATATATATATAATTTTTATTCTAAGGTTGCTCCTGATCATCACATACTCACTCACCACACAAAATAACCAAATTTGACATTGAATCATCGTACCGTACAATTCACTATCGTATTGTACGATACATCTCAATCTGCATAGAAAACACCCATAAGCAAATTTCACCTTTGTTGATCGTACCGTACGACTACTATCATACTGTACGATACAACTGGTAAACATTTAACCAGTATGGTATGACATTATTACTCCTCGTACTATACGATAACTCCCTTCGTACGGTACGATCCACATCACCAAAATGGATTAGAATGAATTAACTCTGCTGGGTACGTTATTATTGGTGTTCGTACTGTACGATACATCCATTTGTACTATACAATCCAGCTCAGCAAACTGATGAGAACAACATTAAATGGTTTCGGTACGATATAATTGTCATTCGTACTGTACGATACACCTGTTCGTACGGTATGAAACTTTTGTTAAACGTCATCCTGACGACCCTTGGGACGATCGATATTCTTCTGATCGTACTGTTCGATACCCATCGTACTGTACGCTTTGACCACCTTTTACCGATATGATTATTCAGAACAGTTATTGCCATATCGTACTGAATGATATCCTATCATACTGTACGATCATGGAAAAACTCTATAAATTGGATGGCAAGGTAGAACTCACTTCACTCACCTCCACTTGTTCCTTCTCACTTTTCACTCAGCCTCTACACGATGTCTAGTTCAAGCAAGAGAGGTCGTATGGTACTGGGAAGCTCGTCTTCCTCTCGCCGCCACAATAATCGGTTCTTGAATGCTGACAATGAGGATGCATACCATAAGTTCAAAGCATGCAAAATTATGCCATCCAGACTGCTCAATCAGGAGGCTCTAAATTTCAAGGTATTGAACCTCTTTACTTCAACCACCCTCCAGTTCCTTCTCACCCTGGCCTTCCCATACAACTCTGAACTCCTTTTAGAATTCCTTGCAAACCTAACCTACACTGTCAACAACCTCACTTTCCACTCCTTTGTTTGTCGTCAAAATGTCAAAATAACAAAAGCCGACATCGCCCAATACATTGGGCTATCTACTGAAGGGCCTATGGTTCGTTCATTTCTCACGAATAAATTTTTTTGCAAATCTATTTTTCATGTCTTATGTTTTGATGATTGACAAACACTGCTTTTCTTGGACAGCTTGTTGCTTCTAACTTTTTAGGAATCGACGATCGGACAATCAAAAAGAAGCCAAGTTCAGGAATGCGTAGGTTTAGGGTTGAGTCAGTCTGTACTTTTGTTTTTTACCTTTTGAGTCCACTTGTAATAGTCAAAGAGGCTGATGCTTTGTAACCCTTCACACACACACTTGAGAGAATTAGATTTTCTGTTTTTACTCATATCGGCCAGGACGATTTTCTGGATCGGTCTGGACTTTCAGCTTAAAACAGAAAGTCTAATTAAGAATTCTTAATTAAGGCAGCCGATGTTAACAGATCGTCCTGGACGATACGTGTATCGGCCAGGACGATCAGCTCAAAACAGAAAGAAGTAGCCACCATAGACAAGTATGATATACCATATCTTTAAATTATCGGCCCGGACGATCCTCGGATCGGCCTGGACGATATTAATAGATTATACCATAATTGTTCAGGAAATCAAGGAAGTAATTAAGGATGATTGATACGATCATATCGTCCTGGACGATCGCAAGATCGGCCAGGCCGATCTAGTCAAAAACCTTAAGTTACTTCAGGACGATCAATATCGGCCAGCCCATATTCAGGGCTATTGTCACGACGATTTTCCTCTGATTTGAACTGATCGGCCAGGACGATCGTGAGATCGGCCTGGATGATCAAGCTATTTTTCAATCGTCCAGCTTTACATCCAGGGCTATGCTTTGGCCGATATTCATTGATTTGTACTGATCGGCCAGGCCGATGTCCATATCGGCCTGGACGATATTGTCGGCAACTTGCAATTAATGAGCTCTTTTGAAGCTCTTCTATTTAAGAGCTCTTGTTCAACGTTTTTAAAAACCTTTGGCTGCTGCCTTGACCTAAGAAGGCCTTGAGGAGAGAAAGAGAGAGAGAAGAGAGAGAGAGGATCTTGTGAGGGGGAGCTTGTGAGGGGTTTCACAAGGGTTGCTTCAAGGATCTCTCTGCGTCGTCTTCGTCTAGAGTTTCTCGTCCGTGGAAGGGTCGGTAGAGGTAAGGAGTTTTGCTTTTGGTTCTGGTTCTCTGCCAGCTTCAGGAGGAAGCAAAAGGAGATAGGTTCTCTGCCTTGCCGGGGTGGCAAAAAGGAGGTTCTTGTGAGGGTTTCTCCACCTAGCCGTGGGGGCTAAAGGAGAGTCACTTTTTGTGTAGTGCAATACTTGGAGGGTGCCTCCAAGGAGTGGACGTAGGTCGAGTCGACCGAACCACTATAAATTTTTGTGTTCTTTTCTTGCTTCCGCACTTTTAAATTCCGCATTATTTTGTGGTGTGATTTGGTTTATGTGATTTTATTTCTTTGTTTAAAAAAAAGTTTTTAAAATACCAATTCACCCCCCCTCTTGGTTAGTTTGGGACTAAGTTCATAGGGCTTAACATCCCCATCGAACTTTCAAGTGGTATCAGAGCCTGATTCGAAAATTAAAGTTTGAAAACTTTTTGAATTTGATCCATGTCTAACTTTGGGAATCGCAACACTACGGAAGGGTATTCTATTACCCGACCTCCTCTGTTCGATAACCTACCTTTTGATTTTTGGAAAACTCGCATGTCAACTTTTTTACAATCTACTGATTATCGCATGTGGATGCTTATTCAAGAAGGTTATTCTCCACCTTCTCGTGAAATTAACGGTTTTAAAACTGAAGTTGCTTTTACCGAATGGACTTTTGATGAACGAGATTTAGCTCAATTGAATGCGAAATGTTTGAATTGTTTTTTCTGTGCTTTAAAATCTGAGGATTACATGTGTGTTTCAACTTGCAAGACTGGTAAAGAAATTTGGGATAAATTGTGCATTACTTATGAAGGCACTAATGAAGTTAAACAATCCCGTTTAAACATTCTCTTGCATGACTACGAACTTTTTTGTATGAAACCTCATGAATCGATTTCTGACATGTACACTAGGTTTACTCAGATTGCTACTTCATTGCACGCACTAGGAAAAGAACTTTCGAACTATGAAAAAGTTAACAAGATTTTGAGATGCTTGCCTTCTTCTTATGATGCAAAAATTACTGCAATCACTAAATCTAAAGATTTAAACACCTATTCTATTGATAACTTGCTTGGCTCACTCATTGCTTACGAGCAAGGGTGAATCAAAGAAATCTTGATGCAGGTGAGAAGAAAAAGGAGAAAACAATTGCATTAAAGGCACACAAATCGGATTCTGAATCTTCCGGGTCTGAAAGCGATGGAGTTGCCTTCAGCACAAGGCAATTCAAAAGCTTTCTAAGGAAGAAACAAAAGCATCATTAAAGTTGGAGAAAAGGTAAAGATCATAATCATATTAAAGGATCTTCTGATGTTGTTTGTTTTGAATGCAGGAAACCGGGACATGTAAGAGCCGATTGTCTTACACTTCAAGATCATTCAAGCAAAGAAAAAGAAAAAGGTGAGGAGAAAGCTAAGTCTAGGAAGGAGAATAAGAAAATCCAAAGAGGCTTCTGGGCAGAATCTGGTACTGATTCCTCTGAGACTGAACCAGAGGAAGAGACTACAAACTTGTGTTTCATGGGAGAAAATCAAAGTGATGAGGAAGAGGTATGTAGACCAACCTATGATGAATTGTTTGAAATTTGTGAAAAAATCCATACATCATACAAAAAACTTAAGAAAACTCATGCTAGCCTAAAATTAGAACATTCAAATCTACAAAAAGAGCATGAAGTTTTTCTCAAAGATCATGCAACGATTGATTCAAATCACATGGCTCTCCTTGATGAATTTGATGAATTAAACAAGAAGCATTTGGAATTAGTTGAGAAAAGTAATGCATTAAAAGCTTCACACACCTCACTTAATGATGATCTTAAGAAATCTAAAGAGATTGAGAAAGATTTGAGGATTGAGAATGATGCATTAAAAAGAACTAACTTGAGAATTCAAAATGATTTGGAAACATGTAAGAAAGCTAGGATGACACCAACTTTTAATCAAAGGCCAGAACCTAGGAAGAGGCATTTTTATCCAAACCATTTAAGAAAACCTTTTCCTGGAGTTCAATGTTTTTCTTGTGGCATGCTAGGACACATCTCACACACTTGCACAGTTCACCGCAGTACACATTGGGTGTAGAGATCTAAGATGCATGATTCAAAGCATACCACATCTACATTTCACTCTACATTTCCTAAGAAGGAGCCCAAATCTGTTTGGGTTCCTAAAATTGACTATTGTTGAGTTTTGCAGGAGTGCTCTCACCAAAGACCTCGTGGGAGCATAAGGTAACTGAATATAAGGAGGCTTGCAGCTCAATTGCTTAAATCTGTTGCTTTATCACTTGCTTGAAATCTTTAGTTTCTTTTTGTATGTTTTTTATTTTTTAGTTTTTGTGTTCACTTTGTGTTGTTTTTTTTTTTATGAGTTTTTTTTTTTTCACTTTGGTCTTTATTTTGGGCTTTCATATGATAAAACTTCTCAAGCTTTTAAATATTGGAGTTTTTGGAGATAGGGTTTAGCTTTTTAAATTGGTTAAAGGGAGTAAACTGTTGATGTTTCCTTTTTCCTTCATCTGACTTTGTTTAGTGGCATGATTTTCTTCTATAAAACAAAAGTCTAAACTCAGTTTAACCAATGGCTTTTTAAGATCTCTTTCTAAATCTTACTACATTAAAACATCTTATGCATAATAGTCAAAATTCTTTGATATCATTCAAGCTTTTGAAATCTTACCATTGCAGTTATCACGTGATTTTGATTTTGTGTTGTGGATTGTTCTTCCCTATGTTAGAGAGAGAGCTCCTATTCTCTAATATTTGGAGGATATACTCACAACAAAGTTTTTTTTTAAGAAAGATTTTTTAGCTTGCAAAAGTTAAAAAGGAAATAGGCCAATGAAGCCAAATTGAAAAGAAAGTTATATACACAAAAGTGTATCTAAAATCAAAAGATGCTCAAAGAGCCAATAAAAGTGACAAGAGGCATAAAATTAGCCCACTAAATGTAAGCTATCATCTCTTTGATAAAACTATTAAAACTTATAAAACTCATTGATTATGTGATACGTTCAAAGATTTGATTTCAAATTCCATGATTGAGAAAAACTATTTTGGTTTATTATTTATTAGATATTTTAGTTGTTAACAAGTCTTGATTGGATCTTCTTATCCTTTTTGTTATTCCGAGTCAGGACTCTGTTGTTTTTAAGAGAATTTTGTACCCTGAAGAATGTCCGATCTAGGGTAAATGGAATCAGTGTTTCTACCTTCTTCTAATTGGATTCTGTTAAACCTCTTGATCTCCTAAAAACTTTAAAAAATTAAATTCATGAAAAGAATTCTCATATGATGCCTCCATAAAAAAAAAAAAAATAGAAAAATTAAAATCCAAAAATATTCGGTGTTTGTTTTATTTATTTTTTTTCCTTTTTTGTGTCTTTGACTGTCTTTTCTTGTGTTTTATTTTTGAGGGTCTTGATCATCACCATTCTTTTCTTGATTTCAAATTCAAGTCACATCGGCCTGGCCGATATTTTTATCATCCTGGCCGATATGACAAATTCTTTCCAAAATCCATCTGCTGACCTTTTTGCTGTGCTTACTGAAATTCATCGTCCTGGACGATACAGTATCGTCCTGGACGATTTGATCAAACTCATGATGATAGTCCTGGCCGATAGTAAATTTGTCTGGCCGATGCATTATATGTGCATCGTCCTGGCTGATACACTGGACCGTCCGGGACGATCCACGTGTCAGTACGTTTTGATCTTTAAATTCGGCCCCGGATGATCCATTATTGGACCATCGGCCGGGCCGATCCACTGTTCGTCCTGGACGATACACGTGGCATGCATTTAAAACGTTTTAACTTCGGCCGGTACGATCAATTATTGTGCATCGTCCTGGACGATCCACCTATTCGGCCCGGATGATCTGCTTTTTCAACGGTCGTCCGGACTGACTCCTCGGGCCAATAGCCTGTGTCTAATCGGCCTGGCCGATATCTGATCGGCCCGGACGATTGGACCGCCTTTTTGACCAATCGGCCTGTACGTAATTATTGACACATATCGGCCTGGACGATTCCGCGATCGGCCAGGACGATATGGACGTTTCTTTAAATTCAGGCCGATCCAGCCATGTTTTTCACTCCTCATCCTTTCTCCTTTGTGTTTTTGCTTAAGTTCTCTCAAATGGCTGGTGGGAAGCGCGTCCGTCAGACCTCTGGAAGTTCCTCGAGGGCAAGGGTTGACCCTCGTTTCCATGAAGCAGAAGATGAAGCCGCATATCATCGCTATAAAGAATGTGGAATTACTGTTTCCAGAATTATCAATCCAGTCCACATCTCTTACCCGGTAATGGATCTCTTCGCTCACACTTCCCTTTGCTTCATTTTGTCTCTTGTTTTCCCCTATAATTCTGAGTTCCTTCTAGAATTTTTTGCAAACCTGCGCATCAACTCCACCTTCACAGCCCTGTCCTCCTATGTGAATCGACGCCCTGTCGAAATCACATATCAGGACTGTGTTGATCTCTTACAGCTATCCACCACAGGAGATAAGCTGCACTTAATTGCCCTTGACCCTGATCTTGACTGGTCCACGGCAAATCACTTTCTTCGCCAGACCAATGTCCGTTACCATGTTGGAGAGACTAGCTCTTTAGTCAGAGATGCTAGGACAATCCAACATGTCCTTCGCACCTCCGTCATTCCAAAAGCCGGCGACCGTGTCCACATTACCCCTCTACTTTCCCTCACTACCTTCTATATCATGGCTCATAGGGAATTCAACACTGCTGACCTATTTTTTCGTTACATTGATCACCTAACAACAATTCGCGATCCAGGCCACAGAAGAAAGCCAAATCTAGCCTTAGGACACATCATAGCCTATGTTCTTGAAACTAAATACCAACTTCAATATCCTATACCACCAAACCTTCCAACTCCCTTCTACTCAAACAACTCCTTCAGCACCCTTCACAGTACTCGTCTCCACCCTGAGGAACCTCAGGGGGCTCGAGAGGAGGAGGCTCCCGCTCCAGCTCCCTTTCCTGACCCTGTCCCTCTCCACCAACACTCACCGGTTGATCAGTTGATTGAGAGATTTGATCGTTGGGAGACCCGATTTGATGCATATGTTGCTGCCCAGGAGCAGCAACACTCTGAGGACATTGCCCGCTACGAGCATCTCCGCGCTGAGGATTTAGCTCAATTTGACAGGTTTCTTACTCACCAGCAGCAGCAGCAAGACAAGGACATCGCCTGGTTCAATGCTCAGTTTACTACCCTTGCCAGTTACTTTCAGCAGCCACCTCCACCTCCTCCATCTGATGATAAGGATCCCTCGTTCTTTTAGTTTGTGCTTTGAGTTATTGTTTCTTATCTTTTTGTCTTTCGTGATGTTTGTTTTTCTTCTTTCTTCTTTTCTCTGCTGTTTTTGGACTCTCTTTTTGTGATGACAAAAAGGGGGAGTAGGATAGGGTATGGTAGAAAAAAAATTGATGTTGTAACTTTGTTTTCTAATGAATCTATTTTTGTCCTACTTGTGTTTTGCCATCATCAAAAAGGGGGAGATTGTTGCAAATCTATTTTTCATGTCATATGTTTTGATGATTGACAAACACTGCTTTTCTTGGACAGCTTGTTGCTTCTAACTTTTCAGGAATCGACGATCGGACAATCAAAAAGAAGCCAAGTTCAGGAATGCGTAGGTTTAGGGTTGAGTCAGTCTATACTTTTGTTTTTTACCTTTTGAGTCCACTTGTAATAGTCAAAGAGGCTGATGCTTTGTAATCCTTCACACACACACTTGAGAGAATTAGATTTTCTGTTTTTACTCATATCGGCCAGGACGATTTTCTGGATCGACCTGGACGATCAGCTTAAAACAGAAAGTCTAATTAAGGATTCTTAATTAAGGCAGCCGATGTTAACAGATCGTCCTGGACGATACGTGTATCGGCCAGGACGATCAGCTCAAAACAGAAAGAAGTAGCCGCCATAGACAAGTATGGTATACCATATCTTTAAATTATCGGCCCGGACGATCCTCGGATCGGCCTGGACGATATTAACAGATTATACCATAATTGTTCAGGAAATCAAGAAAGTAATTAAGGATGATTGATACGATCATATCGTCCTGGACGATCGCAAGATCGGCCAGGCCGATCTAGTCAAAAACCTTAAGTTACTTCAGGACGATCAATATCGGCCAGCCCATATTCAGAGCTATTGTCATGATGATTTTCCTCTGATTTGAACTGATCGGCCAGGACGATCGTGAGATCGGCCTGGACGATCAAGCTATTTTTTAATCGTCCAGCTTTACATCCAGGGCTATGCTCTGGCCGATCTTCATTGATTTGTACTGATCGGCCAGGCCGATGTCCATATCGGCCTGGACGATATTGTCGGCAACTTGTAATTAATGAGCTCTTTTGGAGCTCTTCTATTTAAGAGCTCTTGTTCAACGTTTTTAAAAACCTTTGGCTGCTGCCTTGACCTAAGAAGGCCTTGAGGAGAGAAAGAGAGAGAGAAGAGAGAGAGAGGATCTTGTGAGGGGGAGCTTGTGAGGGGTTTCATAAGGGTTGCTTCAAGGATCTCTCTGCGTCGTCTTCGTCTAGAGTTTCTTGTCCGTGGAAGGGTCGGTAGAGGTAAGGAGTTTTGCTTTTGGTTCTGGTTCTCTGCCAGCTTCAGGAGGAAGCAAAAGGAGATAGGTTCTCTGCCTTGCCGGGGTGGCAAAAAGGAGGTTCTTGTGAGGGTTTCTCCACCTAGCCGTGGGGGCTAAAGGAGAGTCACTTTTTGTGTAGTGCAATACTTGGAGGGTGCCTCCAAGGAGTGGACGTAGGTCGAGTCGACCGAACCACTATAAATTTCTGTGTTCTTTTCTTGCTTCCGCACTTTTAAATTCCGCATTATTTTGTGGTGTGATTTGGTTTATGTGATTTTATTTCTTTGTTTAAAAGAAGTTTTTAAAATACCAATTCACCCCCCCTCTTGGTTAGTTTGGGACTAACTTCATAGGGGCTTAACATCCCCATCGAACTTTCAAATTTGACTATAGTGAGGTTAATCAAGTCCATAGGAATGCCACATTTGATCAAAACCAACCTCTCATACAATCACTCACCCGAAACTCCAGAATCATTCAACACGTCCTTAGAACCTCCATTACACCCAAAGCTGGCGACATGACCCCAACTCAATCTGTCTCTACATATCTTATTATGACCAATACCAAATTTGATGAGGCCAATTTAATTATTGACTACATTTTCCATTTAACGTTCGTTAATCTCCCTACTACTCTTCAAAAACAAAATAAAGCTCTTGGTCACCTTATAGGATACATCCTTCAAAATAAATACCAACTGACCTATTCTGGTGAACTCGATAATCTTCCAATCTATTATACGGACGCCTCTTTTCATATTCTTTTCCATCGGGGATATGAGCCTGAAGAATCCATCTTTGATGAAGAAGAAGGAGATGATGCCCCAGCAGTAGCTCCAGCTCGACCACGATGACATGAAGCACCCTGAACTCCTGCACCACCTTACCCTCACGATGATTTGGTCGAATGCTTTGGCCAACTTCAGACCCGTCTCGATACGCACATTCAAGAGAAATATCAGCAACAAGAGGCCGACATGCACTGGTTTGGGGAACGGTTCAATGCGATTGATCAACGTTTTGACACGATTCTTCACAACTTTCAACCACACCCACCTCCACCACCAAGTGATCAGGATACTTCCCTTTGAAGTGTTTGTGTTGTACTTTTCTTTCTTTAGTGTTTGCTCCTCTTTTTGGTGCTGCCAGAAGGGGGAGAAGTTTTTTGTAGTTTTCTTTATGTTGTAGTTTGTTTATGTTAAATATAATGCATTTCCTTTCGTATTGCATTTTCTCTTTAGTGTTTTTCTTGTTCTTATGTCAAAACAAAAAAATATAAAAAGTAAAATGCCCTTCTAACTTGCTAACAACAAAAATTATTTTACATCATCAAAATGGGGGATTGTTGCGACCCATGACCCTGAGGTTGAGATTTTGATGATGCCAAATAATGGTGCCTAAACTACTTTTATTGAATATCATTTAATGTTTGCTATTGTCCGTGAGTACTAAGATTTCAGGAAGATCACAAGCCACTGAGGACAACGGGAAGACTCAAGACTAGTTTGATTAGAAGTATGAGTCAGACAATGTATTTTGTTATTTATTTTATTTTTTATTTTCTTGAGTCTGGCCACAAACTGCAAGCAAGTCTGAGCAATCATGCACACACACAGGGGGAGAGGGTTTTTAAACGTAAGAAACATAGTTTTTCATTCTCTGGTAATCATACTGTATGAATTTATTTCATACTGTATGATCTACTATTATAACACGTGTTCTGTGAACACATCGTATTGTACGAATACTATCGTATGGTACGATCTGTTTCAAATCCAAAACCCTAGCAGTCTTGATAAGTCTAGTTTGTTATTTTGCGCCGTTCGTACTGTATGACTATGTTCATACGGTACGATCTATTTTAAATACATACTTAGTTTAACCCATAATTAGTGAAAGAAATCAAGGCTTAATTACAAATTGAAAATCGTATTGTACGAACCCCTTCGTACAATGCGATGAACAGAGATGAATTATGATCGTCCTTGAGATCGTCCTGAACGATCCTGTATTTTTTTGTCTCATTATACTGTACAATTACTATCGTACCATACAATGAACAAAGATGATATTTGATCATCCCAAAATTTGTCTTGGACGATGCCTTGATTTTCACTATTCATACGATACGATGTAGATCATACCATATGATGAACAGAGATGACATTTGATCTTCCCGGCTATCATCCAGTACGAGTAGTGTGTTGTGAATTGTATCGTACGATATATTATCGTACTGTACGATTAGTTTTTGAACTATTTATACACCTTTGTACCAGGACGAAGCTAATTTGTACATATCATACCGTACGACCAACAATCGTACTGTATAATTGTAACAGCTACTTTTGAAATCTCAGGGATTTTAGAGCCCATTTTTATGTGAAAATTTTGTCATATTTTGAGGTAGAGAGACAGAAGAGACAAATGTGAGTAGAGAGAAAATCCTAGAGAGAGCTCTTGAGAAGTTTGAGGGGTTGAGAGAGGAAGGAAAATATGAGCTTGGAGAGGGAGAAGAGGTGTGAGGGAGATCACACGATTGCTCTGATCTTGCTGCAACTTCATCCTCCTATGCCCTGGGAAGAACTTGTGGGAGGCTATCTAAGGGGGAGACTCGTCTACGTCCATTGACCTTTAAGGTACTCAGTCTTCTCCATGAGGGAGAAAAATGAGAAGGTTATCTTCCGTCATTAGGAGGGTAAAAATAGCGCTTGGCACTCCACCACGCCAGGTTGGTGAAAGGGAGTATTGTAAGGGCTTAAGGAGAGCTATTTGTTGGTAGTGGAATTCCCGGAGCGGAGGACTCCGGGGAGTGGACGTAGGTCATGGTTTGATCGAAACACTATAAAAATCTCGGTGTGCTTTTTCCTTATTATTTTTATTCTTGTGTACATTTTTATTTCATAATATTTTCTTGGGAAAATTGTGAAAGAATAAGATTTTATTGTTGCCCATTGCCTTAGAAGTTGTTTTAAATTTTTATGTTAAAACCTTAAAAAATATCAAAAATATTAGAACTCATGTTTAGGTTTTATTTATTGCTATAAAACTTTCACAATTCACCCCCCCTCTTATCCATCTAGTAATTTCATTTTTTATGTTATTTTACTATTTTTGTTTTATAATAAGTTATTTAACTTTATAATATTTTATTTTGTTTTATTTTATTACATGTATGTTTTTTAGAACACTCTCTAATCATCACACACAAATCACATATCACATTGTAATTACAGAAGAGAATCAAATAACTTCTTTATAATCACATGTTTTTAAAAAGAAAAATTTACATTTTTTTACTTAAAATTTTTGGTTAGTGGTTACTGACTTTTCTAAATAGTTAAAGGATGAAAAATAGATGACTATATATCTTCATCTAACTCCTTTAGTGGTGTAATTTCTTGTTGAATAAAAAATTATTTCAAATTAAAAATTGGGCCAAAAATATTAATATGTTTCCTTTTCCTACAGTTCTCTATCTCCTTTGAATTTTTTTGCAAATCAGTGAATCTATTTCAAATTTTCTTACTCAAGATGTCAGTCTAGATCAGAAAGATCAAGTTTTAATTTGTGATGTACTCTTCCCTATAAAGAGAGTGAGTTCCTCTTCTCTTATAAGTGAAAGAAAATCTCAGAACTGAGAATCTTTAAAGACTTACAAAGGAAGCAAGTTAACAAAAACATTAATAGAGGCACAAAATGAGCCCAAAATATAATAGATAAGCAATATCCACTAAAAATTGCAAGATGCATAAAGTATATCAAAATAAAAAAATAGTAAAGTGCACCAAAAATTGATAAAGAGACACAAAATGAGTCCAAAATAAGTTAGCTTCCTTTCATATCAAGCCTTTAAATTTTATACAAATCCATGTGCAAATTCATTTCATCCACTCTTGAATTTGAGAATCATGATTTCTAGTTCATCACTTTATAATGCTATTCTCTTATAATATATTTCTTAAAAGAAGTTTGAAAAGATCACTTTTCCTTTTTAATTTATTTTTTTTATTAGATTTTTGTTTAAAAATGATTTTAACCTGAGCTATGGTTGATAAAATTGAAATCTCCATCCTTTCTAGATCTTAGTGTGGTCAATTTATTTCTTTTTATGCTTTTGAATAAAATCAAGAGATAACTTTATCATTCTAAGAAAATTTGCTAAAATTAATTTATTCTTCTTAAAATATCACCACCACTTACACCTGATCTGGGTCTATATGATCTTTAGTTTATTATGAGTGTTCTATTTTATTTTTTCGGTGTTTCTCTTCTTTCTTATAATTTAAAAAATTGAGTCAAAACTAGATGTTCAAATTTTGATCTAATCATACTATACGATTTATATTGTATAGTATGATCACCTCATCCAACTAAATCTTACTGGACAATTTAGATCATCCAAGATGATAAATTATGATCCTGCACAAAAAGTAGCCAATCATAATTTAGGCAAGATTTAAAGATTTAAATTTTGTTATCATCATCTACGATGATATACATCATACTGGATGATCTGTGATATATGCCTAAATTGAACCTATGATTGGAGGACTAATTATGGTTAATTTGTTTAATCTGATCATCAAGGATGATCAATGAAGATCATATCGGATAAACAGATAGATACTTGGTATGTTACTTTATTTTCCTAGAGAAAATACCATAATTATTTATCTAATCATCTAGGATGATCACTAAATTTTTATTGGATGATAATTTGTATTGATCATACTCAACTATCTGGTGATCGTATATTACTATTAGGTAAAATTCTCCACATCGTACTAGACGATCCTTTGATCATATTATATGAACTTTGATGGCAGGATTGATTTTTTTAGGATTTTTAAAGCCCTCTATTTAAGTTCTTTACAAAGCTATTTTAAGTGACTTTGGCATGCATTAAGTCTCCATTATTCTAGAATAAACTTGAAGAGAGAGCCTTATAAGGGAGAGGGCGAAGGGTGGAGTTTGAGAAGGAGAAGATCCTTGTGGGTTCTAAAGGAGTGTGGAGGGGGTTTCACATGGTTGCTCTGACAAGCTTGCACTTCAGTACCATCATATTCAAGATTTATCTTAAGATATGTTTTGGGAAGAAGAAGATCTCTTTGCTGTGAAAGGACCCAGCTACTCCAATGCAATGAGAAAGGTGAAAAATATTCAAGTTTCTCTACCTCACCATAAGGGTGAAAAGTGGTTAAGATTCTATACCTCACTAAGATGATGAAAATGAGTCAAGATTCTCAACCTGTGAAAGGAGTACGGTCCTCTATCACACTGTTTTGGTAGAAGAGTGTTTAAAGGTCCTTTTAGTATAGCTGTGAGGGAAAAATGAAAGTCACTAAAGGTTGTAGTGCAATATCTAGAGAGGGAGTCTCCAGGGAGTGGACATAGGTCTCATTGATTGAACTACTATAAATCTCTTGTGTATTTATTCTTAGTTTTATTTTTCCACACTTTATTTTTCACATTTATTTTTGTGTTGATTGTGTTGTTGAGAATCTCTTATTTTATGTTATTGTGAAATTTCTTTGATTCTACATCGAGAGATACAAGTATTAGTTTTCATATATTGAAAAGCATTAAAATTGAGGATTGTTCTATGTTTAAATATGTTTTTAAATTACCAGTTCACCCTCTTTGTTATTTAGCCTTGGGACTAGTTCTATATGGTCTAACAACATTTAGGAACTTTCACTCCATCACATACATGTTCTACCCCTTTACTTTCCAAAGCTCTTTTAGATCTCTTCTCCAAGCTTTCTCTTTAGAACACTCAACAGCCAAAGACTTGAAACAAGTTTAATTATAGAGATTAAATACATTGCCTTAAAAAGCTCTAGAATTCAATTCTTGCAACTTTGATCATACAGTACAATCTAAGATCGTATAGTATAATTAGTTCAAATATATTGTATGAAGAATAAGGCATTATACAATCAGTTCATTAAATTATGTTTATCATCCCATATGATTTGAGAATCATACAGCACAATTAGTTCAAATTACAAGGATTATCGTCTCGTGTAACTGGTGACGATAAAATATAATCCCATACATAGATATGGTCGATAGTACAATTGGATCCAATCATTATGTATAATTCGATTGGATCAATTAATTTAAAATCATTTAATAATTATAATATTAATTTAGTCAAGATTTAATTGTATCATACAGTAGGATGCCTATCATATATTACGATTAGTTCAAACTTTGAATTTCAAATTATTTCCTAGATTGTTATTTGTAGTTAGGATTGAGATTTAATTTAGGTGTCTGGTATGATCTAGATAATCAAATATGATTAGTTCAAATAACCTTAATTATATAATTAGCCATTTTAATGATTTTTTTATTAGCTTATTGTACAATACCATATGGATTGTATAGTATGATTTGTTTATAAAATTGAACTTCTCTTTTTTTCACTATCTCACTCACTTGAGTATGTGTGTGCATGGTCAACAAGTATAGCATCTACCAAAAACATAATTTTACTCGAGAAATGTAGAAATAAGAAAAGGTAAAATTACAGACTCTTCCATTCACTTAACCCTATTCTACCTAGTCTTGAGCTGAACACTATTGCATAGTGTATTGTGACAAACATGAGATAGTATAATAAAGAATAAAATAACATTTCTAATAATCAAAATGACAAGACTTGGTCCATATGTGCAAAATTCTCCCCATTTATTATGATGGCAGATATTATTAGTAAATAACTTAAATGATCTTTACTATTTCCTAATCTCCCCCTTTTTAATTGAGTTTTAGAAAATAAGAAGGATTTTTTATTTTTTTTATTTAAGAGAAAAATGAACACAATAAAATTGTGCAAGATATAAAAATCATAAGAAACATGAGCAAAGAAAATTAGATGCACAATATAGCAGTAATAACTTAAATAAGGAGTACAAACAACAAACAACACACTGCTCACCATTGTGACATCATAAAAGGAGCAAAAAACTAAACAAACACACCAAAATAAAATAGACCTTATATAGGGAATTGAAAGATCTGGTGATGCAGGGAATTGAAAATTTTACTTAGATTCAAGGGTAAAGGCAATTATGTAACCTAAGATAAGATTTAACCTTCTGTTATGTCTAGGATCTTGAACTTTAGTAAGATTCTCAAGATATCAATTAATTAAATTAGTTCTATTGAAATCAATCTCAACCATTACAAAATAAGTGGTGAGGGATTAAAGAGGTGTGATATTTATTCGAATTCTTGCTTTTGGAATGATTTAATATGAAAGTATATGTTATTTGATTTTAGCATGTTGATCTTGGGTATTTACAAAAGGAATGTGGTATTTGACTGTTGATTCCCAAAGGTAGTGTTAGCAAGGATCCATTTATAATCAGGGTTAAAAAGTACAAGTTGAATTTTCTTGCTAGGGGTAGAAAGACAGAGGAAATCATAAAAGTCTTAGTATGTAATTTCAATAGGCCTCCTATTGAAATCAGATTGGAGGATAGTACTTTCACTATTATTTCGAAGGCTTGCAAAGAATTCAAAAAGGTGTTCATAATTGAAAAGGAAGGCAAGTGTGAGAATGAAAGGTAGTGTGGTGTGAGTGAAATGGGTAAGTACTTAGAAGCTTAAAACTTTCTGATTTATGATCTTTAAGGGTGTGATCCCAGCAATCTTGTAATGATTGAGGGCCTATTTATCAATTCCTTCGATAAAGTCAGGATCTACAGGTCTTTAGGAGGAGCATCCTAAGAGAGTTATTGATCGCTTTCAATTGGCCTTTTTAAGGACTAAGATCTTAATGAGGAAGGAAGAGAATTTAAAAAGAGTTGAGTGAAGAAAAAAACTTATTTTTCCTCCTGTCAAATAGAAATTAATCAAATCATATAATATAATATGGTATCTTATAGTACAATCGGGTACATTCAATTTGCAGTGTGATCAATAAGAAAATGTGGTCTTATCATATTGTTTGATCAAAAACATACTATATGGTTAGTGTAATGATGCTTATCCTAAGGAGTTAGTCTAGATGATTATTGATTGATCAAATCATCGTGAATGAAAAAGTGCACGTATAGTACTATACAATATTAAATATCATATCATCTAAATTCAATTCGTCCAATGCCTTGTGTCATTGGGCTTGTACAGTATGAATTAGGTGTTTGTATAGTACAATCACTAATAATTGATATATAAAAGCCATTTTATTTGTTGTGAGTAGTGATGTGATTCTTTATGAATTTCATACAGTAAGATATTGAATCATATAACACAATGTAAGCACTTTTTTAAATTTTTTGTCTGCTGATCAAGAAAACCTCATGAAAAAAGAAATAAAATAAAATAATAATAATAAAAAAATAACAAAACACAAATAAAAACATTTCACACACATAACATTCTTGTTTTCAATTTCCAAATAATCTTTATTCAAGCATTAATATCTATGAGACCTAGTCAAGTCCTCAAGGTGATAAACTTTCAAAAGCTAAGGGTTTAATAAAGATGATTGTAAATTCATCTCCAATACCTATATGGTGTAGTTTTATATCTCTGTTGGCTACATGATCTCCAAAATGATGCCTAATATCTATATACTTTATTTATGAGTGTTGAAATAGAATATTGGGTATGCAAATGACATTAGTATTATCACACATGATGTAAATTATGCCTATAGGTGGTCCAATATCTAAGATTTGTTGCTTCAGCCATAGAACATGAGGAACACAACTTTCTCCAGTAATATATTTTACCTCAGTGATGGATAAGGCTACTAAATTTTATTTTATGCTAGACTAGGAAACTAATGATTAACCAATAAACGGAAAGGTTCCTAATATGCTTTTCTTATCTATCCTAAATTTTGCAAATTCAAAGTCTAAATATCCTTTTTTTTCTCCTATTCAAAGTCTAAATACATATTAGGTGCCCTAAATATCCTATGATCTTAAAGGATGAGCTATTTCTAGGGAATTAGATGCCTAAGTTTTGGGTACCTAATAGGTATCTAACGATTCTCTAAATAGTAGTCATGTGAGATTCTTTTGGATTAGCCTAAAATCTAACACATAGATAAACATTTAATATTATATCAGGTATACTGGCAGTAAAGTAAAGAAATGGTCTAATTATCACTATATATATTTTTTTATTAATTGATTTTTTTATTTGAGTCCTTATCTAAGTGTATAGCAGAGCTCATGAGAGTATTCATTGACTTAGCATTCTACATCTCTCATTTTGGATAAGCCTGAAATCTAACAGCCTTAGATAAACACTAAATATTTTATCAGGTCTACTGATAGTCAAGTAAGAAGTAATCTAATTATCACTCTCTATTTTTTCTTATCAATTAATTTTTCATTTGAATCCATATCTAACATAATAGTATAGCTTATTGGAGTATTCATTGCCTTAACATTATCCATCTCAAATTTCTTAGGAATATCTTGGATATATTTTGATTGGCTAAGGAAGATTTCATCATCCCAATGCTTTATAGTAAATCCAAGAAATAGGTTTGCTCTCCCATTATGCTCATTTCAAACTCTTCTCTCATTGCCTTTGAAAATTCCTAACAATTATTTTTTTCTTTGATCTAAATAATTTATCATCAACGTAAATTTGAACAATAAATTTATCTTTTCATACCTTCATGATGAATATAGTGGTGTCTATACCACCCTTAACAAAGGCTCTTTCTAGGAAGAATGTGCTTAACCTTTCATACCAAGCTCTAAGTGGTTGCTTTAATCTATATAATGTATTTTTTAACATGAACACATGATTTAGATATTGAGAATTTTCAAAATATAAGGATTGCTCAATATATACATCTTCTTTAGTTACCAAATTCAAAAAGGTAATTCTAACATCTATCTGATACAACTTGAACATACTAAAGCAAGCAAAGGAAAGCAACACCCTAATACCTTATAGTATAGTTATAGTGGAAAAAGGTTTCCTAAAAATCTATTGCTTCAATCTTATTGGGTAAAAAAAATTTTACTAGAGGTAGAGAGAGAGAGTGTTTGTGTTTTAGAGAGAGAACAAGTTTTCAAAAAAATTTCTTTCTATTTCTGTGGGTTTTTCGATGGTGGCTAAGGGTTGCCAGAAGTCGATTACTGGTGGCCCAAATGATGATCGTTGTCCATCCCCTACTGGTCCATGGGCTCCTTATCGATTGCTGGTTAATTCTTCTCCTCTAGCTTTTGGAGATGCTACAATGAAACCTGATGTTAATTCCTCAATTTATTGATGGCTAGAAGAAATTCAAAAAAGTAAGGTCGTTGGTGATTAATGAAGGAGGATTATTGATAGCAAAGAAGGAATATGCCAATGTGGGTATGGGTTAAGGCATCCTAGTTGAAGAAGATTTCAAAATTCCTAAAAGTACTGGCAATATCCAATGATTGAGGTTTTGAAATATTTCCAATTCTGATTCATCTTCATTTCATATGCTGAAAAATATTGATAATAATGCTACTCTGGTTGGTGATAATATTGGAAAGTCAAATTCTATATACAATAATATTTTTGATAATTCAAATATTTTGGAGGTTCAAGGTGCTTATGAAGTAGAATTAACTAAAAGTAAGGTTGTTTCAATGGGTTAATCACCTTCTAAGTTTGACATAGAAGCTATTATTCCTAGGAAGTGAGTTGGAGATCTCAACAAGGTCTGTCATTATGAGTCAGCAGATTTGGATTTGTGTAATCAAAGTTTGGGGAATTCTCAAAGGCTAATTTCCAAAGAATCTATTGGGAATAGATTGTCTAATGATTGGAATAAGAAGGCCAATACTAGAGTTACTAAGTTAAACTTTTGGTCTTGTTTAATGGAGGATGGGATTGCAGTGAAATACATGAAGTTAATGAAATGGAAAATACTAAAAGACTTCAAAATGCTTTAGTCATTAAGTTTTTTATCAAAATATTCCTTTTTGATGTGATTCGTTTGGAATTGAGAAGACAATGGGCTTAGTTTGATAAATTTCACTTAATAATACTTTGTTTGGGTTGGTGTTTATGTTCATTTACTAAATCTGAAGTTTTGGATTCAGTTTTATCTAATGGTCCTTAGTATGTTAATGGACATATTGTTTGCATGGATAAGTGGTCACCAGAATTTTCTCCTACTTGGTTAAAGGGATTATCTTCTCCCATTTTGGTTAGGATGCCCAATCTTGGGATGAAATCAAAGTGTGTAGGATTGCTTCCAAAATAGGTGTTCTGTATTTGATTTATGGGAATATATTTTAATGGACGAGGAGGGAATTTGTAAGGGTTTTTGTTTGCATTAAGCTGGAGGAGAAGCTTCCCGCGGGTGTTTAGGTTGAGGGTAGCTCAGGTAAAGTTTTTAAGAAGATTGAGAATGAAAGGATTTATAACTTCTATTTTCATTGTGGCAAAATTGGGCACAACAAGAATAATTACATTGATATCTATTCAAGTGTAAACCATATGGGAAATAAGCAAATAGAGGATGGTGATAATGGAGGCAAGCAAGTTACTTTATTGACCGATTTTATTAAAGGATCTGTTAATAGTGGTAATTCAGTTTGTGAAGATAAGGATACTAAATATGGACCTTAGATCCATGTAAATCATGGAAAGAGGAATGTTAGGAATTTTGGATAGAATCATAATGAAGTAAAGAATAATGTACACAGAAATTTTGAAACATTTCATGTTAATGCTGAACAAAGTGGGTAAAAAATTGCTGATGGAAGGAATGCTGATGTTCCTAGTGATTCAGCTATAGATGCTAAACAAGTTCATAGTGAAGATGATGTTGTTGTTAAAAAGAATAATGAAGTTTTTCGACAGAGTTAGTAATGATGTTGTTGTTGTTTCGAAGGATGTTATTTGTACTGCTGGTGGAAAAGAAATGGTGAACTTATTGATGAAGACATCTGAATTCATTTCAAATGAAAGTTCATCAAAATCTTGTGCTTTGCAAGAGGGATTAAGTTCTATTTTAGATGGTAATTATTTTTCTATTTTTTCTTATATTAATGCTTTTAATTTTCTAAATGAAGTTTCTGAGGATGGGGAGATTGTTCCGTTAGATGGTGTTGGTAAGGAGCTTGAGATTGGTTTGGTTGGTAATGGGGGTGAGAAGGATAAAGAAACTTCTGGGGGGAAATCTGGATATGGGATGATTTAGTGATTGCTAAGAAAAAACTTGCTAAAGAACTGAAAAGTCATGGGCCTTGTAAGGTTGTTCTGAGTAGACAATTTGATGGAGAAGGTATTAGAAAAGGAGGATCCTCTTCTCCTTTTGATAAATAATGTCCTCTATAGCGTTTTGGAATTGTATAGGAGCTAAGAAGAGGAAAGCTTCTCAATACCTTAAGGAGTTTGTTAAGGAGCATGGTGTTTTCTTTATGGGATTGTTGGAAACTAATGTTTTATTTGTTGATAGAAAGGTGGTTGAATCTTTGATAGGTGTGGAGTGGGATTTCTTTCATGTTTCATCTTATGATTTATTTGGAGGTATTATTATTATTTAGAAATTGAATAGAGCTTCTTTCTCTATTTTAGATCCTTCTAATCAGGTTGTAATTGGGGAATTAGATATTCTTGGTGAAAGTATCTAGAGAATTTCATCTATCTATGGAAGTAAAGATGTGCAGAAAAGAAGGGAAATTTGGAATAAATTGGAATTATATTCTTCCACTGAGTATCAAATTGTTGTAGGAGGAGACTTTAACTTTTTATTATCCAAAGAAGATAAAAAGGGTGGTAAAAGGTTCCATTTTTATATTAGGCAAAAAGAGATGAAAACATTTTTGGATGAGAATGATCTACATGAGGTTGGTTGTATTGGGCCAAATTTTAAATGTTGTAAAAATAAAACTTGTAATGCTCGAATATTCGAAAGGATAGATAGATGGATTTTTTAATTCTACAGCTTATAGTTCTACCCAATAGTTAATGATTTGGCTTCTCCCTTGAGTTGTTTCTGATCATTGTCCACTAATCATTAGCATTTCAATTCATAACTTTTAAATTTAACAGGAGTTTCAAATTTGATAATGTTTGCACCTCATATCCTTCTTCATCAGTCGTGGTAAAAAAATCTTGGGATAAGAGGGTGGTAGGTGACTTTGGACAAATCCGGAACATTAAGATGAAGAAATCTTTGAAAGCTTTTTATTATTAGAGTAAAGCCAAATTAAAAGACTTTAATCAATTGAAATAATAATAAATTATAGAACTGTAGATAAAGGAAGTAAATTTAGGTCGTCTTTTAGAAGAAGAGCTATGGATTTTCAGAGCAAAAGTTAGTGTGCTCAACTCTACTATGGCTCGGCTAAGTGCATGGCAGAGACAACGTTTAAAGGTAAAATGGATGGCAGAGGGAGACTACAATACTAAGTTCTTTCAATCATTTACAAGCAAGAGGAGGAATTCAAATTGGATTTTTTAAGTTAAAGATAAAAATGGAATGGTGGTGGAAGATCAACATCAAATTATGGATTATTTTTCAAGTTTTAAAGTGATAAATAGAAGAGCAGGGGTTGTATTCTTGATGGCTGTCCACATTCTTTATGCACACTTGATGATAGGGGCATGTAATTTCTAGATGAAATAGTTTCTATAGAAGAATTAGAAGGCATTATAAAGCAAGTAGAAAGCTTCACAACTCCAGGAAATGATGGTATCTCCTACTCATTTATTAAGTCTTATTGGGATATCATCAAATTGGATTTTTGGAATGTTAAATCAGTTTTTTTGTTCTGCGAAAATGAATGAGGAGCGGAAAGAAACATTAATCATTCTAATCCAAAAGGTGAGTAATCCATTGGTCCCTTCTAATTATAGGCCAATAAGTCGTTGCAAAACGGTGTATAAGGTGGTGGCAAAGGTTATTTTAAACAGGTTAAAGGTTATTATCCGAAAACTAATTTCTAAAGAGAAAGGAGCTTTTTTAAATGGTCATTCTCTATCAGATCATGTGTTAATATCTCAAGAAGTATTCCATAAATTTAGATTTTCTAAATCTTCTAAAGTTTTGGTATCTTTCGAAATTCATATGGTGCAAGCTTATGATTCTGTGTTGGAGCACATTAAGGAAAGTTTTGGATTATTTTTGTTTTCTTCAACATTTTTTTAGATTGATTATGGAATGTATTGAAGAAGTGAGATTCTCTTTAATAATTAATGATAATTATTCCAACTGGTTCATAACAAGGAGTAGATTTTGGCAAGGTTGTCCTTTATCACCTTTCTTATTCATTTTATGCACACAACTTTTACCTAATGCAATTATTCGAAAGGAGTCTATTGTAGTTCAAATTCAATCAAATGGGCCAAGGATATCACATCTGCTTTATGCAGATGATAATATTATTTTTTCAAAAGCTAATAACAAATGTGTGAAATTAAAAGTATTTTGAGGGATTTTTGTGAATTGCCTGGATAGAAGATTAATTTAAGAAAATTTTCTATTATTTTTTAGAAACACGTTAAATGGAGGAAGAAGAGGATGATGTGCTAAATTATGGGTTTTAAACAAGTTAAGGAGTTCCATTACATGGGCGTCAAAATTGTGATGAGGTTGTTGAAATATGACTTCAAGTTCATTATGGATAAAACTTTGAGTAAAATGATTGTTTGGGGAAACAAATGCTTATCACTTGTTGGAAAATTTACACTTATTAGATCTGTTATACATGCTCAACTTATTTTTCACTATACACATTCTATCATGCCCAAAGGAGTATTATATGAAATTGATAAGATGTGTAGGAGTTTCTTATGGAATAAGCAAGATGGTGGAATTGGGATACATTATGTAAACTGGATGGTTTTATGTAGATATATTGATCAAGGGGTAGGGGTCTCATTCGTGTTCAAATATGGTTGGTCCTTAAGATCAAAATTATCTTGGAAATTTATTCAACAGAAGGATTCTTCTCTACATAAAATCTTTATATCTAGATATGGAGCTCGGATCTCAGATGAGGACGAAAGGAAGGAGGTTCTGTTTCAAGTAAAATTATCTCTGTTGGGTTAAAGTTTATTAATACTATTATAAGATGGAAGATTGATGTAGGTAATTCCATTGATGTATATAAAGATGTGTGGATTTTAGATAAATATATCAAAAAGTGGTCTGCTTTTGTTATAAATCAAACTGATAAATTTTTTCTAGTGGATAAGCTTATGGTATACGATCATTAGAATTCTGTGAAGCTGTAATAATCTTTTGGAGAGGAGTTTGTACAGTTGATTTATCAAATTCACATTTACAAAGATTGGAGGGAAGACCAGTTGGAGCTCATTCAACATAATTTAGGGAAATCTATTACGACTCTATCATTTCAAGCGTCGATTAAGGAACCATCGGACTATTTTTATCATAGTTAGATTCAGAAGGAAAAAATTAACCCAAGAGTGGAAAATGTTTTGGTGGAGAATGTTTCATAAGGCTATTCCAACATTTTAGGTTTTATATTATAGGTGATTGCAAGATAGTATTTCATGTCCTAGTGGATGCAATGTGCTAAATGATCAACTTCATGTGGCTACTAAATGTTTGAAGTTGGTTGAGGTATTTGAGTGCTTGAGTAAATGGGGTTTTTTAATTCCTCATTTTGATTCACTTGAAGAATGTTATATGTGGTTGAACTCTCCTATATTTAAAAATGGTTTTCTTATTAATTTGTGTTTCTCTTTGGTTTTTCTCTCATGGAAGGAAATAAACAAAGTTGTTCACTGTAGTAATGTACAAGTTCTAGTGGTGATTGTTGTAAATGCACTAAGCTATGCTTCAATTTCATTTTCAAATGGAAAGATGAGTTTAGGCCACTAGGATGTTAACCAGCATTATATGTAGTTGAATCATTGGCATCCTCCTCCCCCTGACTGGATCAAAGTGAATGCTAATGCTTCTTTATTATATTCTTATAAATCTTGAATTAGTGTTGTTTATTGTGATTATAAATTTAAATTTGTTCTTTCTTTTGGGAAAACATGTGTTCACTGGGATGCTACTCAGTTGGAGCTCTTTGCGGTTCTTGCTTGAAGAATGTTATTCAAGATTGGATGTTTAATTGTAAAGGGATCATCATAGAAGGCGATAATTATAAAGTTATCAAATTTCCCCAAATTTCTTTGAGGAATATGAAGCATTTCAAGGATGACCGATGGATGGAAGATCTCTCATTTCTTAAGGAGTTTAATCATGTTATTTTTACTTGTACAGATAGAAGTTGTAATAAACTAGTAGATTTATGTGCTAGTTTGGCTCTTCCATATAATTTTCTTTGAGATGACATTTCTTCTAGTAATATTCCTCCTTCTTTCTTAGGTTCTTAAAGGAGGAATGTAATTTTATTATTCCTTAGTTTTTAATAGTTTCTTTCTCTATTAATACAATTTTATCTTAAAAAAAAAAAAGCTGATTGTACCCTTTAGCTATTAATCTTGACTTATTAATCACTACTGTACAAGAGTCATTCATTTTATTTTGGAAAACTCACTTTGTTGCAACAAAAATCTAGTTCTCAGGTCTCTTGACTAGATCTCATACATCATTTCTAATAAATTGATTTAGCTCATTTTACATTAATAGGATCCATAATTTATCCGCTAAGGCTAGATTTATATTTGTGGGTTCTATCATATAGATAATACATAATAACTAACCTCTTTCCTAAATCAGTGTTGCAAATTAGGAATCAAGATTGAGATTATGACTTTTTATGATACTATAATATTATTAGTTTGATTTTATTATTTCTTCTAGCATATATTATAAATTTTTATTTATTTCAACGTATAGTAATATTTCAGGAAAATCATATACTACTCTAGATTGTTGAAGACCTCAAGATAATTTAAAATAGAATTTTATATAATAGAGTATATATTTTTTTATTTTTATTATTGAGTCTTAGCGAGTGTGATTGTAATTGGGTAATCGTGCACACACACATAGGGGGTGAGTGATACTTTTTTTTAAAAAACTGGTCATTCTATACTATCTCTCTAACCGTATTATACAATTTAACATATTTTTCCTCCAAAATCTAGTTACTCTTATATGGGTTGATTTTTTATAATTGTTCTTACTATATGATGTCCAATTCAATCATACAAACAACCGACAGAGTAAAAATTTTCTTTTGTACTACATTATATCAAACAAACTAGTTTATTTTTAACTATTCATATTATATAATCTCAGGTCATATAGATGACTGACAAAATATATAATTATTTTAATACCAGATTGTACTATATAAATATATTCTTTTTTTGAACTGTGTATATAGTCAATATAAGGTTGTACAAATGAATAACACTATATGAATTCCTTTCATACTAGATTATACTTTACGAATATTTTTGAACTATTTATACAATATGATGTAAGGTCCTATGGACAACTAACAGTGTATGAAATTAGGTTTGTTCAAGATTATGCCATACAAATACATTTATATTTTTACTGTTTGTATAATATGCTCTAAAATCTTATACATGATTGATAGTACATTTTACCAAGTTTATCCCAGTTCATATCAGACGAAATCCTAATTTTTTGAACTGTTCATACCATACAATCTATGATCATACAGTACGATCATAAGTTAGTTCGCTTGAATTACTCAGTTTTTGGACATTTTAAAGTGTTTTCTATATAAAGACTTCTAAAAACAATCACACAATCTTTTGGCTATGAATTTCTTTTGAGTGAGACCATAGAGAGTTAGTTTGGCAGAGGATTTTGAGAATAAACAGTAAGATATCTACTGAAAGAAAATTGTGAGTGATTCTTTTTTTTTTTAAGAAATGCAGAATGCATTAAGTAGAAAAAGTAAAGAACTAATTACAATCTTGAATAGGATGATATTCTTCCTTGATTAAATTAGCCATCAAGGGAGGGATATCATCAAAAGAAAAACTGTCAAAGTAAAAATTGTCATCTAAAGCCATAGTAGCACACAAGTTGGCTACCTTATTATAATCTCTATAAGCATGTACAAAGACAACTTTATTTAAAAAGAATCACTTACTAATTGGAAGATCACGGTACCTTTGTTCTGCTTCAAAGATTTTTGAATGTAGTTGATAACATTCATGTTATCACCCCTTTATAGTCCCTCATCCAGCTTTTGACGTAGTCCTTGACCGAGAGAATAGCTCCCATTTCCAGCTGTGCAATATCCCAATGCATCATCTTCTTCCCAAATGCAAGAATGAATCTACCATTACAATCTCGGAAAACTCATCCAATCCCAGCTAATCCCGAAGACGTTAATGAAGCATCAATATTGATTTTCATCCACTCTTTCAGTGGGGGGCACCAAGATGCTTGAGACTCCCTAAGGAGATTAGTTCTTCAGATAGAAAGAAATTGACTTGTTTTGGTAATTACCACTGATAAAGCGTTAGAAGCCACCAAATAAGAAGGAAGTGCAGTTTTTCCATGCTTTATCTCATTTCTATTTTTCCAAGAGAAGTAAGCAATAGTACAATATATTTGTACAATACCCAGATTTTTAGTTGAAATTGTCTTAAGCTCCTTAAGACAATGATCAAGGGAATTGAAAATTGGGATAGGAATACCCCAGTTCACAAGCTGATTGATGATTTCAACCATATATTTTCATTGAACAATGATGTGCTCATAATTCTCCACCGTATTACAACCCATAGCACATGTATCGATTTCAAGAAGCTTACGATTTTTAAGATACAAGTTGGTAGGAATAGATGTATTCCCAAGTCTCCACCAAAACATTTCCACCTTCTTGCTCATCTTCAGCTTTTTGAGCCAATTATAATAGCCATCATCATTTAAATTGAAGTTTCGTCTCAAAACTTTTTCCAAAGCCAATCCAGAAATAGTTCTTCCAGGACAGAAATTTTGCATTTCCAGCATATCAACATTGCTAGAATTAATCTGGATATTGCTGATAACTTTCACAAGTTCTGGATGAAACCAATTCTGAAGCAAATTAGAATTCCATTGGCCATTATCCAACACTAAATGTTAAACACAAATACCTTCCAAGGAAGAACAATCAGCAAACGTCGGCCATTGGTTGATGCTTTTGTCATAGATCCAGCTATCATTCAACACATTGATATCTTTGCCATTACCAATATTCCAACTAGTAATGTTTTTAAGAGATTTTCCACCATCCAGTAAGATTCTGCAAGCTTTAGAAGTGCTCTTCTTATGGGTGCCATTCAAGATATTATTACCATATTTAGCTCTCATAACTCTATGAAACAAAGTATCAGGTTTATGTAAAAAATTCCATGAAAGATTAGCTCTTAATGGTCCAGTCTTCAAAGTTGGTGATTGTAAACCCAAGCCTCCCATATTTCTTGGTTTACAAAGATCATCCCAAGCAATGTAATGAATACCTTGACTACCATCATGCTTATCCCAAATAAAACTTCTACAAAGTTTTTCCATAGTGAGCAACACCTTCTTAGGGATCATGGAGTGAGTAATCAAGTAGTTAGGCATTGTCAAAAGAGAGCTAGTGATAAGAGTAACCTTACCACCTAAAGAAAGAAATTTCTTTCCCCAAGTATTAAGCCTGTCCATCATATTGGTTAAGATGTCATGAAAATCTGCAGCCCTTAACCGATTAAGAGAAAGTTTGATCCCAAGATAATTCATCTCCTTGACATTTTTGAAGTTCAAGACTTTAGTAATCTTTTTCCTCATCCGATTGCTAACAACATTTCCGAACAAGATTTTAGATTTACTATCATTGACCCTTTGTCCAGTCCAACTACAAAAGTCATCAACAATACGCTTCACCTCCTTAGCAATATCTTTTGAGCATTGTGAAAAAATAATAACGTCATCAGCATATAAGAGATGAGTAATTTTAGGACCCCTTGGAGAAATTTGAATTCCAATATTACTACCCCCTTTCATGAATGGAATTGGAAAGCAATTGAGAGCATAATATGTAAAGATAAGGGGATAATGGACACCCTTGACGAAAACCACTATAAGCCGTAATCCATTTAGAATTTCTCCCATTAATAATAATAGAGAATCTAACATCAGTAATACACTCCATAATGAGTTTAGCATAACCAGTAGGAAAACCATACCATTTGAGGACATTATCAAGAGTAGGCCATCCCATGCTATCATAAGCTTGCTCCATATCAAGCTTCAAAGCCATCATTCCCTTTCTATTCTTGGAAATCTTAAACTTATGTATAATCTCCTGAGCCAAGAGACATTGCTCAGAAATAGATCTCCCAGGAATAAATGCCATTTGCTCGTCAGTAATCAGCTTGGACATACATGTCTTCAATCTATTGACTATCATAGTAGCAACAATCTTGTAGTTTGTCTGGCCTAAGCTAATAGGGCGATAATTTGAAGGAAGCATAGGATTTTTAACTTTTGCAATCAAAACAATAAGAGTGTCTTTCCACTCTTTCCTCATACACCCATTGGTAAAGAAACTATTGACAGCATTCCATAAGTCTTTCCACACAATATCCCAATAGTGCTTATAGAAGGAGGAAGTGAGACCGTCCATACCTAGGGAACGGTTGTTACCTTGCTGGAAGACAGAATTATTGAGCTCCATCACCGAAAATGCTGAGTTAAGAGCCTGAATATCCTCATTATTAATCTTCTGATGATAAAAAATCTGCGGCCAACCTGAAAGTTGACAACTTCTCTTCTTCCACTTAGATTCAAAATAATGAATAAGGACCTTTTCAATTTCTTCTTCTTCAATTTGCATCATGTTATGGGCATCTTTAATTTGATTTATTCTATTACCATTCCTTCTAGCCGTGGCAAAATTGTGAAAAAGCTTGGAATTAAAATCCCCTTCCTCAATCCACCTAGCTTTGGCCCTTTGATTCCACCAAGTAGATAATCTCTTCAAGGTTACATTAAGATCATGAATTTTGCTTCTAAGTAAAAGCTGGTCTTGAGATGTCCAATCAATACCCAGAGCTTCTTTAGCTTGAAGTTCCAGAATTTCCATCTTCAACTTTACCTTAAGATCATTTAAGTCTTTGCATTTGCTCCTACTCAAAAAAAATAGAGCTTTTAAAGTTCTGTTAATCTTCTTTTGAAGAACCAAGCCTTCCTCCCCACGATCATTGCTCATCCAAGAATGATAAACAATGCTTCTAGCCGCAGGATACATTCTCCAAGTATCTTCAAACCTAATGATTTTAGACTTTGCACGTTCCTTATCGTTTACCTTTAAGGTAATAGGACTGTGATCCGAAGCCACCCTAGCAAGATGCCTAGTGGCAGCTGTAGGAAGTAATCTCAAGGTTGTAGAATTCAATAAACATCTGTCAAGCCACTCCCAAATCCTGGAATTCCCTTCTTTATTATTACACCAAGTATATCTTTGTTTAATAATACCCACATCATGAAAGTCACAACTAGTCATAAAGTTCTTCATGTCTCTAAGTCCTTTGGTAAAAAGGAACCTTTTGCCTCCTCTTTTTTCATCTTTGTTAAGCACACAATTGAAGTCTCCGCCAATGATGGAAGGAATAGACCTTACCATACATTTATCCAGCAAGCTCCATAAAGTTTCACGCTCCTTACAACATCTACTACCAGATACGGTAGCAATTCTCAAAAATCCCAAGCTAGGGATAAATAAGTCTCCGACAATTACTTGAGAAGAAGTCTCAGTAATAACAATGTTCCCAATCTTCGAATTCCATAAAACTAAAATGCCACCAGAGAGTCCAACCGAAGGGAAATGAAAGAAATCCCATTCTTTACCGATAAGAACATCAACATCCATCCTATTGATATTACTTATCTTAGTTTCCATAAGGCCAATGAAAAAAACATCTTGATCTTTAACCACTTCTTTCAAATACAGAGCAGCTTCCCTCTTTGTAGCTCCTCTGCAATTCCAAAATAGAAGGGAAGACATTTAAGTAACAGAAGGGGAACTTACCCCATTTGTGGACACCATACGTCCTTCTCTCTTTTTCTTCTTAATTTCTTGATCAACCGGGCCCAATGATCTCAGCTCCATAGCCAACTTTATTTTAGCAGAACTTGCCAAGTTGGATTTACAATCATTCACCACATTATCTTTCAATCCTTCCTTCCTCTTAATCAGCAAATTAGTAACATCATCCTGTAAGTCTTGACCTTCAATTTCATTCTCATCATTAAGAATCTCAAAAGCATTATTTTTCTTAATAGTTTCCTGATTCGGCTTCTTTGTTTGCATTGGTTTCTTTATCTGCATTGGCTTCTCTAGCAGAGATTTCTTTCATCTGTAATTTCTGCACTTGCAAACCTTCTATCTGAATGTTCTTCCCCAGATTATCATTCCCTCTATTCTTGATAGCATTGTCACTTCTTTTTCCATCCAGATTTTTATAAACCTGTCTTTTTTTAAGCTGGACATGAATCCAGGGACCATACTCCTCATTAGTCACTACATTTTTAGTTCCTCCTTCTATTTTTCTTTCTTCACCAGTGCTTTCTTCAGAGTAACCCATAGCTTGATTCTTAATACCCAGCACAACCTTCTCGAGACATGCATTTAATTCATGTCCCGCTCGACCACAGTGATAGCATAGTAAATTCAATTTCTCATATTCGACTCTTTGGAAGAATCTTCCAGCAAGACCATCAATCAATCCAGACACCATTTGGGAGCTTTTTTTCCAAATCAATCTTAACACACATGCGAGCAAACACTCTCTTTCCCCAACAAAAAGTATTTCCATCTAAATATAGCGGTGTGCCAATCCGAGAAGAAATTCTCGCAAGATTGTCTTCATCCCAACAATACAGAGGTAGGCACGGTAGTCTGATCCATACAGGAGCTGAGATTCCTTTAAATGAATATGGATCAAATGTCGGAGACCATCTATTTCCGAGCTTTGTAACATGAGCTTGTAACCTATGTGGGGCATTTGGGTGATCTGAATGATTCATCTGGGTTCGTTGGGCTATAAATAATAGCCCGCCCGATCCCCAAAGCTACAGAGGTTACTTAACGACTTTCAAGCCCTGAATTTAGTTGTGTTCCAAATTGTGAGTGATTCATAAGGTTATCTAAAGTGAGAATCTCTGTCATTTTCAAGTTTCTGTCCATCTTCTTTGAAGATCTCAAGAGAATATTCTCAACATTGAATTAAGGTACTCTGCCTTCACCCTGAGGGTAAAAAGGATGTCAAGGTACACTACCTTCACTAGGAGGGTAAAAAAGAGGGTCAAGGTACTCTGCTTTCACATGGATGGTAAACAAAGATGAGATGGTATATTGCCATCACTGGGAGAGAGTAAAAGGTGACTGTTCTCTAAAACAGTGGGTTGGTGAAAGAGAGTTTGTAAAGGCTTCTTCACATTATTGTGGGGCAGAAGGAGAGTCACTTATGTTTAAGACAATACTTTGAGGAGTCTCCATGGAGTGGATGTAGGTCTTGTAAGACCGAATCACTATAAAATGTGGTATTCTTCTGTTAATTTTATTTTCCTTGCAATTTTTATGTCACAGTTTTTAAATATTATGGTTAAAAAATTATTTGTGAAAATTATTTCTATGAACAACTGCATATTTTAGATTAGTGATTTTATTTTTCATAAAGTTTAAAAAAGTTTTCCAAAATTTAAGAAATTTTTTAAAATATCCAATTCACCCCCCTCTTAGTTAGTGTTGGGTCAGTTTTTTTGGGTAACAACCTATACAAACTTTCAAGTGGTATCAGACCCGCTTTAAAATATTAAAGTTAACACTACTTTTTGAATAATGATCATGGCTAATTTTGGAAATCAAAATACTCTTGAAGTATATTCAATCACTAGTCCATTTTTATTTGATAACGTTCCCTTTAATTTTTGGAAGACTTGCATGTATACTTTTTTGCAATCACTTGACTATCACATGTGAATATTAGTATAAGAACGTTATACCAGGCCTACTAGACTTATTAATGGCATTAGGATTGAAACTCCATTCACATATTGGACACTAAAAGAAAAATAACTAGCATAGCTAAATGCCAAATGCTTAAACAATTTTTTGTGTGCTTTGAAATCTAAAGATTATATGCGTGTTTTTACTTGCAAAACTATAAAAGAATTTGGGATAGACTTTACATAACTTATGAATGAACAAATGAGGTAAAGCAGTTTATGTTAAACATTTTATTACATGACTATGAATTATTTTGCATGAAACTAAATAAATACTTTTTTGATATGTATGCAAGGTTTACAAATATTATTACCTCATTGCATGCTTTAGGAAGAGAACTTACAAATTCAGAGAAACTTAATAAAATATTATATTATTTACCTAATACTTATGATGTAAGGAAATTTTTCATAATTGAGTCTAAATATCAGAATGTATATTCTATTGATAATTTTCTTAGATCACTGTACATACGAGAAAGGAGTGAATCAATGATAGATTGATACAGGTGACAAGCAGAAAGAAAATAATATAGCTTTAAAAGTTGATGATTCAGAGAGTGTTCAATTAATTCTTGAGGATGATGAAGATATTGGAATTCAAAAGTAAGTCCAATAAGAATGCTAAAGTTTCTAATGAGATCATTTGTTATGAATGTATGAAGCCTGGATATATAAAGACTAATTGCCAAATTTTTAAAGCTAATCCTAATAAGGATAAAGCTGAGGAGAAAATGAACATTAGGATAGGAAAGAATAGAATGCAAAGAGCTCTCTGGACTGACTCAGCTTCAGATATTTCAAAAATAGAAATTGAAGAGGAGGTTACAAATTTGTTCTTAATGGAAGAAAATCTTGATCTTTTAGATTAAGAGGAGGTATTTGATGTATCTTATGATGAATTATTTTAAATTTATAAGAAAATTCATAATGCATATATAAAACTTAATTAATTTCATGCTAACCATAATATTAAGTATCTGAATCTATAAAAAGAAAATTAAAATCATAGGAATGATCATGCAAACATATATAGCAATCACATGGCTTTACTAAACAAATTTGATAATTTGAATAAGGATAATGATTTATTAAAAACATCTAATAATGAGCTTGAAAATGATTTTAAGGTGTTTATAGTAGAAACGAATCAAAGAGAACATAAATTTAAGGTTGAAAAGTCTATTTTGAAAAATACAAATTTATATCTTCAAGAAAAATTAAAAGCTTTTGAAGAAATAATCAAAAGCTTAAAAATTTAAAACCTATGAAAATATATTATAACTCATATAGACTAGTAAATTATTTTCCTAGTATTAAATTATTCATGTGGCTTGTTGGTTCAGATTTCCCACACTTGCACTAGATCACAGCATATCAATCAAGCACAGCATATCAAACAAGCATCTGGATTATCATTATCAGAGGAGAACCTAAATTTATTGGGATTCCCAAGTGTAACGATTGATAATTTTGTAGGGACGCTCTCATACAAGCTCTCATGAGAGCATTTAGTACCTAAGTAGTGGATGTTCAAAACATATAATTGGAGATGCAAATTATTTTTATCACTGGAGGCCAGGACTGGAGGCAAAGTGACACTTGTAGGTAACACCACTGGGAGAGTGGTAGGTTCAGGTATGATTGGTAAAAAAAAAATTATCTTATTACATATGTTTTATTGGTAGAAGACTTAAAACATAATTTGCTAAGTATTAGTTAACTTTGTAATAAGGGTTTTAACATACAATGTTTTCTTACAAGCTGCATTATAAACCAAAATGGAGTTGATGTATTACTTGGAGATAGATTAAATAATGTATACATTCTTAACTTAAATTATGTTAAATCTTATAATGCTTTTTTGTCTAAAAATTATTGCTGATGAATCTTAGTTATGGCATAGAAAACTTTTTCTTGCAAGAATAAAATATCATAGGAAGAATATACAAAAAGGAATTAGTTAGAGTAATGCTCAATCTAGACTTTATAAACGATCACTTGTGTGATGCGCGCCAATTAGGAAACAAGTAAAGTCCTACTATGATTCAATTTAAGATCTTATAACTAGCAAACCATTAAAAGTCCTTCACATGGATCTTTTTGGACCTATTAATACAAAAAGTCTAGGAAGGAAAGTTTTTGGGTGTGTAATTATTGATGATTATTCAATATGATATATTCTTATCATATAAGAGTGAATAATTTGATGAGTTTAAAAAAATTTCTTCTTTGATTTAGAGAAAGCTAAGTTGTGAAATCCTTACAAATCATAGTGACCATAGAAGAGAATTTAAAAATGAAAATTTTGAAATTTTCTATAAGGAGCAATGGTAGATCATAATTTTTCAGCTCATAGAACCCATCAACAGAATGAAGTTGTTGAAAGAAAGAACAAAACTTTAGCACAAGCTGCTAGAGCCTTGTTGACTGAACATTCACTTCCTAAATATTTTAGGGCTGAAGCAGTTAATATAGCTTGTTATGTTCTGAATAGGGTGTATATTGGATCTAAGCTTTATAAGATAACCTATAAGCTTCATAAAGGTAGGACCCCCAACCTCTCAAATCTACATGTATTTTGATGTAAAGTATTCATTCATAATAATGGGAAAATTCTTTTAGGAAACTTTGATCCTAAATCTGATAAGAGAATTTTTTTAGAATTTTCAAACATTGACAAATCTTATAGAGTTTTTAACAAATGAACTTTGGTAGCAGTGGAGACCATTCATATAAGTTATTATGAATCTAATATTACTAGAGGGTCTAGGAATGAATAAGAAGATATTGAATAAAACATCTAAGAAATTGAATATGTAAATTTTGAAGAAAATGTTGGAATAAAAAATTAATTGGCTAGGGAATGGAAATATCCTAAAGTCATCCTAAAGAACTATTTTTAGGAGACTCAAGTGAATGTATTAGGACTGAGCATGGGCTTAATAAAGAAGTGAACCACTCAGGATTGATTTTAATGATTTAACCCACTATTTAAATCAAGCACTTTATAATGAATTTTAGATACTGGCTATTTAAAAAGAGCTAAATAGATTTATTAGAAATGATATTTGGTAGTTGGTAGAAAGACCTAAAAATTAATGTTTAATTGAATTGAGTGGGTATTAAAAAATAAGATGAATGATTCAAGGGTAGTTACAAATATGGTAAGATTGGTGGACAAGGGGCACAATCAAATAGAAGGAATAGATTTTGAGGGGACTTTTGCCCTTTTAGATAGACTTGAAGCAATGAGAGTTCTTCTAGCTTTTAACAGTTTTAAAGGGTTTAAATTATTTTAAATGGATGTTAAAAGTGTCTTTCTTAATGGGGTGATTAAAAAAGATGTTTATGTTGAGAAACCTCCAAATTTTGAAAATTCACAATTTTTTTGTCTTGTGTATAAATTGAAAAAGACATTGTATGAAATAAAATAGCACCTAGGACATGGCATGAAAGACTAAGCATTTTTCTACTAGAAAGCTCTTTTGTAAAAGGGAGTATGAACACCACTCTCTTCAAAAAAATAGTATGAGATTATATTCTCATTATTTAACTTTATGTTTGTAATAACTTATTTGGATCCACTAATAAAAATCTTTGTGATGACTTTTTCAAATATAATGAGTAAGGAATTTAAAATGAGTTTAATATGAGACTTTAGTTACTTTCTTAGGTTTAGCATAAAGTAGAAAGAGGATGGCAAGTTTTTTTGTCAATCCAAATTTATTAAGGACACCCTTAAGAACTATGAAAAAGATAAAGCTAAACCAATAAGTACTCCCATGAGTTCCTCAGGTTAGTTAGATAAGGACTCTAAAGGAAAATCTATTGATCAAAAGAAATTTAGAGCGGTACCTTGATCATTATTTTATTTAACTGCTAACACACCTAATATCATAATTAATATTTTCCTTTGTGCTAGATTTCAAGCTGATTCAAAATGATCCCATTTTATTTTTATCAAAAGAATTCTTATATATCTTTTAGGAATTCATAACTTAAGGATTTGGTATCCTAATCACAACACCTCTATTGAAATCATTGGATATTTTGATTCAGATTTTGTAGGGTGTAGGGTTGATAGAAAGAGTACTTTTGGGCTAATAAATAATTGAATTTCACTAGCTCTCTCTACTACTGAAGCAGAATATACAGCACCTTTGAAAGTTGTGTGGCACATGTTCTATAGTTAAAATAACAACTTAAAGATTTAGGCTTTTCAATTGGTACTATTTTAATTTTCTGTGATAATAAAATTGTCATTTGTATTTCAAAGAATCCAATTCAACACTCTAGGACTTAGCATATAGACACAAGGCATGACTTCATTTGAGACCATGATATTAAAGTAGAAATAGAGCTACATCATATAGTAATTGAAAAATAAACTTGCTGACATTTTCACAAAACAATTAGTTTTTGAAACATTATGCATCTTGAGACGATTGGGTGTTATTGATATTCATTTTTGAAAATTATAATTCTGCAAATTACTTTAATAATGTAATTCTTCTGTGTTTATGATTTTGTTCATAATTGTGTTTTAATTATTTGTTAATGGTTTTTTTTAACTTTATGTATTTTGTAATTTTTTAGTTAATATTTTAATTTTTTGTGTATCATAGAACCTGTTTGATTTATTTATAGAAAAAATATCTTGATCATGATGAGAAAATCTAAAATATCATTTTTTATTTAAATTCTATGATCCACTTTCATAATGTACAAATTCTCTAGTTTTAACATGATTTTTTTTCTAGGTTGGATAGACAACAATTTGATTTTTATGGTAATCATACATAATAAACACTTCCTTATTTGTAAGAACCCTTATTTATTCATATTTATAATCATGGAAGGCATTCCTAGTATAGTTAGTTTTTGAACATATTTTGTACGAACACCTGTACGTCTGTATAATCAAATTGTTGATCTACATATAGACGAATTTAATTGGTAGGTACGATCATTATTAATCTCTCATACTGATTAACCTATTCTTCTGTACGATTAGGTTGGTCAACAATCATATGAAATGGCTTCTCAAAAAGGAAATTGTTATGAAAAGTCATTTTGCTGCATTAAATGTTCCTGACAGTTTATGTTCATCTGTACGAATTCAATTTTGTGTTGTATGAATTTCACAATCATATGTACAAACCCAATTTCATACTATAAAATTTATCTTATTTCTATAAATTGGAAGCCTTATTTTAATATCTTCTCAATCGTTTCTTTTTTCAATCCTCAAGTTCAGTTTTTCTCAAATGGAAAGCTGGAGCAAGCAAGTTCGTTCTCATACCAACAGATATGACAATTTTCTTTCAAGAGAAAATGAATAAACCTTTGATAGGTTTGTTCTAGCTAAAATTACTCCTTCTCCTCTTCTAATTTAAGAAGACAAACTTCTCAATCATGCCCCAATTTGAATATACAATTTTCCTTCATTTTCACCTTAATTTATGCATTTAACTCTAACACTTTCTATTATTTTCATGCAAATTTGAGAATGAGAGAAAATATTACAATAATGTACTCTTATGTTTTACATCAAATAGTTAAATCCACTAAGGAAGATTTTGGAACATCTTTTGCATCTTAGAACTCAAGTAGTTAGGGTACACTCGATAATTTCTTGAACTGATGTGTATTGGTCTGAAGTTAATCAAACTCTCAAGGCTTCAATCTCATATTTATCTCTTATTCAAACTCTAAACTAGAATTTCAAGATCATCCAGCTTGTATTAAGAACCTCTACTATTCTTAAATCTCGTGATCGAATTAATATCACTCCTTTTCTTTTCATTATTACATATTTTATAATTTCAAGCACTCCTATTAATAAAACCTAGTTGATTCTAGAATACATCTATAATCTTATTGATGTTAAAATTACTTCCACTAGAAGGAAAAAGTATGGGGCTTTAGGACACCTAATTGCATACATTCCTTAAAAGAAGTACAATCTTAGTTATCAAGATCCCCTATGCTATAAGTTCGGTTATTGTATATGTTTTTTATTGTTTTAATTTGATTGTAGTTCTTGTGATGTTTTATTTTGATTGTAGTTCTTGTGATGTATTTAGATTTATTATAGTCCTTGTTATGTTTCTTTTTAGATGTTTTAAATTTTAGATTGTTGTATTTTTTTTTCTTTTGAGTCCATGTTTTTTTATAAAGGAAAAGGTTTGGTTATTGCTGTGTTTTTCTTTTCCCTCTTAAATTATCTAATTTATTATTGAGTAATATAAATGTTAATTTTAAGGATGAAAATTTTAAATCATTTGCATTATAGTGTTATTTCCTATTTCAAAAAAATAACTCAAATAAAATTATAATTAGATTGAGGTAAGGAGATCATGTTCATGTTCTAATAGACATTAATCTTATATTTATAACTATTGAAATAATTATGTTTTTTTTTTTTCATGCTCATTATGTTGATTTTATTATTATCTAATGAGTTTTGTTTTGTGGTTTTTTCTTCTCTATATGAGAAAGCATTTTCTTGCATTTTGAAGATAATCACACAAGCTATGATTTGTTGATTTCTTTGTGGAAAGAACAAAATGTCAAAAGATTCACAAAGTGTGCCAAAATTTGAGAGGATGCACAAAATGAAACCAACCTGAAAACATGCATAATGTTCACCAAATACAGTTCAAATTCAAAACATATGCAATTTCATGGTATAAGGAATTTAATGTTGATAAAAGCGACGTAAAATGAGCCCACACTATTTTTAATTCATTCCTCTATATCTCTAATTCTTTGAAAAATCCATACATTTAACAATCACTTCAACCATTGTATGTGAAATATTTGATTATTTTTCAATTAATTTTGCTATAATTATTTTATTTACGGTTTTACTTTTTAGAATGAACATTAAATATGGTCATCTATTCTTACTTTATTTGGTCTTTGATTTAAAATATGAGTTTTTGCCTTAAGAACTTAATGTTTATCAAGCTTTTTTTTTTTTTCTTAATTCTTTTCCTTATCAAATTGTTTATTCAGCTATAATAACCTACATTTTAAAGGGATATTTTGTTTACTTTCCTCTTTTTTGTTGATGTCAAAAGGGGGAGGTAGTTTGTGTTTGTTTGAAATATTTATTTGAAGTCTTCTGTCCTAATTATGTTTGTGTTTACGTGTTTGTGCTTTGTTGTCTTATGTATTTCTTTGCAGTGATTGTGTTTTGATATATTATTTATTTCTTTTGAGTTTTCTATTTGTTTAATACATAAAAAAAAACTAAAAATACGAGGACAAAATTTATTTCCCCATGTTTTTTATTTTTCTTTCATTGAGAGGGAGCTTGGGAGAAAAGCAATTTAATTTATTATTCAAATAATAATTGTAGTTGTGATCATCAAAAAGTGGATGATTGTTGAAAAATTAGGAATCAATATTGAGATTGTGATTTTTTATTATAACATAATATTATTGTTATGATTTTATTACTTCTTCTAGCATATATTAGAAAATTTTATTCATTTTAGGGTATACTAATATTTTAGAAAAACTATATACTACTCCAGATTGCTGAAGACTTCAATAGAAGATAGAATAGGATTTCATGTAATAGAGTTTATAATTTTCTATTTTTATTCTTGAGTCTGAGTGAGTGTGATTGTAATTACATAATTGTACACACACACAACATGAGAGTGATAATTTTTTAAAAACTGATCATGTTGTATGATGTCTAATCAAACTATACAATTTAACATAGTTTTCCTCTAAAATCTTGTTACTCCAACACGTATTGATTTTTCAAAACTTTTTATACTGTACACTGTCCAGTAGTATAGATAATTGATAGAATACAAAATTTCTTTTATAACAGATCGAGTAAAATAAACTCATAAATTTTGAACTATTTGTACCATAAAATGTAAGGTCATATAGATGATTAACAAAGTATGAAATTCTTTTGTACCATATCGTATTATATCAATATGTTCATTTTTGAACTATTCATACAATATGATGTAAGGTCATACATATGATTAACAGTATACAAAATTTCTTTTGTACTAGATTGTACTATATAAATACATTCATTTTTGAAATATTAGTACACTATGATGTAAGTTCATACAAATGACTAACAGTATACAAAATTTGGTTTATACAACATCGTACCATATGAATACTTTTTTTTTGAATTTTTCAAACAGTATGATCTGAATTCATTCAGACAACTGAAAGTATATAAAATGAAGTTTGTTCCAGTTCATAAAAGATGAAGCCCTAATTTTTTTAAAATATTTTGTACCATACGATCTTGATCGTAAGTAGGTTCAGTTGAGTTATTCAATTTTTGGACGATTTCTATGTGTTTTCTATATAAAGAGTCCTAAAGACTATTACACAATCTTTTAGCTTCTAATTTCTTTTGAGTGAGACCATAAAGAGTGAGTTTGGAAAAGATTTTTGAGGATACAGGGTGAGAGATCTGGTGAAGGACATTTATGAGGGATTCACAAGGTTTCCCAAAATGAGGTTCTTTTTGTTATCTTCATGTTTCTACCCATCTTCTATAGAGTATCCCAAGAGAAAATTCTCAACTTTGGATAAAGGTACTCTACCTTAACCAATAGGGTGAAAAAGAACATCAAGTTACTATACCTTCACCAAGAGGGTGATAAAGGATGTCAAGGTACTCTACCTTCAGTAGGAGGGTGAAAAAGGATGAGAAGGTATGCTGCCATCCCTTGGAGAGTGAAAACGGTGACGGTTCTCTGTCACACATGGTTGGTGGAAGAGAGTTTGTAAAGGCATCTCTACCTTGCAGTGTGAGCAAAAGGAGAGTCATTTGGTGTTCTTCTATTAATTTTATTTTTTCTTTACTTTTTATTTTACTGCTTTAAATTTTTTGGCTGAAAATTTTTTTATGAAAATTATTTCTATAGGACACTACATATTTTTTATTTATTGGTTTAACTTTTTCATAAAGTTCAAAAAGGTTTTCAAAAATGTAAGAAAATTTTTAAAATAACCAATTGACACCCCCCCATCTTGGTTAGCATTGGGATAATAACATTAGGTTTAACAACCTAAACAAACTTTCATATGCCTAATCCTAACACCTTTAGTTGGGTTTCCTAAAATAAGTTCTTTAGGATGACTATATGAGTATCTTCATTATCTATGCAAGGGCTCTTGAAGTTCTACTCTATCTCCTAATTCAATGGCCTATACCCCTTGGATGACCACTACTACTTCTTCTTCTACTATAAATTCAGAGGTTCAATCAGACTCATCAAATACAACATGGGTAGATTCTTCTACTACAAAGGTCCTCTTATAAAAAATTATGTATGCCTTAGCTACATATAAATAACCAAAGAAAACTCCTTTAAATTTTTTACCAAATTTTCCTAACGGTGATTTTCTATAGATCAGTATAAAGCATTTACACTCGAAGACATTTAAGTAGGGAAGGTTAACTGTCCTACCGTTAAGAAGCTCATAGGGTGTATTATTTAAGATATAATACCCTATTTTAAATATAACAAGTAATATTTATAGATTCTACCTAAAAGTATTTAGGAGATAATATTTAGCAAGTCTGACTATAGTAGGTTCTAGCAAAGTTTAATTTTTGCTTTTAATTATTTCATTATGGTGAGGGTCTTAGGGGAAGAAAAGTTATGCTATATCCCTATCTCTTGATAATAGGATTCAAAATTTTTATTCAGAAACTCTCCACCAAGATCACTATAAATGGTTGATATTTCACATCTTAATTTTCTTTGTATCCAAGTGGTGAATATTCTAAATTCCTCAAACAGTTAACTTATTTTCTTAGAAATCTAACCTAGGTGAATGTGAATAGTCATCAATGATTACAAATCCATATGATTATCCTCCTTCACTGGCAATATTAATGGTTCCAAATAAGTCCATAGGAACAATTTCTAGTGACATGGAGGTGTTGAAGTCCTTGTTTGAATGAAATAATGACTAAATTTTATTGTTCTAGTTGGTAGGCATCACATAGATGGTCCAAAGTGAAATCTAACTTGAGTATGCCTCTTATGCCATAAGTGTCTTCATACTTGCATGATATAGTCTCTTATGCCATAGCGAGGATTCCATAATAATAGTTTTCACACACAACGAATTAGAATATTCAATGCAATATATATATATATATATATATATATATATATATATATATATATATATATATATATATATTATTTATTATTTTCCCTTCTAAGATTAATTTATTATTCAAGCTAATCATGCATTATATAAATTTGATATCAAAACTATTGCCACATTGTTATCTAATACTAAGTAAGTAATTGTTTAGAAAATTAACTAATAAGAAATTTTTAATCATGAAATTTTTAGATTTTCCAAATATACCTGACCCAACCACTTTCCTTGTGGTTTTCCCTCCTAGTGTGACCTTTCCTCCTAACCATGCCTCCAACATGGTGAACTTCTTCAAATCTCAAGTCATGTCCCATAAGCATATGCTGTCTAGGCACCACCAGTTCTCACTAGGACTTTTGTGAGAGTACTAATACAAAGTCATTCAAACAATAGATTTGTGAACCTACGTGAGTTTGGGGTTTTCCTTATTCTTTGCTGAATGAGTTGAACACATGTTATGTTGTGATGCATATAATTTTTGCTTCTATACTAGATGTATCCTATGGTAAATAGTGCAAGTATGGGCTATGTCACCAAGAATGCCGCAATAATGACACCTAACACTATGAAAAGGATTCACTAGTCTATGTTGGTTATGGTGCCTCTTTTAGGTTATGTGATGCATGTTGTAGTGATGCGTTATGCCACTTTTCCAAAGTAGGTGATGCTTTATTATTTTAAAGTGCATTTACTTTTGCTTTTAGGAATTCATTTAAACTTTCAAGATGCTCTACTTCTTATATCAACCCATGCTCAACACTAACTAATTCACTTGCAAGTGTTTCTAATATTTTAAATGATTCTTCAAACTCAAGATGATTTGTCATCAAGGATTTATATACATTAGTTAGGTCAAAAATATTCTTATTTAATGCATCATATTTGTTAAGTAAATATGTGTGATCAGTCTAAAGTAGAATACTCAGTTATCAAAAAAGAATGCTCTTTTTGCATATTAGGAAAGTTAGTGCTTAACCTAACAGACATCTTCTTAAGTTTCCTATATGAATCATAATTATTTTTGGAAATACTGAATAATTCATCATAGGACAGTTAACATACTTCATCTTCATATGATTGATCAAGATTATCATTAGCCATAAGATAAAGGTTTATTAACTTCTCGTATGGTTCTTACTTTGTTGATTCTAAGATGCAGTTGGCCTAAAATGCCTTTTATGTCTTATTCTTGTCCTTCTTGGATTTCACCTTCTCCTCACCCTTCTCCTTGACTGAGTGAGTCTTCAGGTTATGGTAGTCTTTTGGAGATGTCTTAGTTTCCTACATTTAAAATATAGAGTGTCATATGACACTTTATATTTTTTAGTTCATTTACCTTTATATCATAGTTATTGATGACTCTTTTGCTTCTTCTTGAGGAAGCTCTTGAACTAACGAGTCATCAATGTAATATCATCTTCCTCTTCCATTACAAAACTATTTTTGTATGAGGCATTTTCTTTTAGAGCCATAGTTTTCTCCTTCTTATTATCACATGCATAAATTAGTCCTTCACTTACACTTTGCTCATTGGAAAAGAGTGACTCAAGATGGTTTTGTTGCAAATTCAGGTCCATGAACTATGTTTTGATGATTGGAAAACACTCTTACTTTTCTTTGACTGCCTTTTACTACTGACTTTTCAGGAATCAAAGTTCAGAAGGAAAAATGGAGCCAACTCAAGAATGGGTAGATTATGGTTGAGTCAGTCTGTAATTTTATTTTTCCCTTCTTGAGTAAATTGTAATCTTTGGTGTGATTGATGCAAAGTGACCTTACACACACACACACACACACTTGAGAGACTTAGAATTTTTGTTTTTACTCATATCGGCCAGGATGATATTTACATCGTCTTAGACGATCGGGCTTAAAATAGAAAATCTAATCATGGGTTCTTAATTAAGGCAGCCGTCATTAGCCAATTGTCCTGGACGATACTTGTATCGGCCGGGACGATAGGATCAAAATAGAAAGAAATTATCGCCATAAACTATTAAGGTATTTTGTATTTTTGGTAATCGACCAGAATGATCTTTGATCGGCCTGGACGATATTCACAATTATGCCTTAATTGATCAGACAATCAAGGAAGTAATTAAGAATGATTGATACGATCACATCATCCTGGACGATCTGGATCAGACAGCTTGAATTCAAGGTAATGCTCTAGACGTTTTTCCTCTGATTTGCACTAATCAGCCGGGATAATTAAGAAATTTTTTCAATCATCCAGTTTGCATTTAGGGCAACGCTCTGGCCGATCTTCTGAGATTTGTACTGATTGGCCAGGATGATGTCCATATCGTCCTGGACGATATAGTCAGCAAGTTGCAATTAATGAGCTCCTTTAAAGATCTTCTATTTAAGAGCTTTAGTTCAATGTTTTTTATAATCCTTGGCTGCTATCTTGACCTAAGAAAACCTAAAGGAGAGAGAGAGAGAGAGAGAGAGAGAGAGAGAGAGAGAGAGAGAGAGAGAGAGAGAGAGAGAGAGAGAGAGAGAGAGAAAGGGAGAGAGAGAGAGGATCCTTGTGAGGGGGAGCTTATGAGGGGATTCACAAGGGGTTGCTCCAAGAATTATTCCACTTCTTCTTCCCTAGAGTCTCTTATCCTTAGAAAGGTTGGGAGAGGTAAGTTTCAGTAAGTGATCGATGTTCTGTGCCTGCTTTAGGAGGAAGCAAAAGGAGTAAGGTTCTCTGCCTTGTCATGTGTGGCAAAAAGAGGTGTTTGTAAAGGCTTCTCTGCCTAGCTATGGGGGCTAAAGGAGAGTCATGATTGTAGTGTAACACTCAGAGGGCACCTCCGAGGAGTGGATGTAGGTCCAGTTTACCGAACCACTATAAATCCTTGTGTTCTTATTTTTACTGCTTCCGCATTTATTTTCTTTCGCACTTATTTTTGTGGTGTTTTGGTTTGTTAAATTTGTTGAGCTTTGCTTAAAGATTTTAAATACCAATTCACCCCCCTTCTTGGTTAGCCTCAGGCCAGTTTTATAGGGCTTAACATCCCTAACGAACTTTCAAGTTGTATCAGAGCACTTTCTAGTGTCATCTGAGCACTTTCTGTTGAGTCTAGTAATTAGGTGTTAAGCCTAAGTTAATGTCCCAAAGGATACCAAGAGGGGGGTGAATTGGTAGTTTAAAAAATTTTAAGCCCTCTTTTAAAATTATGTTGAACCGAAATAAAAATTGTTTCTTTTAAGTTTTGTAGAAAAAGTTTTTCAACCACAGAGTTTTTAAGACTAAAAAATAAAATACGAAAACGTAAAAACTGTAAAGTAAATGACACCAGATTTATAGTGGTTCGGTCTATAACCAGACCTACATCCACTCCCTAGAAGCACCCTCTGAGTATTGCACTAATACCAATAGTGACTCTTCTTTTGTACCCACAGCAAGGCGGAGAAGCCTTTACAACACACTCTTTTCACCACTACCCGGTGCGGCAGAGAATCGTCGTCCTTTTACACAATCCCCAGTGTTGGCAGAGAACCATCTGTCCTTTCACACTCTCCTAGTGTGGGCAGAGAACCCTTCCGCTGTTCACACTCTCCAAGTATAAGAAGCGACCCTTTCGGCTATTCACACTCTCCAAGTGTCAGCATCAAACCGGATCTCCTTGATAGATCTTCTCACAAGAAATCTAAAAGGAAGAAAGAAAAGAGTGAAGTAATCCCAATTCACAAGTAGAGATTCTTACCTTTGAACTCCAAGTGAAGCCTTCACGCTCCAGTGGTAGGAATCCTCCTTTGAATGCACTCTCACACTCTCTCCTTAGCTATTCTCTCAAGAGGCACGAAGATCAAATGACAAAAAGATCGGGTGGCAGTCTAATTTGGACTATTTAATCAAAAGACAAGAAAAATTGTCCAAAAACTGCAAGTTTTCAATTCTGTACGTAGTGGATCGTCCCGTACGATCGTGGATCGTCTTGGACGATTTTACTTAAACGATTAAAAATGACCCTATTTGAATATGTGTATGAAATGTCTTCGAACAGCTGATCGTCCCGTACGAACTAAGTTCGTCTGGTACGAACGGTTATTACTTGGTCGTTCTAGAAAACTGCTGAAAACCGTTCTATGCCGGTTAATCGTCTGAAAGAAAATTGGTTCGTCTGGACGAAATTTTTACAGAGACCAGATCATCCTGGACGATAATTAATTTCGTCTGGACAAAAATTTTACAGAGACCAGATCGTCCTGGATGATAATTAATTTCGTTTGTACGAAAATTTTATAGATAGCAACTCATTTTCTTACGATAATTAATTTCGTCTGGACGAAAATTTTATAGAGACCAGATCGTCCCGGACGATAATTAATTTCGTCCTGGACGAATAGGACTTAGAAAAATTTTTCAAGCCAGTTCCTATTCGTTCTATGTGCTCAATAGGAGATAACTGTCTGATCGTCCCGTACGATCGGATATCATCCCGTATGATCAATATAAATTTTTTATGATCTCCTTATGTGTGTGTGTATGTTTTTATTCACTCAATTACAATCACTCCCTTTTAATTTAATTTCAAAGAAGTGCAAACTTCAAATTTCACAAAGTATCTCATTCTGAATTTGATTTGAAGTCTTCGTAGTCTGGAGTTCATTTTTCCTGAAATGTTAGTATACACAAGAGCAAATACAAATCTTCTAAAATTGTTAGGATATAACTACACATTTGAATAATAATGTTTGGAATCATCAAAACTATACAAATTGCAAAAATGTAAAGCATGCAAATAGCAACTAATTTAACAATCTCCCCCTTTTGATGATGGCAAAACAATTATTATTTGTATGATTTCAATTTAAACAAATCTCCTTAACTCCCCCTGAATTGATGAATACATGAAAATAAGGCGGCATTTTGAAGCATAGAGCAATATTTTTGTTTTTTTTTTAATTTTTTTTAACAAAAGTCATACACAAAATCAAAATGCAAACAAACAAAATATACAAACACAAAACACAATAATTTCTCCCCCTTTTTGACAACAATAAAAAGTGAAGAATAAATAAACAAGAAATGTAAGCAATTATAAGAAATTCATTTAAAAATTTAATCTAAATGGTAATTGACATAAGGTATGCAATCTATAACTAATAACATTAGATAAATCATCAATACCAATTTAAGAAGTGATATAACATTATAAGTAAGAAGAATTTATTAAAAACATGATTCAATTTAGACATATGAATATAGAAAATCATTACAAGAGAGATGAATAAAAATTCTATATTTCAAAGTTCAATAGAATATAAATAAACATAAGATCAATTTGAATTAAGAGATTGAAAGAATTTGGAAAGAAGAGAATTACCACATGTGGCGCTTTGCGCATCTTTTTCAAATTTTATGGCACATTTTTGTGCATCTTTTGATATTGGACTAATTTTGTGTCTCTTTTTCATATTTGCGAACCTTTGCGTATTCCTTTTGATATTTGTACACTTTGTACAATTTTTAATAGTAATTGAAACCAAATCTTTCCAAGATCAATAATCTAAAATTTTAAATTTTTTTTAAGTGCATAAATATCACTTGAGCAAAGAAATACAAAATAAGAAAACATCTAAATTGAAATAATAATATTAACTTTTATGTAGTCTAAATGAATAGACATGAGATTAAAAATTCTAATTATGACAAGTTATATACAAATTTTAAAGTTAGAAAGACAAGATTTTCTAATGTAATTAATCTCAAATCAAAATCTAATTTAAGCACAATTTGGATTAAAAAGACTAATGAAATTCATAAGAACTAAATACATTTCAAAAACAATCTAAAATCAAAATCAACTACAACATATAATGATATTTATGAAAAGGATTACATGATCATTTCATAATATCAATACATAAGAAAATACACTAAAGTTTAAAACAATGACAAACTGACACAACTAGAACAAACACTAAAGCAAACTCAATCAAAACACTCAAAAATCACAAAATTTAAAACTAAAATCAAAGACAATTAAACTAAGAAAACATACATATCAATGTTGCAAAAACATTTTTATTTAAGCATTCAAATCAATAACACCAAGCCTTGTTCTTAATATACTGAAGGTATCAAAGGCTAAAGCTTTTGTAAAAATGTCTGCAAGTTGATTTTCAGTTGAAACATGTGTGAGTTCAATTTCTTCCTTGGATACATGATCCCTTATGAAATGATGCCTTATGTCAATGTGTTTGGTTCTAGAATATTGAATAGGATTTTTGGAAATGCAAATAGCACTAGTATTGTCACAATAAATTAGAATAGTGCCTATAGTTAATCCTAAATCAATCAACTGTTGTTTTAACCAAAGTACTTGTGCCACACAACTTCCTAATGCAATGTATTCTGCTTCTGCAGTAGATAGTGCCACTGAATTTTGTTTTCTACTGGATCATGAAAGTAATGAATTTCCAATGAATTGACATGTTCCAGAAGTGCTTTTCCTATCCACTCTATAGCCTGTAAACTCAGAATCTGAGTAACCAATAATTTCAAATGAAGATCTAAACTTAGGATACTAAATTCCTAAGTTTTGAGTTCCTAGTAAATATCTTAAAATCGTTTTCACTGCTGTCAAATGTGATTCTTTTGGATCTGATTGAAATCTAGCACATAAGCAAACACTGAACATAATATATGGTCGACTAGCTGTCAAGTAAAGTAAAGATCCAATTATCCCTCTAAATTTCTTTTGATCAACAGATTTTCCCTTAAGATCCTTATCCAACTGAACTGAGGAACTCATTGGTGTACTAACAGGTTTAGCATTGTCCATTTTATATTTTTTGAGGATGTCCTTAATATATTTAGTTTGACTAAGAAATGTACCTTCCTCAAGTTGCTTAATGCTAAATCCTAGAAAGTAATTTAAATCTCCTATTAGACTCATTTCAAATTCACTACTCATTGTTTTAGAAAAATCATCACAAAGATTTTTATTTGAAGATCCAAAGATGATGTCATCCACATAAATTTGAACAATGAGTATATCCTTTTCAAATTTTTTTAAAAAGAGAGTTGTATCCACACTTCCTTTTTCAAAAGATCTTTCAAGTAGGAAGGTGCTCAACCTCTCATACCAAGCCCTAAGTGCTGTTTCAATCCATATAATGCCTTTTTTAGCTTGAAAATATGATTTGAATATTTAGAATTTTCAAAACCTGGAGGTTGTTCTACAAAAACATCTTCCTCAATTACCCCATTTAAAAAGACACTCTTGACATCCATTCGAAATAATATAAAATCTTTAAAATAGGCAAAGGCAAGTAAAACCCTAATTGCTTCAAGTCTAGCTACAGTAGCAAAAGTCTCCTCAAAATCAATTTCTTCAATTTGATTATACCCCTTAGCAACTAATCTAGCCTTTTTTCTAATGACTACTCCTGAGTCATTCATTTTATTTTTGAACACCCACTTGGTTCCAACAACACTTTGATCTTTTGGCCTTGAAGTTAATTCCCAAACTTTATTTCTTACAAATTGATTCAACGCTTCTTGCATGGCCAATATCCAAAATTCATCAGAAAGTGCTTGATCAATGTTAGTGGGTTCAATAGTTAAGATAAAGGCTGAATGATTGACTTCCTTATTTAATCCACGCCTAGTTCTAACACCCTCACTCGGTTCACCTATAATCAATTCCCTTGGGTGGTTTTTAGAAAATCTCAAATCTCTAGGCAAAGGGTTTTCTCTTTCCAAATTTTCTTCCATATTTTCTTCTAAATTTATTCTATCAATCTTTTGGGAGTTTTTTTCACTCTCATATTCAAGAACATTTGGCTCTTCCAAATTTCCAGATTCATCAAACACAACATGTGTGGTTTCTTCAATGACTAAAGTTCTTTTTTTGAATACTCTATAAGATTTTCCAACACTTGAATATCCAACAAATATTCCTTCATCTGATTTTGGATCAAATTTCCCTAAGGCAGATTTTCCATTATTATGAATGAACACCTTGCAACCAAATACATGCAAATGAGGCAAATTAGGTGTTCTACCTTTTAGCAACTCATAGGGTGTTTTACTCAAATTTGATCTCACATTCACCCTATTCAGAACATAGCATGCAGTGCTAACCGCCTCAGCCCAAAAATATCTAGGAAGTGAGTATTCTGCCAACATTGCTCGGGCGGCTTCTATTAATGTTCTGTTTTTCCTTTCAACTATCCCGTTTCGTTGAGGGGTTCTAGGTGCAGAAAAATTGTGATCAATCTCTTTTTCTTTATAGAAATTTTCAAATCTTTCATTTTCAAATTCTCCTCCATGATCACTTTGTATAGAAATTATTTCACTCCCTAGTTTTCTTTGAATCCAAGTAGAAAAATTTATAAATTCCTCAAATGATTCACTCTTATGAAAAAGAAATCTAACCCAAGTGAATCTTGAGAAATCATCCACTATAACAAATCCGTATACCTTCCCTCCTAGACTTACAGTTCCTATAAGTCCAAAAAGATCCATGTGTAGAATTTCTAAAGGTTTATTGGTCCTAAGATCTTTATTGGACTTAAAAGAGGACTTCACATGTTTTCTTAATTGACATGCATCACAAAGGTGGTCCTTAGTAAAGTCTAGTTTTGGTATACCTCTCACTAAGTTCTTTTGTGTAATTCTCCTAAGGTTTTTCATACTAGAATGACAAAGTATCCTATGCCAAAGCCATGATTCATCAGAAATAGTTTTCAAACAAAAAGCAGTAGGAGATTGAATACAATTTAAATCTAGCATGTAAACATTGTTTACCCTTTTTCCATTTAAAATATTTTTTCCATTTAGGCTTATTATGCAGCTAGTAGGTAAAAATTTTACATTATAGCCCTTATCACATAGCTGACTTATGCTTAATATATTATGTTTTAAGCCTTCAACTAATAACACATTGTCTATATAAAAGTTTTTCAAATTTCCAATCATACCTGATCCAACCACTTTCTTTGTGGTATTATCTTCAAGTGTAACCTTGCCTCCATTCCTGGCTTCCAGCGTTATGAATTGAGCAGTATCTCCAATCATATACTTTGAACATCCGCTGTCCAAGTACCATATGCTCCCACGAGATCTTGTATGAGAGCACTCCTGCAAAATTCTCAAATGTTAGATCTGGGAACCCAAACAAGTTTGGGTTCTCCTTTTTGAAATTTATAATCAGATGCATGTATGGTATGTCTAGGTTTATGCATCTTAGTTCTCCACACCAAATTAGTTTTCATCTTTAAAGTGCAGGTGTGAGATATATGTCCCAAAAATCCACAATTATTATATTTAACATTAGGAAAAATATTCCTAAGTTTTCTTCCATATGATTGTCTTCTAAGGGGTTTCATGAATTTAGGATAATATTTAGGATTTGTAAAATCTTCATATTTAGGTGGGTTCTTATTATTCTCGAGAGCTCTTATTGTGAGTTTGTAAAAAGAATTTATATCTTCCAAGATTTGATTGGTATAATTGATTCTATATGTCTTGCTCTCATATTCATCCTTAAAATTCTTAAATTCTTTTTCAAGTTCAGCATAGGATATTTTTAAATTTTCAAAAAATTTATTCAAGTCATCATATTCATCAAGTAATTTCAAGTGGTTGTCATCTATTAAAGCATGATCTTTCCTAAGGATTTCATGTTCCTTCTTGAGCTCTTCCAGTTCTAAGCTTGCACTAGCATGCATCTTTTTCATTTTTCTATATGCATCATGCATGTGTTCAGAAACTTCAAATAATTTATCATAGGTTAAGTCACATATCTCTTCTTGATCTAAGTGATCTACATTGTCTACCATCAAGCAAAGATTGGTAACTTCTTCTTCTTTTTCAGTCTCAGATGAGTCTGAAGCTGAGTCTGCCCAGAAAGCTCTTTAAAACTTCTTTTTTCCCTTCTTTACCATTGGTTTTTCCTCTACCTTCTCCTCGCTAGGAGTGGCTTTGAGTTTTGGGCAATCAGTCTTGATATGACATGGTTTCCTACATTCATAACAAATCACTTCATTAGAAACCTTTGTTGAGTCAAGTAATTAGGTTGTTAAGCTTAAGTAAATATCCCACGGCTACCAAGAGGGGGGTGAATTGGTAGTTTAAAAAATTTTAAACCCTCTTTGAAGATTAAGTTGAACCGAAATAAAAATTTCTTTTAAAGTTTGTAGAAAAATATTTTTCAACCACCGAGTTGTTAAAACTGAAATTTAAAGTGCGAAAACGTAAAAACAATAAAGTAAATGACACCATATTTATGGTGGTTCGGTCTATAACCAGACCTACATCCACTCTTCAGAGGCACCCTCTGAGTATTGCACTAAAACCAATAGTGACTCTCCTTTACAACACACTCTTTTCACCACTACCCGGTGCGACAGAGAACTGTCGTCCTTTTACACAATCCCCAGTGCTGGCAGAGAACCGTCGTCCTTTTACATAATCTCCAGTGTTGGCAGAGAACCATCATCCTTTTACACTCTCCTAGTGTGGGCAGAGAACCCTACGGCTGTTCACACTTTCCAAGTGTAGGCAGAGAACCTATCGGTTGTTCACACTCTCCAAGTGTCGGCAGAGAACTGGATCTCCTTGACTGATCTTCTCACAAGAATCTAGAAAGAAGAAGGAAAAGAGTGAAGTAATCCAAATTCACAAGTAGAGACTCTTACCTTTGAAATCCAAGTGAAGCCTTCTCGCTCTAGTGGTAGGAATCCTTCTTTGAATGCTCTCTTCCACTCTCTCCTTGGCTATTCTCTCAAGAGGCACGAAGATCAAATGACAAAAAGATTGGGTGGCAGTCTAATTTGGACCTTTTCTACAAAAGACAAGAAAAACCGCCCAAAAACTGCAAGTTTTTAATTCAGTACGTAGTGGATCATCCTGTACGATCATGGATCGTCCTGGATGATTTTACTTAAACGATCTGAAATGACCATATTTGAATATGTGTACAAAATATCTTCGTACAGATGATTGTTCTGTACGAACTAGGTTCATCCAGTACGAACGGTTATTACAAGGTCGGTTCTAGAAACTGCTGAAAAATGTTCTAAGTCGGTTAATCGTTTGGACGAAAATATGTTCGCCTGGACAAAAATTTTCCAGAGACTCGATCGTCCTGGACGATTATTTACTTCATCTGGACGAAAATATTTCAGAGGACCAATCACCATGGATGATAATTTATTTTCGTCTGGACGAAAATTTTCCAGAGACCCGATCTTCCTAGACGATATTTAATTTCGTTTGTATGAAAATTTTCCAGAGGACCAGTAGCCACGTACGATAATAAAATTTGTCTGGATGAAACTTTTCCAGAGAACCAATCGTCTGGTATGATAATTAATTTCTTCCTGGACAAATAGGACTTAGAAAAAAATTTTTCGAGCAAGTTCCTATTCGTTCCATGTGCCCCATAGGAGATAACTGTCCGATCGTCCCGTACGATAGTATATCGTCCAGTACGATCAGTATAAAATCTTATGATCTCCTTATGTGTGTGTGTATGTTTTTTATTCACTCAATTACAATCACTCCCTTTCAAAATTAATTCAAAGAAAAAATGCAAACTTCAAATTAACAAAGTATCTCATGTTGAATTTGATTTGAAGTTATCGTAGCTTGGAGTCTGATTTTCCTGAAATGTTAGTACACACAAGAGCAAATGCAAATCTTCTAAAATTGTTAGGAGATAACTACACATTTGAACAATAATGTTTGGAATCATCAAAACTACATAAGTTGCAAAAATGTAAAGCATTCAAATAGCAACTATTCTAACAATCTCCCCCTTTTTGATGATGGCAAAACAATTATTATTTTTTTGGTTTCAATTTTAAACAAATCTCCTATCTCCTAAACTCCCCCTGAATTGATGAGTACATTAAAATAAGGAGGCATAAAGAACAATATTTTTGTTTTTCAAAAATTTTAACACAAACAACCACAAAGTCAAATACTTGCAAACAGAATAATCAAAACAGAAAACACTAATTTCTCCCCCTTTTTGACAGCAACAAAAAGTGAAGAAGAAATAGATAAGAAATGTAAGTAATTATATGAAATTCATTTGAAAATTTAATCTAAATGGTGATTGACATAAGGTATGCAATTTTTAAACTAAAAACATTAGGTCAATCATAGAAATTCATAAAATTTATGAAGTGATATAACATTATAAGAAAGAAGAATTTATCAAAGACATGATTCAATATAGACATTCGACTATAGAAAATCATTACAAGAGAGATGTATAAAAATTCTATATTTCAAAGTTCAATAGAATATAAATGAACATAAGATCAATTTGAATTAAGAGATTGAAAGAATTTGGAAAGAAGAGAATTACCACATGTGGCGCTTTGCGCATCTTTTTCAAAATTTTTGGGGCACATTTTTGTGCAATTTTTCTTTGTTGGGCTTATTTTGTGCCTCTTTTTCACTTTGCAAATCTTTGCAAATTCCTTTTGATTTTTGTACTTTTTGTACAATTTTCAAGAGTAATTGAGACCAATTCTTTCCAGAATCTATAATCTAAAATTTCAAATATTTCTAAGTGCATAAATATCACTTGAGCATAGAAATACAAAATAAGAAAACATCTAAATTGCAATAGTAATATTAACTTTTATGTAGTCTAAATGAATAGACATGAATTTAAAAGTTCTAATTACAACAAGTTATAAACAACTTTTAAATTTAGAAAGACTAGATTTTCTAATATAGATAATCTCAAATTACAATCTAATTTAAGCACTATGAAGATTATATAATACTAATGAAATTCATAAACATTAACCACATTCCAAAAACAAATCAAATTTGAAAAATAGTACAACATCCATTGATATTAAAGAACGGATTACATAATATAAAAAAAAAATACATTGAACTTAAAAAGAAAAACCAACATAAACACAAACACTTAACATTGAAACAGACACAATAAAAACATAAAATACGAATACAAAAAACACACAGAAAATCATCTCTACTGTTCTGGAGGAGGAGGAGGAATGCCGCCAAAAAGGTTGAAGTAGGAGGCCATCAACATTACATTGGTATTAATTTCATGTACTTCATCTCTTATATTACCAATGTATTGTTGCTGCTGTGTAAGTTGAGCATCAAATTGATCAAACTTTTGATCAATGTGAGTCTCTAATCTATCAAATCTTTCAATCATATTCTGATAATCTGATTGAGGAGCAGAAGCTTGCACTCCTTCTTCTTCCTCCTCTTCTGAAGCACTGGCATGTGCTTTTCCTTTTTCCTCCTTGAAGAGCAATCTGAATGAAGCATCATTATAGTAAACTGGCTCTTCGTATTCTTCATCAGGATGCACTAGGTTGTATTTCTTTTCCAAAATGTAAGTAATTAAGTGTCCTAATGAAATGTTCTTCTTCCTATTCTGATCTGCATGTCCTATTTCTGAAAGCCCATAGATATGATCTATGATAAGTTGGGCTTCATCAATAGGATGACCTTCCATAATTAAAAAAGTTAGAGAAGAAAGGAGAGGGGTAATATTAATCCTATCACCAGCTTTAGGAATGATTGAGGATCGAAGGATATGCTGGATGATTCAGACATTTTTGGTCATTCCAGAAACTCTAGCAACATGATAGGTTAGGCCAATTTCTCTAATCACCCTTGACTTCATACCATTCGAATTTCTTTTCACTCATTAGGGTGTTGGCTCTATATCCCTCAGTTCTTAAGTTCAAAAATGCACCAAGGTCGTGCTTGGTGATCTCAACTTTTTGCTTAAAGACATAAGAACTAATGGAGGAATGGTCGGAATTAAAACTCATGTTCGCTAGGAAGTAGTGGTAAGTTTGCTTGTTATAGAAGTGGACGAGAGAAAGAATGAAATGAAATTGGGTTGAGTCAAAGAGGTGCATTACCCGAAATTTTAACTCAGTTTGAATTAGAATGCGAGAGGGAGTGATTTTGGCGGATGCAAAATGAGGAAAAGATTCCTCATTCACCTTAGAAAGAAAGTTGTCTGATGCATTCCTATTTTGTTTCTTCACCAACACCTTTTGTCTCTTGCTTGAGGAGGCCATTGTCGATTTGAAGTAGAAAGGGATTCAAAATGAAGTTTGGAAGTGTGATTGTTAAGTTAGAAAGCCTTAATATTTAAAGAAAAACGATATGTTCGTCCTGGATGAAAAATATTCGTCCTGGACGAAAATCATCGTTCGTCTGGACGAAATTATTTCGTACAGACGATACAATTCGTCCAAAATGTAACGGCTTTTCGTAATCAACACAACTTACGATGCGTCCCTTCATACAGGCTTTTTGACTTGACCGATCGTACAGACGAAAAATTTTCGTATAGATGATCAAAAAGTAAATCTTTTTAATGTCTCTTGAAAACCGTCCCCTACAATGAACTGACACCTGTTCGTTTGGACGAAGTCCATATTAAAAAATTGTCTAATCCACTCAACCGCTCCATTCAATCATCCCGACATTTGAGAAAAAATATTTTCATCCTGGACGATCGTTAGATCGTACAGACGATCTAATTAAAAACTACTCTCAAAACGGTTAAAAATCGAGCAAACTGTTCTTTCACATATCGTCCCTTATGAAACCATATTCATCCCGGACGATTTCCTCCAAAATTTTTAATTTTGATTTTTATATTAAGAAAAACAAACTAAACATTCAAAAAACACATAAAACATAAAACAAAAACATTGACCCAAAAATAATTCATTCAAAACACACAAAATTTCACAAAATTAAAAACAAAACAAAAGAAATATCAATGTTGCAAAGACATTTTATTTAGGCATTCAAATCAATAACACCAAGCCTTGTTCTTAAAGTACCGAAAGTATTAAAGGCTAGGTTTTGTAAAAATGTCTGCAAGTTGATTTTCAGTTGAAACATGTATGAGTTCAATTTCTCCTTTGGATACATGATCCCTTATGAAATGATGCCTTATATCAATGTGTTTGGTTCTAGAATGTTGAATAGGATTTTTGGAAATGCAAATAGCACTAGTATTGTCACAATAAATTGGAATAGTGCCTATAGTTAATCCTAAATCAATCAACTGTTATTTTAACCAAAGTACTTGTGCCACACAACTTCCTAATGCAATGTATTCTGCTTATGCAGTAGATAGTGCCACTGAATTCTGTTCTCTACTAGACCACAAAACTAATGAATTTCCAATGAATTGACATGTTCCAGAAGTGCTTTTCCTATCCACTCTACATCCTGCAAAGTCAGAATCTGAGTAACCAATAATTTCAAATGAAGAGCTAAACTTAGGATACCAAATCCCTAAGTTTTGAGTTCCTAGTAGATATCTTAAAATCCTTTTCACTGTTGTCAAATGTGATTCTTTTGGATCTGATTGAAATCTAGCACATAAGCAAACACTAAACATAATATCTGGTCGGGTAGCAGTCAAGTAAAGTAAAGATCCAATTATCCCTCTAAATTTCTTTTGATCAACAGATTTTCCCTTAAGATTCTTATCCAACTGAACTGAGGAACTCATTGGTGTACTAACAAGTTTAGCATTGTCCATTTCATATTTTTTGAGGATGTCCTTAAAATATTTAGTTTGATTAAGAAAAGTACCTTCGTCAAGTTGCTTAATGCTAAATCCTAGAAAGTAATTTAAATCTCCTATTAGACTCATTTCAAATTCACTACTCATTGTTTTACAAAAATCATCACAAAGATGTTTATTTGAAGATTCAAAGATGATGTCCACATAAATTTGAACAATAAGTATATCCTTTCCAATTTTCCTTAAAAAGAGAGTTGTATCCACACTTCCTTTTTCAAAAGATCTTTCAAGTAGGAAGGTGCTCAACCTCTCATACCAAGCCCTAGGTGCCTGTTTCAATCCATATAATGCCTTTTTTAATTTGAAAACATGATTTGGAAATTTAGAATTTTCAAAACCTGGAGGTTGTTCTACAAAAACATCTTCCTCAATTACCCCATTTAAAAAGGCACTTTTGACATCCATTTGAAACAATTTAAAACCTTTAAAACAGGCAAAGGCTAGTAAAACCCTAATTGCTTCAAGTCTAGCTACAGGGGCAAAAGTTTCCTCAAAATCAATTCCTTCAATTTGATTATACCCCTTAGCTACTAATCTAGCCTTATTTCTAATGACTGCTCCTGAGTCATTCATTTTATTTTTGAACACCCACTTGGTTCCAACAACACTTTGATCTTTTGGCCTTGTAGTTAATTCCCAAACTTTATTTCTTACAAATTGATTTAACTCTTCTTGCATGGCCAATATCCAAAATTCATCAGAAAGTGCTTGATCAATTGTAATGGGTTCAATAGTTGAAATAAAGGCTGAATGATTGACTTCCTTGTTTAATCCACGCCTAGTTCTAACACCCTCACTTGGTTCACCTATAATCAATTCCTTTGGGTGATTTTTAGAAAATCTCAAATCTCTAGGCAAAAGGTTTTCTCTTTCCACAATTTCTTCCACGTTTTCTTCCAAATTTAATCTATCAATCTTTTGGGAGTTTTCTTCAATTTCTTCTTCAACAACATTTGGCTCTTCCATGTTTCCACTTTCATCAAATACAACATGTGTGGTTTCTTCAATGACTAAAGTTTTTTTGTTGAATACCCTATAAGATTTTCCAACACTTGAATATCACACAAAAATTCCTTCATCTGATTTTGGATCAAATTTTCCTAAGGCAGATTTTCCATTATTATGTATGAACACCTTGCAACCAAATACATGCAAATAAGACAAATTTGGTGTTCTACCTTTTAGCAACTCATAGGGTGTTTTATTCAAATTTGATCACATTCACCCTATTCATAGCATGCAGTGCTAACCGCCTCAGCCCAAAAATATCTAGGAAGCGAGTATTCTGCTAATATTGCTCAGGCGGCTTCTATTAATGTTCTGTTCTTTCTTTCAACTACCCCATTTTGTTGAGGAGTTCTAGGTGCAAAAAAATTGTAATCAATCCCCTTTTCTTTACATAAATTTTCTAATCTTTCATTCTCAAATTCTCCTCCATGATCACTTTGTATAGAAATTATTTCACATCCTAGTTTTCTTTGTATCCAAGTTGAAAAATTTCTGAATTCCTCAAATGATTCACTCTTATGAAAAAGAAATTTAACCCACATGAATCTTGAAAAATCATCTACTATAACAAATCCATATACCTTTCCTCCTAGACTTACAGTGCTTACAGGTCCAAAAAGATCCATGTGTAGAATTTCTAAAGGTTTACTGGTCCTTAGATCTTTATTGGACTTAAAAGAGGACTTCACTTGTTTTCCTAATTGACATGCATCACAAAGATGGTCCTTGTTAAAGTCTAGTTTAGGTATACCTCTCACCAAATTCTTTTGGGTAATTCTTCTAAGATTTTTTATACTAAAGTGACAAAGTCTCCTATGCCAAAGCCATGATTCATCAGAAACAGTTTTCAAACAAAAAGCAGTAGGAGATTGAATACAATTTAAATCTAGCATGTAGACATTGTTTACCCTTTTACCATTTAAAACAATTTTCCCATTTAGGCTTATTATGTAGCTAGTAGGTAAAAATTTTACATTATAGCCCTTATCACATAGCTGACTTATGCTAAGCAAATTATGTTTTAAGCCTTCAACTAATAACACATTGTCTATGAAAAAGTTTTTCAAATTTCCAATCAAACCTGATCCAACCACTTTCTTTGTGGTATTATCTCCAAGCGTAACCTTGCCTCCACTCCTGGCTTCCAACGTTATGAATTGAGCAGTATCTCTAGTCATGTGCTTTGAACATCCGCTGTCCAGGTACCATATACTCTCACGAGGTCTTGTGTGAGAGTATTCCTGCAAAATTCTCAAATGTTAGACCTGGGAACCCAAACAAGTTTGGTTTCACCTTTATGAAATTTATAATCAGATGCATGTATGATATGTCTAGGTTTATGCATCTTAGTTCTCCACACCAAATTAGTTTTCATCTTTAAAGTGCAGGTGTGAGATATATGTCCCAAAAATCCACAATTATTACATTTAACATTAGGAAAAATATTCCTATGTTTTCTTTCATATGATTGTCTTCTAAGGGATTTCATGAATTTAGGATAATATTTAGGATTTATAAAATCTTCAAATTTAGGGGGGTTCCTATTATCCTCGAGAGATCTTATTATGAGTTTGTAAAATGAATTCATATCTTCCAAGATTCGATTGGTATAATTGATTCTGTATGTCTTGCTCTCAGATTCATCCTTAAAATTCTTAAATTCTTTTTCAAGTTCAGCATAGGATGATTTTAAATTCTCAAAATTTTTATTCAAGTCATCATATTCATCAAGTAGTTTCATGTGGTTGTTATCAATTAAAGCATGATCTTTCCTAAGGATTTCGTACTCCTTATTAAGCTCTTCAAATTCTAAAACTAAACTAGCATGCATCTTTTTCATTTTCCTATATGCATCATGCATGTGTTCAGAAACTTCAAACAATTCATCATAGGTTAAATCACATACCTCTTCTTGATCAGATTGTTCAACTTTATCTGCCATCAAGCAAAGGTTGGTGACTTCTTCTTCTTTTTCAGTCTCAGATGAGTCTGAAGCTGAATCCGCCCAAAAAGCCTTTTGAAACTTCTTCTTGCCCTTCTTTACCATTGGTTTCTCCTCTACCTTCTCCTTGCTAGGAGTGGCTTTGAGTTTTGGACAATCAGTCTTTATATGACCTGGTTTCCTGCATTCATAACAAATTACTTCATTAGAAACCTTGCCATTTCTGTTATACTTACCTCTATTCCATTGCTGGCGTCTCTTCTGCTTCCTCTTTAAAAAGCTTCTGAATTGTCTAGTCATCAATGCAATATCGTCTTCATCCTCAGGTTGTGAGTGTTCACTTTCTGACTCTTCCACATTTAATGCAATATTCTTGTCCTTTCTAGGTTCACCTGCATCAATCTTTCTTTGACTTACTCCTTGCTCATAAGCAATGAGTGAACCAAGAAGATTGTCAATGGAATAAATGTTCAGATCTTTAGACTCTGTAATTGCAGTAATTTTAGCATCATATGCAGTAGGTAAACAACGAAGAATCTTATTGACCATTTCAGCATTAGTTAATTCCCTACCAAGTGCATGCAAAGAGGTGACAATTTGAGTGAATCTTGTGTACATGTCTGAAATAGATTCATTAGGTTTCATGCGAAATAATTCATAGTCATGTAACAAGATATTGAGTCTTGATTGCTTAACCTCATTTGTTCCTTCATAAGTTATACAAAGTCTATCCCATATATCCTTTCCGCTTTTACAAGTGGAAACTCGCATGTAATCTTCAGATTTTAAAGCACAAAAGAAACTATTTAGACATTTCGCATTTAATTGTGCTAAGTCACGTTCTTCAATAGTCCAATCTGCATAGGGTGTTTCTACCCTAACTCCATCAACTAATCTAGTTGGTTTTGAGTATCCTTCCTGGACTAGCATCCACATGCGATAATCAAGTGACTGTAAGAAAGTAGACATGCGTGTTTTCCAAAAATCAAAAGGAATATTGTCAAACAGTGGAGGTCTAGTGATAGAGTAACCCTCAGGTGTGTTTCGGTTTCCAAATGTAGCCATCTACGTTAATCAAAAAGTAGTTCAAACTTATGATTTTGAAACTAAGCTCTGATACCACTTGTTGAGTCCAGTAATTAGGTTGTTAAGCCTAAGTAAATGTCCCACGGCTACCAAGAGGGGGGTGAATTGGTAGTTTAAAAAATTTTAAACCCTCTTTGAAGATTAAGTTGAACCGAAATAAAAATTTCTTTTAAAGTTTGTAGAAAAATATTTTTCAACCACAGAGTTGTTAAAACTGAAATTTAAAGTGCGAAAACGTAAAAACAATAAAGTAAATGACACCAGATTTATAGTGGTTCGGTCTATAATCACACCTACATCCACTCCTCAGAGGCACCCTCTGAGTATTGCACTAAAACCAATAGTGACTCTCCTTTAGCACCCACAGCAAGGCGGAGAAGCCTTTACAACACACTCTTTTCACCACTACCCGGTGCGGCAGAGAACCGTCGTCCTTTTACATAATCCCCAGTGCTGGTAGAGAACCGTCGTCCTTTTACACAATCTCCAGTGTTGGCAGAGAACCGTCGTCCTTTTACACTCTCCTAGTGTGGGCAGAGAACCCTACGGCTGTTCACACTTTCCAAGTGTAGGCAGAGAACCTATCGGTTGTTCACACTCTCCAAGTGTCGGCAGAGAACCGGATCTCCTTGACTGATCTTCTCACAAGAATCTAGAAGGAAGAAGGAAAAGAGTGAAGTAATCCAAATTCACAAGTAGAGACTCTTACCTTTGAAATCTAAGTGAAGCCTTCTCGCAACAGTGGTAGGAATCCTCCTTTGAATGCTCTTTTCCACTCTCTCCTTGGCTATTCTCTCAAGTGGCACGAAGATCAAATGACAAAAATATTGGGTGGCAGTCTAATTTGGACCTTTTATATAAAAGACAAGAAAAACCGCCCAAAAACTGCAAGTTTTCAATTCTGTACGCAGTGGATCGTCCTGTACGATCATGGATCGTCCTGGACGATTTTACTTAAACGATCTGAAACGACCCTATTTGAATATGTGTACAAAATGTCTTCGTACAGATGATCGTCCTGTACGAACTAGGTTCGTCCAGTACGAACGGTTATTACAAGGTCGGTTCTAGAAACTGCTGAAAACTGTTCTAAGTCGGTTAATCGTTTGGACGAAAATATGTTCGTCTGGACGAAAATTTTCCAGAGACCCGATCGTCCTGGATGATTATTTACTTCGTCTGGACGAAAATATTTCAGAGGACCAATCGCCACGGACGATAATTTAATTTCGTCTGGACGAAAATTTTCCAGAGACCAGATCGTCCTGGACGATATTTAATTTCGTCTGTACGAAAAATTTCCAGAGGACTAGTCGCCATGTACGATAAAAAAATTCGTCTGGACGAAAATTTTCCAGAGAACCAATTGTCTGGTACGATAATTAATTTCGTCCTGGACGAATAGGACTTAGAAAAAAAATTTTTCGAGCAAGTTCCTATTCGTTCCATGTGCCCCATAGGAGATAACTGTCCGATCGTCCCGTACGATAGTATATCGTCCAGTACGATCAGTATAAAATCTTATGATCTCCTTATGTGTGTGTGTATGTTTTTTATTCACTCAATTACAATCACTCCCTTTCAAAATTAATTCAAAGAAAAAATGTAAAAACTTCAAATTAACAAAGTATCTCATGTTGAATTTGATTTGAAGTTATCGTAGCCTGGAGTCTGATTTTCCTGAAATGTTAGTACACACAAGAGCAAATGCAAATCTTCTAAAATTGTTAGGAGATAACTACACATTTGAACAATAATGTTTGGAATCATCAAAACTACATAAGTTGCAAAAATGTAAAGCATTCAAATAGCAACTATTCTAACAACCTTGTCATTTCTGTTATACTTACCTCTATTCCATTGCTGGCGTCTCTTCTGCTTCCTCTTTAAAAAGCTTCTGAATTGTTTAGTCATCAATGCAATGTCTTCTTCATCCTCAGGTTGTGAGTATTCACTCTCTGACTCTTCCACTTTTAGTGCAATATTCTTCTTCCTTTCATGGTTCATCTGCATCAATCTTTCTTTAACTTACTCCTTGCTCATAAGCAATGATTGAATTCAAGAAGATTGTCAATGAAGTAAATGTTGAGATCTTTAGACTCTGTAATTGCAGTAATTTTTGCATCATAAGCAGTAGGTAAACATCGAAGAATTTTATTAACCATTTCCGCATTAGTTAATTCCCTACCAAGTGCATGCAAAGAAGTGACAATTTGTGTGAATCTTGTGTACATGACTGAAATAGATTCATTAGGTTTCATGTGAAATAATTCATAGTCATGTAACAAGATATTGAGTCTTTGATTGCTTAACCTCATTTGTCCCTTCATAAAGTTATACAAAGTCTATCCCATATGTCCTTTTTGCTTTTGCAAGTGGAAACCCGCATGTAGTCTTCAGATTTTAAAGCACAAAAGAAACTGTTTAAAAATTTGGCATTTAATTGTGCTAAGTCATGTTCTTCTATAGTCCAATCTGCATAAGGTGTTTCTACCCAAACTCCATTAACTAACCTAGTTGATTTTATGTAACCTTCCTAGACTAACATCCACTTGCGATAATCAAGTGACTGTAAGAAAGTAGACATGCATATTTTCCAAAAATCAAAAGGAATATTGTCAAACAGTGGAGGTCTAGTGATAGAGTAACCCTCAGGTGTGTTTGGTTTCCACATGTAGCCATCTATGTTAATCAAAAAGTAGTTCAAACTTATGATATTGAAACTTAGGCTCTGATACCACTTGTTGAGTCTAGTAATTAGGTTGTTAAGCCTAAGTTAATGTCCTAAAGGCTACCAAGAGGGGGGGGGGGGTGAATTGGTAGTTTAAAAAATTTTAAGCCCTCTTTTAAAATTATGTTGAACCAAAATAAAAATTGTTTCTTTTAAGTTTTGTAGAAAAAGTTTTTCAACCACAGAGTTTTTAAGACTAAAAAATAAAATGCGGAAACGTAAAAATTGTAAAGTAAATGACACCAGATTTATAGTGGTTCGGTCTATAACCAGACCTACATCCACTCCTAGAGGCACCATCTGAGTATTGCACTAATACAAATAGTGACTCTCCTTTTGCACCCACAGTAAGGCGGAGAAGCCTTTACAACACTATCTTTTCACCACTACCCGGTGCGGTAGAGAACCGTCATCCTCTTACACAATCCCCAGTGATTGGCAGAGAACCGTCCGTCCTTTCACACTCTCCAAGTGTAGGAAGCGACCCTTTCGGCTATTCACACTCTCCAAGTGTCGGCAGCGAACCGGATCTCCTTGATAGATCTTCTCACAAGAAATCTAGAAGGAAGAAAGAAAAGAGTGAAGTAATCCCAATTCACAAGTAGAGATTCTTACCTTTGAACTCCAAGTAAAGCCTTCACGCTCCAGTGCTAGGAATCCTCCTTTGAATGCACTCTCACACTCTCTCCTTAGCTATTCTCTCAAGAGGCACAAAGATCAAATGACAAAAAGATTGGGTGGCAGTCTAATTTGGACTATTTAATCAAAAGACAAGAAAAACCGAGTCCAAAAACTACAAGTTTTCAATTCTGTACGTAGTGGATCGTCTCGTACGATCGTGGATCGTCCTGGATGATTTTACTTAAACGATTAAAAATGACCCTATTTGAATATGTGTACGAAATGACTTCATACAGCTGATCGTCCCGTACGAACTAAGTTCGTCTGGTACGAACGGTTATTACTTGGTCGTTCTAAAAACTACTGAAAACCGTTCTAAGTTGGTTAATCGTCTGGACAAAAATTGGTTCGTCTGGACGAAATTTTTACAGAGACCAGATCGTCCTAGACGATAATTAATTTAGTCTGGATGAAAATTTTACAGAGAGCAACTCATTTTCTGACGATAATTAATTTCGTCTGGACAAAACTTTTACAGACCAGATCGTCCTGAACGATAATTAATTTTGTCTGTACGAAAATTTTACAAAGAGCAACTCATTTTCTGACGATAATTAATTTCGTCTGGACAAAACTTTTACTGAGACTAGATCATCCCGGACGATAATTAATTTCGTCCTGGACGAATAGGACTTAGAAAAATTTTTCAAGCTAGTTTCATATTCGTTCTATGTGCTCAATAGGAGATAACTGTCTTATCGTCCCGTACGATCGGATATCGTCCCGTACGATCAATATAAAATTTTAATGATCTCCTTATGTGTGTTTGTATGTTTTTATTCACTCAATTACAATCACTCCCTTTCAATTTAATTTCAAAGAAGTGCAAACTTCAAATTTCACAAAGTATCTCATTCTGAATTTGATTTGAAGTCTTCGTAGTCTGGAGTTTATTTTTCCTGAAATGTTAGTATACACAAGAGCAAATACAAATCTTCTAAAATTGTTAGGAGATAACTACACATTTGAACAATAATATTTGGAATCATCAAAACTATACTAGTTGCAAAAATGTAAAGCATGCAAATAGCAACTATTTTAACACTTTCAAGTGGTATCAGAGTGGGATTCAAAAAAACTGAGTTTGAAAACTTTTTGAATTTTATCCATGGCTAACTTTGGAATCATAACACTACTTAAGGATATTCGATTACACGACCTCCCTTGTTTGATAACCTATCTTTTGATTTTTGGAAAACCCGTATGGAAATGTTTTTATAATCTACTAATTATCGCATGTGAATGTTTATTAAAAAAGGTATTCTCCACCTTTTTGTGAAATCAACAGAATTAAAATAGAAGTTGCTTTTACTGAATGAACTTTCGATGTAAGAGATTTAGCTCAATTGAATGCAAAATGTTTGAACTGCTTTTTCTGTGCTTTAAAATCAGAAGACTACATGCGTGTTTCCACTTGTAAAATTGGTAAAGAAATTTGGGATAAATTGTGTATCACTTATGAATGCACTAATGAAGTTAAACAATCCCGTTTGAATATTCTTTTGTATGACTACAAACTTTTTTGTACGAAATCTTCCTAAATATATTTCTGACATGTATACACGGTTCACTTAGATTGTTACTTCATTGCATGCATTAGGAAGAGAACTTTCTATGAAAAAGTGAACAAGATTTTAAGATGCTTTCTTTCGTCATTTGATGCTAAAATCACTGCTATAACTAAATCTAAGGATTTAGACACCTATTCGATTGACAACTTACTTGGCTCACTCATTGCTTATGAGCAAGGAGTGAATCAAAGAAATCTTGATGCATGTGAGTAAAAAAGAAGAAAACGATGGCACTGAAGGCACACAAGTTGGATTCTGACTCTTCCGAGTCTGAAAGCGATGAATTTGCCTTAATCACAAGGCAATTCAAAAGCTTTCTAAGGAAGAAGCAAAAGCATCATTGTAGAAAAGGTAAGGATAATAAATACTCAAAGGAATCTTCTGATGTTATCTGTTATGAATGCAAGAAGCCTGGACATATGAGAGCTAATTTTCATATACTTCAAGATCACTCAAGCAAAGGAAAGGGTGAGGAGAAACCCAAGTTCAGTAAGGACAAGAAGAGACTTCAAAAGCATTTTTGGCGGATTCTGCATCGGATTCATCAGAGTCGAAACCAGAAGATGAGACAACAAAATTAAGCTTGATGGCAAAAGATAATCTTGATCAAGAAGAGGTATGTGAACTTTTCTATGATCAACTTCTTGAAATTTCTGAAAAAATTCATGCATCATATAGATAACTCAAGAAAACACATGCAAGCTTAAAGTTAGAATTTTTGGAGTTACAAAAAGAGCATGCAATTACGATTAAAGATTATTCTACAATTGATTCAAATCATATAACTCTAGTTGATGAATTTGATGAGTTAAACAAAAAACATTATGAATTAATTAAAGAGCACGAGTCACTAAAAGTCACACACACCTCACTTGATTCTGATTTTAAGAAGTCTAAAGAGATGGAGAAAAATTTGAGGATTGAGAAAGAAGTCTTAAAAGCACAAATTTGAAGATTCAAAATGAATTAGATACATGTAATAAAACTAAGATGACACCTACTTTTGAACAAAAGCCAAAACTTTGGAAGAGGCATTATAACTAAAACCACTTAAGAAACCCTTTTCCTGGAGTTAGATGTTTTTCCTGTGGCATACTAGAACACATATCACACACTTGCACAGTTCACCATAGTACACATTGGGTGTGGAGACCTAAGTTTTATAATCCACAGGATACCACACATGCATTGCATACTACTTTTCATAAGAAGGGACCCAAACCTATTTGGGTTCCTATATCTGACATTTGATAATCTTTTAGGTGGGCTCTCACAAAAGGCCTCATGAGAGTATGTGGTACCTGGACAATGGATGCTCTTGACATATGAATCGTGATTCAAATCAATTTATTTTATTGGAGTCCAGGACTGGAGGCAAGGTTACTCTTGGAGACAACACGACCAGAAAGGTGGTATGCTTCGGTATAATTGGTAATTCCAAGAACCTTATGATTGAAAATGTTTTGCTTGTAGATGGATTGAACCACAACCTGTTGAGCATTAGTCAACTTTGTGATAAGGTCTTCATCGTGCAATTCTTTGCAAATTCTTGTATTGTAAGTTTAAGTAATAACACTATTTTGTAGGGAAAGAGGATCAACAACGTCTACATGCTTGATTTATATAACATTGAATGTGCTGCTTCATTTTGCTTAAAAATAGTGATTGATGATTCATAGTTGTGGCACCGGAGACTATGTCATGCAAGTATGAAAACCCTTAGGAAAGTGACCCAAAAAGACCTAGTTAGAGGTGTCCCCAAAATCAAGTTTTCAAAAGACCACCTTTGTAATGCCTGCCAACTAGGAAAACAAGTCCACTCCACCTTTCACCCCATTAAGGACATTAGCACCACTAGATCTTTAGAAGTCCTTCACATGGATTTGTTTGGACCCATTAGCACTGCCAGCTTGGGAGAGAAAGTCTATAGTTTTGTGATTGTTGATAACTACTTGAGGTTCACTTGGACTACATTTCTTACACATAAAAATTAGTCTTTTGAGGAGTTTAAAACATTTTCTACTTGGATTCAGAAAAAGCTAGGTTGTGAGATCTTGACCATACATAGTGATCATGGGGGAGAGTTTGAGAAGAAAAATTTGGAGATTTTTTTTAGGACAAGGGGATTATCCATAACTTCTCAGCTCCTAGGACCCCTCAGCAGAACGGGTAGCTGAAAGGAAGAACCGAACCTTGGTGGAAGCCGCTAGAGCCATACTTGCTAAGTATTTACTTCCAAAATATTTTTGGGATGAAGCGGTTAACACAGCTTGTTATGTGTTGAATAGGGTGAACGTTAGAGCCAAGTTAGAAAAGACACCCTATGAGATACTTACGGGTATGACACCCAATCTTTCCCACCTTCATGTCTTTGGTTGTAAGGTTTTCATTCATAATAATGAGAAGTCTCACTTGGGAAAATCTGATCCTAAATCTGATGAAGGAGTATTCTTAGGATATTCTAGTGTTGGGAAGTCTTTTAGGGTGTTTAACAAGAGGACTTTGATGGTGGCTAAGGGGTATAACAAAATAGATGGGATAGATTTTGAGGAGACATTTACCCCTGTAGCTAGATTGGAAGCCATTAGAGTGCTATTAGCTTTTGCTTGTTATGAAGGATTTAAGTTTTATCAAATGGATGTAAAGAGTGTCTTTTTGAATGGGGAAATAAAAGAGGATGTGTTTATAGAACAACCCCAAGGTATTGAGAGTTCTAAATTTCTAAATTATTTTTTTAAATTAAAAAAAGGCTTTTTATGGTTTAAAGCACGCACCAAGAGCATGGTATGAGAGGCTTAGCACATTTTTACTAGAAAGGGAGTTTGTTAAGGGGAGTGTAGACACCACCCTTTTTCTTAGAAAAATTGGAGATGATTTGCTCATTGTTCAGATTTATGTGGATAATATACTCTTTGGATCTTCTAATAAAAAATTTTGTGATGAGTTCTCTAAGAGAATGAGTAGTGAGTTTGAGATGAGTATGATGGGAGTGTTGTCCTACTTTTTGGGGTTTAGCATAAAATAATTAGATGATGGAACCTTTCTTAATCAAACAAAATACATAAAAGACATTTTGAAAAAGTATTAGATGGATAAATCTAAGCCAATTAATACTCCCATGACTTCTAATATTCCACTGGATAAGGACCCAAGTGATAAGTCTGTTGATCAGAAGAATTACAGATGCATGATTGGATCTTTACTCTAATTGACTATGAGCCGACCCAACATAATGTTTAGTGTTTGCCTTTGTGCTAGATTTCAAGCCAACCCTAAGGAATCCCACCTGATTGATTTTTAGATATCTTTTGGGGACCCAAAGCTTAGGAATTTGGTATCCTAGACACAACACTTCTTTTGAGATTATTGGATTTTCTGACTCTGATTTTGTAGGAAGCAAGGTGGATAGAAAAAGTACTTCTGGAACTTGTCAATTCATAGGACAATCTTTGGTATGATGGTCTAGTAGGATGAAAAATTCTGTTGCACTATCTACTGCTGAAGCTGAGTACATTGCTCTTGGAAGTTGTGGCCCAAGTTCTTTAGTTGAAACAACAGGTATTGGATTTAGGATTACTTGTAGTCACCATCTCAATCTTTTGTGACAACACTAGTGCCATATGCATCTCTAAGAATCCTATCCAACGTTCAAGGACTAAGCACATTGACATTAGGAATCATTTCATTATAGATCATGTGACTAAGGAAGACATTGAGTTACACTATGTGACAACTGAAAATCAACTGGCTGATATCTTTTCTAAACTACTGGCCTTCGACACTTTCAGTTCTTTAAGGACCAGATTGGGTGTGATTAACATAACTGCATAAACTTGATCTTCTATTTGCTTTATTTTATTTTTTGTTCTTTTACTTTTAGTTGCTTTTCCTTTTTGCTTTGTTTTTTTTTTCTTTTTTTTTCTTAGTTTTTGTTTGATTTGGTATACTTTCTTTTTGTTTGCTTTTCTTTTTTAAATTTAGCATTCAAAAAACCATCGCTGAAAAGATATTATATGCCTTGTCCTTGCTTTTGAGAATTTGTAGTCAATGTATTATATCTCTTAATCTATTTGATGGTAAAAATATTTCGTTGATTGTGTCTCTTTCTCTAACCTATTTTAGTGGCATAGTTTTTTTTCTAATCAAAAATCTATTTCAAATTAAAGATTGTGTATGAAATTAAGATCTTTTCTAAACTTACTTAAGTAAATCTATATTGTATTTATAATGATTAAAGTTTTTTTGTCACATCAAGATTCCTCGTTTCTCTTGTCATTGGTTATTAATTTTGTTTTGTTGATAGTTCTTCCCTATGTTAGAGAGAGAGATCCTATTCTCTAATATCTAGAAGATATACTCACAACTAAGAATTCTTTTTTAAGAGATTGAAAAAGAGAATTTAGCTTGCAAAAAAAAAAATTATGGCCAATGATGCCAAATTGAAAAGAAAAATATATACATGAAAGTGTATCAAAAATCAAGATGCTCAAAGATCCAATCAAAGTGACAAGAGGCATAAAATGAGCCCACTAAAAGGAAAGCTATTCTCTCTTTTCAAATCTTTTAAAACTTATAAGTTTTCATGTATCGAAGACTTGATTTCGATTGTTTTGCGATTGTGACAAATTTACTTTGGTTCATTATTCTATAAGATATTTTTTTCTTAAACCAAGTGATGAATGGATTCTTTTTTTCTCATATCCAATTAATTTTTTTTTAGTTAGGTCATTGATTTCAAAAGATGATTCTACCCTAAGAGGAAGTCCGAGCAAAGAGTAATCATGATCGGATATTCTACCATTCTTTGGATTATTGAAGTTGTTAACTCATTAACTCACAAGTTTTTTAAGTCAATCACATGGAATACTACATCATCTTCATGCCTTGGTAACAAAAAAAGGGCGTGTCCTGTTGTTTGCTTTAGTTCTTAATTCCCTCCTTTTTTAGATGTCAAAAGGGGGAGTAGGTTTAGGATATTTCATGCACTTTTAATTTCATGTGTTACACTGTTATTTTTTAAATATTTGTCGTAGTGTTTTTACATCATCAAAAAGGGGAGATTGTTGCAAATTCAGGTCCATGAACTATGTTTTGATGATTGGCAAACACTCTTATTTGTCTTGGACTGCCTTTTACTACAAACTTTTTAGGAATCAAAGTTCAAATAGAAAAATAGAGCCAGCTCAAAAATGGATAGATTTGGGTTTAGTCAGTCTGTAATTTTATTTTTCCCTTCTTGAGTCAATTGTAATCTTTGGTGTGACTGATGCAAAGTAAACCCCCACACACACACTTGAGAGATTTAGTATTTCTATTTTTACTCATATCAGCCAGGATGATATTTACATCGTCCTGGACGATCGGGCTTAAAACAGAAAATCTAATTAGGGGTTCTTAATTAAGGCAGCCGTCATTAGCCAATCAGCCTGGACAATACTTGTATCGGCCGGGACGATAGGCTCAAAATAGAAAGAAAATACCGCTATAAATAACTAAGGTATTCTGTATTTTTGGTAATCGGCTAGGATGATCTTGGATCTGCCTGGACGATGTTCACAATTATGCCTTAATTGATCAGACAATCAAGGAAGTAATTAAGAATGATTGATACGATCAAATCGTCCTGGACGATCGCAGGATCGGCCAGGACTATCTAGTATAAGACCCTTAGTTACTCTTAGACGATCTGGATCAGACAGCTTGAATTCACGGCGTTACTTTGGACAATTTTCTTCTAATTTAAACTGATCAACCGGGATGATCTTGAGATCGTCCTGGAAAGCCAATTTTTCAATCGTCTAGTTTGCATTCAGGGTGATCCTCTGACCGATCTTCTGAGATTTGTACTAATCAGCCAGGAAGATGTCCATATCATCCTGGATGATATAGTTGGCAACTTGCAATTAATGAGGTCCTTTGAAGCTCTTATATTTAAGAGCTTTAGTTCAACATTTTTGATAATCCTTGGCTGCTATCTTGACCTGAGAAAACCTAAAGAGAGAGAGAGAGAGAGGGAGAGAGAGAGAGAGAGAGAGAGGATCTTGTGAAGGTATTCACAAGGTGCTGCTCCAAGTATTGTTTCACTTCTTCTTCCCTAGAGTCTCTTGTCCTTAGAAGGGTTGGGCGAGATAAGTTTCATCAAGTGATCGAGGTTCTCTGCCTGCTTCATGAGGAAAGTTCTCTGCCTTGCCAGGTGTGGCAATAAGAGGTGTTTATAAAAGCTTCTCCACCTAGCTGTCAGGGCTAAAGGAGAGTCACGATTGTATCGCAATACTTGAAGGGTGCCTCCGGGGAGTGGACGTAGGTCGAGTTGATCAAACAACTATAAATCCTTGTGTTCTTGTTTTTACTGCTTTCGTATTTATTTTCTTTTAAACTTGTTTTTGTGGTGTATTGGTTTATGAAATTTGTTGAGCTTTGCTTAAAGTTTTTAAATACCAATTCACCCCCCCCCCCCCCTCTTGGTTAGCCTCAGGCCAATTCTATAGGGCTTAACATCCATAACGAACTTTCAAGTGGTATCAGAGCACTTTCTAGTGTCATCTGAGCACTTTCAGGTTTTTAATTGAATAAACATTTAAACCCTTTGAATTAGACCTAGTAGCACCTTTAGCCACATAAGAACTTGGTAGGAAACATAAATTTTTATTATTTTTTTTGAATTAAAAATTTCTCAATATAGTGCATGCAAGGATGTCATTTTCTTCGTTAACCTAGCAATCGTTTTAGATATATTTTTGCTAGATTTCATACAAAGTAGTTCCTAGTCATGCAGCAAAGTATTTAACTTTGACTGTTTGACATCACTAGTTTCCTCATATGTAATGCATAATTTATCCCATATTTCCCTCCCCATAATATAGTTAGATACTCAAATATAGTCTTTAGATTTCAAAGAACAAAAAAATAATTCAAACATTTAGCATTTAATTTTGCAAGCTCCCTATCATCATGACTCCATTCACTAAATAGAATATCAGTTTTGATACTATTAACAATTCAAGATGGAAGTTAATTACCAGTTTGAATCATTTGCCAAATTCTATAGTCAATAGATTGCAGAAATATAGACATGTGAATCTCATAAAATCAAAAGGAATATTTTCAAATAATGTTGTATGGGTTATTGAATAACCCCTATAGTATTCCAATTTCCAAATTGCACCTTTTGATCTTTGCTTGAAGATTTTAAAATCTAAATTTCAAGAACCCCTCTGATACCACCTAAAAGTTTGGGGAGGTTGTAAGACCTCAATGAACTAACCCAAGGTGCACTAAGAGCGAGGTGGGGTGAAATGTTACTTTTAAAAGTAATTATTACAAGAATTAAAATTTTACTAAAGAATGATTTTAAAAAACAACTAAGGAAAAAGTTATGCTAATACATGCGAAAGCAAATCAAGGTTTAAAATATTTGTTTTAAGCATAAATATATTAATCAAGATATGAATTTTTTTTCTTTTTCAAATAACAAATTAACCTAATTATAGTTGATGGTAAAATAATAAGATTAATGTAGGAAGCTAAAATTATAGAAGTAAAAAGTGCAAAAAAGTAAAAATAAGAAAGAGCACTCCAAATTTTATAGTGGTTCGCACAACCCTTACATATATCCACTCACTAGAGTCCTCCAATCCATGTATTACACTAAATCACTACAGTGTCTCTCATTTAGCCCCCATAGCTAGGCAGAGAAGCTCTTACAATCATTTCATCAACCTGGTGTGGCAGAAAATCTTAACTTACTTTCTCACCCTTCAATTGATGGCAAAGAATCACGATGTAATAAGTTGTATTTTGACTAATGAAAACATTTTTTTTTTGTAGTCAATATAACTCAAAATTAAAATCAGTCTTCACCATAATATTTTTATTATAGTGTTTTAAATACACCATTTATTTCATAAATATTTTTTGCACTAGTGAAAATCCTTAACAAATTGGTACCAATTAGTGCAAGTGAGGATTTTTGGATTATTAGGTGTCTATTTTTAAATTTAATTCACCAATACTTTTTAAATAAAATGACTTATTTAATTAATATATTTTTTTAATTTTTTTAATTTCTAAAATTATTTGTTTGAATATATATAAAAATAAATTGATTAAATAAAAAATATAATATGAAATTATTATTTGTATAAAAATACCCTGAGTCACTATGTTTTTAAAAATCTTTTTCCATTTCATTTTTTGTAACATTGATAGTATACGGAATTTTAGAAGAAAATTTTTAGGAGAGAAAGAAAATTTTAAGATTTGGAGGTCGCGGAGTAATTTTTGTTTGTCGAGCCTATTAAAAGATTTGTTGGTCTTGCTAAAATGAACCTTTACCCTATTTTTGATCTTAATGATTTTATGTTTTTCTTATTTTTTTGATCAAATTAGTGTTTCTGTTACAAAAAAATGTGAATAATGTTAAATTGGTAAAACTTTTATCACGTAACTTTACGTATGTTATAGAGATTGAGATTATAAATATCTTGAGTATTTTTTTGAGATTTTGCATTGATGATTTTTAAAATACAACAATTTTTTCTTACACAAAAATTTATTTTGATGTATAAAAATAGTGATTTAGTTCAACTAAAGCTTTAGAGTATTTTTTTATATAATATTTGGTAATTTGCTAAAATTCTAAAAATGTGAATTTTTTCTTACAATGATTTTTGTTGTCTACTACTATGATATTTTCATAATTATTCTCAATTTTGCTTTATTTATTATAAAGCTTTTAAAATGAATGTAGATATGTGATTAAGATTACTATTATAGTATTGTAATAATGATGTGTGTGTAAGAGATAAGTAAAGACTGATTAACCTGTTGGTTCGAGACTAATTAACATATATAGGATGGTGGGCCAACAGACTTTTGTTTAAATATTATGGTATACTGTTATCTTCTATTGATTTACTGATACTGATTATTATAAAAAGATTATTACTACCTTGATGGGCAAAGAGTAACGATAATTTTTATTGATCCAATTGTTTACCGATATTGATACAATATTGAAAAACACCTTAATAGTCATGACAACTTAATTATTTAGTACAATTATTGAAATACATATTCTTAAAGAATTTTTATTATTATTATATGGATTTATTATTATTATACAGATTTACTATTATTATATTATTCAACTGCTCTTTCTAATGAATTGGTATTATTACTAATTTAGATAATTATATTGTTTAATACTACTATTTCACTATTCTGATACTAAGCATGTAATATACTGGACACGTGATATAAAATAGCTTAACGTTATGGTTACACTCTTATATGATATTTCTACATTAACATAATTTCGACAGCCTTTATTGATGTTTCGATTTGATACTTCATATAATTTATGTACTTATTGGTATTACGAATATGGTAATTGCTTTATAGATTTTATACTCATACTTGTTTACTACTCTAGCATTTTTCATATTGTAGTGTCTTACTAGTTATAGATTTTACTTCTATTGTACATAAATTTTACTATATCTATATTGATTCAATGATCATATGAATTTAACTGTTATGATATGATTGTTGACATGCATATTGATCCTTTATCATGCTTTGAATTCAGTTGTAGATTTTGGTGACTTGCTTTGCTTTTTATACTTATTATATGTTGTTAAATAATTTCAAGTAAGGATAGGGAAGCTGAAGTGTGAGGCTAGTCAGGTTTCTTCATGTTCTATTTTTTTTTTTTTATTCTACTCAGGACAAAATAGTCTTGATATGATTATATAGATAATGAGTAATTAATATATTATTTGGGAATGAATATTGATATGAATATAAATGTTTTAAATTATATAATCTATTTTGTTTTTTTAATATTGACAGATGATATTTGATAGCTTTGGTTATTATTTATGAAAGTTCTTGATGGTTGTTAGACCTTATGGAACTATCCCAAGGCTAACCAAGAGTTGGGGGGGGGGGGCTTAAATTGGTTAACAAAAAATTCTTTAATTTTTGAAAATCTTTTTAGATCTTCTTGAATGTTTAATCACCAATCCTGAAACATATATTTAGTTTATTAAAATGATTATCACAGATAATTTTTAACCATAAAATTACAAGTGAGGTAAAATAAAAATGTGGAAAAAATAAAAGGTAATTGAAGAACACTAAATTTTATTGTTGTTTGGTCCAACTAGACCTACAACCACTCCTTAGAAACTCCTTTTCCAGGTATTGCACTAAATATAAGTGACTTTTCATTCCCCCAACAGCAAGGTGGAGAAGCCCTTACAAACTCTCTTCTACTAACCCGGTGCGGTAGAGAAATGTTGCCTTTTATACTCTCTAAGTGATAGCAGTATACCTACTCATCCTTTTTTTACCTTCCTGGTGAATGTAGAGAACCTTCTCATCCTTTTCACCCTATAGGTGAGTGCACAGAACCATGATCCAGTCTTAAAGATTTTCTATCAACAAACTCTAAAAATATTGGGTAGAAACTTAAAGAAGGCAAAAGAGATCCCAAGTTTGGGTAACCTTGTGAATCCCTCACAACTTTCCTTCATTAGATCTCTCGCTCTTCACTTGAAAAATTTCTACCAACACACACTTTAAAAGATCCCTCTCAAGATGAATTCAGAGCAATGGATTACATGAAAGTTTTGAAGACTCTTTATGTAGAAATCACATGAAAAACTATCCAAAAAATGAAAATTTTTAATTGAACTGACTTGCATTTCTACTATATGTTCGTAGATCATACGGTATGATCAGTTCAAAAAATTAAGGCTTCATTTGGTATGATATGGATGAACTTGTTTCATACATTGATAGTCATCTATATGATTCAAATTATATTATACAAATAATTAAAAAATAAATTATTTTATATGGTACAATCTTATACAAACCTAATTTGTTATATGTTAGTCTTTCGTATGACCTGAAATAGTATTATATGAATAGTTCAAAATGAACGAGTTCGTATGGTACGATATGGTACAAAAGGTATTTTGTACTCTATCAGTCATCTGTACCACAAGACATCGTACTATATAAATAGTTAAAAAATGAATGCATTCGTATGGTATGATCCGTTATGAAAGGAATTTTGTACTTTGTCAGTCATTATACTACCTTACATTCTATTGTATGATTATTTTAAAAATAACAATATTTGTATGGTACGATCAAGTATGAACATAATCTCATACACTATTATTAAATTTTTTCAATTGGACATCATATAATACGAATAGCTTAAAAAAATCTAGCCATGGTTTAAGTAACTAAATTTTGAAGAAAAAAGAATTTCAAATAATACAATACGATTATATAACATACAGTATGATTACTTTTAAATAATATTATCACTCACCCCCTGTATATGTACACAATTATGCAATTACAATCACTCTCGCTTAGATTGAATTATAAAAATAGACAAATATAGACTTTATTCCCTGAAATCTACTCTACCTTGTCTTTGAAGTCTTCAGCAATCTAGAGAGATATATGATTTACCTGAAAATTTTAGTATACCCTAAAATGAATAAGAATATCCAATGTATGCTAGAAGAAATATTAAAATCATAACAATAATATTTTATTATAATAAAAAATCATAATTTCAATATTGATTTTCAATTTGCAACAATCTCCCCCTTTTTAATGATAGCAAATATAATTATTGTTTGAATAACAACTTAAGGTTCTTGTCTCATATGCTTCCCCTTAATGAATGAAATTTAAAAATCATGGGAGAAAAAAAATTTGTCCTTTCTTTTTTTAATTTTAATGAAATTATCACTTAAGTTGAAAGAAATACAAAAGACATCATAACTTAAAACATAAAAACACAAACGAAAGAAATCATAAAACACAAGACACCAAAACACAACATGATACCACACAAGAAAAGACACAAATATTGGACATAAAACTTCAAACAAAAAGTAAAAAAACCCTTTTTGACATCACCAAAAAGAGGAAAAAAAAAAAGAATACCCGTTAAGATTAAAAGTTATGATAGATGAATAAAAAAGTCGATAAGGAAATTTTTTTTTAAAAATGCATAACAAACATTAAACTCCTAAGGTAAAAACTCATATTATAATTCAGAGAACAAATAAGTTAAGAATAGATGACCAAATTCAATGTTCATTCTAGAAAGCTGAAATCTCAAATAAAATAATTATCACAAAAAGAGTTGAATAAGAATAAAATATTTTAACATTCGATGGTTGAAATGATTGTTAAATGTATGGATTTTTCTAAGAATTAGAGATATAGAGGAAAGAACTAAATGAAGTATGGGCTCATTTTATACCTCTTTTATCAGAATTAAATTCTTGATACCATGCAATTACATATCTTTTGAATTTGAATTATATTTGAAGAACATTAAGTATCTTTTCAAGTTAGGCTCATTTTGTGTCTCTTTTTAAATTTTGACACACTTTGTGCATCTTTTGACATTTTATTCTTTCCACAAAATAATACAGCAAATCTTAGCTTATGTGTTATCTTTAAAACACAAGAATATACTTTCTCGTATAAGGAAGAATAAACTACAAAATAAGACCTAATAGATAACAATAAAATCAACACAATTAAAAAGAAAAATAAACCATAATTTTTGCAACAATTATAATTATAATATTAATGTCTATTAGAACATAAACATGATTTCCTTATCTCAATATCATTGTAATTTAATTTAAGTTGATTTTTTTAAATAGGAAATAACGTTGTAATGTAAACAATTTAAATTTTTAAATTTTAAAATCAACATGTTTGATTACTCAATAATAACTTAGACAATTTAGAATGGAAAAGAAGAACACAAAAACAACCAAACCCTTTCCTTCAATTTTTTTTTTTAAATAAAACATAGACCCAAATACAAATGTAATACAACAATCTCACAAGAGCTATAATCAATGTGAAAATATCATAAGAACTGCAATCAAACTAAAAATATCTAACTACAAACATCACAAGAACTACAATCAAATTAAAATATCTTAATAACTAGATTCAAACTAAAATATACAAAAAATAAATAACAACAAGAAAATTATTGGTCAGGTAGATCTTGAACTAGAGGAGGCTATGGAGGAGAAAACTAGGTAAAGTAGCTGTTGATGGTAGCTACTTTTGTATTGAGTAGATCAAACTGTCTTCTAACCCAACCCATATCTTCATTATATCTAAAGTCTTGTTGGTTTAAGAGAGCCTAAATATGATCAAATTGTTGATCAAAATGAGACTCAAGATAATCAAATTGCTGGACCATATCTTGATAGAATTGCTGCTTAGGTCTATGAGAAGGAGCAGGTGCAGGTGTTGGAGCATGTCATCCCTCTTCATCAAATTCATCTCCTTCATCCCCTTGATCCCGTTGGGAAAGAATACAAAATTAAGTATCAATAAAATAGACAGAAGGATTATCTGGGGATTAGGATAAATAATATTATAATTCTTTTCAAGAATGTTGGCAATCAAGTGTCCTAAACCCATGTTCTTCTTCCATCTAGTGGCAGGAAGTCTAATGTCAGTAATGTTATATATGTAGTCCATAATCAATTAGGCTTCATCAAATGGAGTGTTTGAAAAGATAGAGTATATTACTATACTAAGTAAATGAATGATATTGATTCGATCATCAGCTTTAGGAATAATAGAGGTCCTTAAAATATCTTTGATGATTCTGTATTTTAATTTAGAGTTTTCAAAAGGGATAAATGTTGCATTGAAGGTATACCCCTAATGAGTTTGATTGACTTCAAACCAATAAAAAAAGCTTCTAGAATTCATAAAATGTGCTCTAATTCTTTCCGTTGTAAGATGCAAAAATGGTGACCAAATTCTCTTTAGTGATTTCAACATGTTGGCGAAAGACATACGAGGACATAATGGTATTGTTTTCTCTCGTTCTCAAATTGGCATGAAAATAATAAAATGTTTCAGAATTAAAAGAGTAGATAAAAGTGAGGATGAAAGAAATCTGAGTGGAGTTAAAGAGGGGCATAATCAAAATGTTTGTATCTTCTTTGAATAAGAAGATGAGAAGGAGTAATCTTTGCTTGAACAAACTGAGTGTAGGCTTGTTCATTTTCCCTTGAAAGAAAATAATCATCTTATTTGGAACAAGAGGAAGTTCCCTTGGAAGGAAGTGATCATTTGCTATTTCTTTCCATTTAAGAAGTATTGAATGCAAGGATTGAAAGTTACTAAATGTGGAATAGATTGAATAAATTCAAAGAACAATTTCCAATTTATAAAAATCAGACAATGTCATACAATACAAAATTATTTTTGAACGTATGATTATGACGTTTTTACAGTACAATCTTGATTTCATACAGATGAACATAAATTGCTAAGAATAATTATTGCAACAAAATGACTTTTAATAAAATTTCCTTTTCGAAGAGTCATTTCGTACTACCTTTGACCAACCAGATCGTACAGATGAACGTGTCTTCATTTAGTATGTTAGGTTAATGATGATCATACCTACTAATTGAATTCATCTGCATGCAGATCAATAACAGGATTATATAAATGAATAGGTGTTTGTACAGACGAAGGTAAAAAAATAACTGCCCTCAGAATGCCCTGGCATACTCGTACATATGAATATTTAACGGTTTATACAGACGATGATGCGTTCATACTGTATTATTACATAAAGAAAAAACAAATTATTTTCTATCAAACTCAGAAAAAATGTGTAAAATATGGATAATTTGTACAATATGAAAGTGTATTGTACAATATGAATGGAAAAAAATTTAGGTTTGCACATGATAATCAAGATATTTTGCCAAAATAATTAAAACAATATCCACAAAACATTAAAAAAAATATTCAAAATGAAAAAATTAAGCAAAATAAATCACAAAAAAAAAACAAAAACTCAATCACAAACACAAAAGAAATATGCAACAAATACAATAAGAAGAGTTACAATTGTCAAGTATGAATATCAATAACACCCAATATAGTTCTTTCAATGCTAAAAGCTCTAAAAACTAGTAGTCTAATGAAATTATCTGAAAGTTGATTTTCAGTTGCTACATGATGTAGCTCAATTTCTCCTTTAGTGACATGGTCTATAATGAAATGATGCCTTATGTATATATGCTTAGTCCTAGTGTGTTAAGTTGAATTCTTTGAAATCCAAATGGCACTTATATTATAAAAAAAAAATTGAATAATACCAATTAAAAAGGTTATATCCATAAGTTATTATTTTAATTATAGAACCAAAGCCACACAACTTCTTAAGGTTTTATATTATACTTTAGTAGTAGAAAGGGCCACTGAATTCTATTTTCTATTAGACTAAGAAACTAAAGAGTTTCCAATGAATTGACAAGTTACAAAAGTACTTTTATGATCAACCTTACATCCTACAAAATCTTAATCTCAATATCCAATGATTTCAAAAGAAGTGTAACTCCTATGATACTAAATTCATGAGTTTTAGGTTCCTAAAAGATATCTGAGAATTATTTTTATAACAGTCAGATGGGATTCATTTAGATTAGCTTGAAACCTAGCTTCAAAGATAAATAATAAACATAATATCAGGTCTACTAGTAGTTAAATAAAGTATTAATTCAATCATCCCTCTACATTTCTTTTGATTAACAGATTTACCTTTAGAGTCCTTATCTAACTGACATGATGAACTCATGTGAGTACTCACTTGTTTAGCTTTGTCCATTTCATACTTCTTAAAGATATCCTTAATATATTTTAAAAGATTAAGAAATGTTCCATCCTCTTTCTATTTTATGCTAAAGACATAAAGTAACTTATGTCTCCCATCAAACTCATTTCAAATTTATTACTCATTATTTTTAAAAAATCATCACAAAGATTTTTATTTGTGGATCCAAAAAAGATATCATCAACATATATTTAAGCATTGAGAATGTAATTTCCTACTCTTTTTAAAAGGAGAGTGGTGTCCACACTCCCTTTAACAAAAGATTTTTCTAGTAGGAATGTGCTTAACCTTTCATACCATTCCTAAGGTACCTATTTAATCCATACAATACCTTCTTTAATTTAAACACATGATTAAGGAAATTATGAATTTCAAAACCAAGAGGTTACTCAACATAAACATCTTCTTTTATCACCCCATTAAAAATGGCACTCTTAACATCCATTTGAAATAGTTTAAATCCTTTAAAACAGGTAAAAGATAGAAGTACCCTTATTGCTTCAAGCCTAGCTATAGGGATAAAATTCTCCTCAAAATCAATTCTTTCTATTTGATTTTACCCATTATCCATCAATCTTACCTTATTTCTAACCACTACACCGAAATCATTCATCATATTCTTGAAAACCCACTTAGTTCTAATAATACTTTGATTTTTAGATCATTCTACTAACTCCCAAACATCATTTCTACCAAATTGATTCAACTCCTCTTACATAGCTAAAATCTAAAATTTATTAGAAAGTTATTTCTTTATATTAGTGGGTTCAATCATTGAAATAAAAGCTGAGTGGTTCATTTCTTTATTAAGTCCATGCCTACTTTGAACTCCTTTACTCGGATCTCCTAAAATAAGTTCTTTAGGATGAGTTTTATAATATTTCAATTATCTATGCAATGTATTTTTATTTCCAACCTTTTCTTCAAGACTTGCATTTTCAACTCCATGGGAAGTATCTTCAACATATTCTTCTTCCAACCTAGACTCACAAAAAATATTATACTCATTCAATACTACATGTGTGGTGTCCTCTACTACCAATGTCATTTTGTTAAAAACTCTATAGAATTTGCCAACGGTTGAATATCTTAGAAAATTTCTCTTATTAGATTTAAGATTAATTTTCCCAAATGACTTTTCCCATTATTAGGAATGAACAATTTACATCTAAAGGACATATAGATATGAGAGGTTGGGGGTCCTACCCTTTAGAAGCTCATAGGTTGTGTTATTCAACTTAAATCTATTATTCACCTTATTCAAAATATAATAAGCTCTATTAACTACTTTAGCCCAAAAATATTTATGAAGTGAAAAATTCGACCAACATGGCTCTAGTGGCTTTTGCCAAAGTTCTGTTCTTTCTTTCAACAATCCCATTTTGTTAAGGGTTATAAAAGCTAAAAGGTTATAATCTATCCCTTGCACTTTGAAGAAAATTTTAAATTTTTTATTTTTAAATTTTCCTCCATGGTTTCTAGGAATTGCAAAGATTTTCTATCTTGTTTTTTTTTTAATCCAAGCAGATAAATTTTTAAACTCATCAAATGATTCACTCAGGTGATAAAAATCTAATTCAAGTGAATCTTAAATAATCATAAATAATTACATACCCAAATATTTTCCCTCTTAGACTTACAATGTTAACAGGTTTAAAAACATCTATGTGAATGACTTCTAATGGTTTGTTAATTTTAAGATCTTATATTGAACGAAAGGAGGACTTTACTTGTTTCCTTAATTGACACGCATCACATAGGTGATCCTTAGTACAAATTTGTTTGGGTCTTCCTCTAATCAATTATTTTTGGGTAATCTTCCTAAGATTTTTTATACTTGCATGACAAAGTCCTCTGTGCCTTAACAAGATTCATTAGCAATAGTTTTTAGAAAAAAAAGTATTATATTATTAAATATAATTTAAATCAAGCATGCAAATATTATTTATCTTATCTCCAAGAAACACATTAACTCCATTTTTGCTTATAAAACATCTTATAGGGAAAAAATATATATTATAACCCTTTTCAAAAAGTTGACTTATACTTATCAAATTATGTTTTAAGCCTTCAACCAATAAAATATTTTAAATCAAAAAACGTTTTGTGTTACCAATCATACCTAAGGCTACCACTCTCCTAGTGGTGTTATCTCCAAGTGTCACTTTGCATCCAACCATAGTCTTAAGCGATAAAAATTGATTTGTATCTCCAATCATATATTTTTAACATCTGCTGTCCAGGTACCAAATGCTCTCACGAGGGCTTGTATGAGAGTATTTCTACAAAACTATTAAACATTAGACTTGGGAACCCAAATAAATTTGTTTTCACCTCTTGACAATGATAATTTAGACGCATGTTTGATATGCTGTGATTGATGCACCTTAGGTATCCACACTAAATGTGTTTTATTATAAAAAGTGCAAGTATGAGAAATATACCCCAACATTCCACACGAAAAAACATTCAACACAAGGAAAATGATTTACAAATTTATATGAGTTATAATAAATGTTCCTATGTTTTGCAATTGTACACTTTTGATTAGGATTAAAAAATTGTTCAAGCGTGGGAGGTGTCTTATCTTCTTTAAAAGCTTTTAATTTTATTTGATGATTTGAGATTGCACTTTCCAAAATTGAGTTTTTAATTTTCAAATCTTATTCTCTTTTATCTGATTCAACCATAAATACCTTATAATCTTTTTCAAGATTATTATAAGATATTTTCTATAAATCATGCTTTTTACAATCAAATTCACATAGCAAGGTCATGTGATTGTTATCTATGTTTACATGATCATTCCTTATATTTTAATTTTCTTTTTGTACATTTAGATACTCGATATTAAGGTTAGCATTTTTTTTTTTTAATGTATTATATACATTATAAATTTTCTCAGAAACTTTAAATAATTCATCATAAGATAGGTCACATACCTCCTCTTAATCTTAATGATCAAGTTTATCTTCCAATAAGCATAAATTTGTAACCTCCTCTTCTGCTTCTATTTCTAAAGAATCTGAAGCTGAGTCAACCTAGAAAGCTCTTTGCATTCTTTTCTTGCCCTTCCTAATGTTTATTTTCTTCTCAACTATATCCTTGTTAGGATTAGCTTTGAGATTTGGGCATTGAGTCTTTATATGTCCAGGCTTCCTGCATTCATAACAAATGACTTAATTAGAAACTTTTGCATTCTTATTGACGTTACCTTTGTTCCAGTGCTGTCATCTTTGTTGCTTTTTCTTTAAGGAAACTTTTTAATTACCAAGCATAAGTATAATATCTTCTTCATCCTCAGGCATTAATTGATCACTCTCTAAATCTTTCATATTCAAGGATATATTCTTCCCTCTCTGCTGTCACCTACATCATTATGTCATTGATTCACTCTTTGCTCATAAGAAATAAGTGATCCAAGAAGATTGTTAATAGAGTATACATTCAGATCTTTAAACTCAGTTATGATGGTTATCTTTACATTATAAGCAGTAGGTAAATAATATACAATTTTATTAACCTTTTTGAATTTATAAGTTCTCTATCTAAAAAATTCAATGAGGTAACAATTTTAGTAAATCTTGTATATATATCAGAAATAGATTCATTTGATTCATGCAAAATAGTTCATAGTCATGCAATAAAATGTTTAACCTATATTGCTTTACTTTATTTTTTCCTTCATAAGTTATGTAATATCTATATCAAATTTTTTTCCAATTTTGCAAGTAGAAAACATGCATATAATCCTCATATTTCAAAGAATAAAAAAATTAATTTAACATTTAGCATTTAAATCTGCTAATTCTTTTTCTTTTAATGTCCAATCAGTGAATGATATGTCTATTCTAATGCCTTTAACATGTCTAGTAGGTCTAGTATAACCTTCCCGTACTATAATTCACATGCGATAGTCAAGTGATTATAGAGTAGTAGACATGCAAATTGTTAAAAAAATTAAAAGGAATGTTATCGAATAAATGTAGTTTAGTGATTGAATATCCTATAGGAGTATTCTAGTTTCCAAAATTAGCCATAATCTTTTTCTCAAAAAGTAGTTTAAACCATAATTTTTGAAATTATCTCTGATACCACTTAAAAGTTTGTGTAGGTTATTAGACGTTATGGAACTATCCTATGGCTAAACAAGAGGGTGGTTGAATTAGTCAACAAAAAATTCTTGGATATTTGAAAACCTTTTTAAAAATTCTTAGATGTTAAATCACTAATTCTGAAACATGCAGTTGGTTTATAGAAATGATTACCATAGATAATTTTTAACCACATAATTATAACTGAGGTAAAAATGTGAAAAAAATAAAAGGTTATAGAAGAGAACTAAATTTTATAGTGGTTCACTCCAACTAGACCTACATCTATTCCTTGGAGTCTCCTTCTCTAGGTATTCCACTAAACACAAGTGACTCTACTTTTTCTCTCATAGCAAGGCAGAGAAGCCCTTACAAACTCTCTTCCACCAGCCTGTTGTTGTAGAGAACCATCACCTTCTATAATCTCTAAGTGATGTCAGTGTACCTTCTTATCATTTTTCACCCTCCTGGTGAAGGGAGAGTACCTTCTTGTCCTTTTTCATCCTCCTAGTGAAGACAGAGAGCCGACTCATTCTTTTTTAGCCTCATAGTTAAGGTAGAGATCATTCTCATCCTTTTTCACCATCCAAGTGAAGGCAGAGAACCTTGATCAAATATTAAAGATCTTCTCTCAAGAGACCCCAAAAACGTTATGTAGAAACTTAAAGAAGACAAAAGAGATCCTCATTTTAGGCAACCTTATGAATCCCTTACAAAATCCTTTCACTATATCTCTCGCTCTTCACCCAAAAAATCTCTCCCAAATACAATCTCCAAAAGGTTCCTCTCAAGAGAAATTCAAAACATAGGATTATATGAAAGTTTTTAGGACTCTTTATATAGAAACCACATGAAAAATCATCCAAAAATTGAAAATTTAAAGTGAACCAACTACATTTGTACTGTATGATCGTATATCATATGGTATGATCAGTTCAAAAAATCAACGCTTTGTTTGGTACGAACTGAGATGAACTTAGTTTTGTACAATATCAATTATTTGTATGATTTAGATCATTATATACGAATAGTTCAAAAAACAAAAGAATTCATATGGTATGATCTTGTACAAAACTCATTTCATACTCTATCGATCGTCCGTATAACCTGACATTATACTATATGAATAGTTCAAAAATGATTGAGTTCTTATGGTACAATCTGGTATGAAAGGTAATTCATACTCTATCAGTCGTCTGTATGACCTAATATCGTAATGTATGAATAGTTCAAAAATTAATGAGTTATTATGGTATGATCTGGTATAAAAGGTATTTTGTATTATGTTAATCGTATAGATCACCTGACAACTTACTGTACGAATAATTAAAAAATGAATTTATTCATATGGTATGATCTGATTTAAAAGAATTTCATACTTTGTTAGTCGTTTGTACAGAATAATATCATACTGTAAAAATAGTTCAAATAACTTTATTAGTATTGTATGATCAGATACAAACAAGATCTCGTACACTGTTAGTCATGTATAGGTCTATACATCATATAGTATGAATAATTTAGAAAAATATAGTCATGGTTGAATTAATTGGATTCTCGATAAAAACTATTTCAAATCTTATAGTATGATTAGATATCGTATAGTATGATCAGCTTTAAAAAATGTTATCACTCTCCCCCTATGTGTATGTTCACATTTATCCAATTATTCTGACACTCACTTAGAATCAAAAATAAAAATAGAGAAATATATACTTTATTCCATGAAATCCTATTATACCTTATCTTGAAGTTTTCAGCAATCTTGAATGATATATCATTTCCCTTAAAAGTTAGTATACCTAGAAACGAATAAAAATATCTAATAAATGCTAGTAGAAATAATAAATCATAGCAATAATATTTTGTTGTCTTTAAAAATCACATTCTTAATTTTGATTCCCAAGTTGAAATAATTTATTAAAAGATAAATGAATAATTTTATTAAATTAGATTTTGAGGCCTCACACATGACCTCCTTTCTCATCCTACTAGTGATGGAATATAACCACACCCTTAAGCTCAAGAAATTCTTTCTAGAGCCTCCTAAGAAACTAAGACAGACATGTATAGGAACAACACAAGAAACTTTCTTGTAGCAACCATGTGAACTCCTCACAATCCTCCCTCACAAACGTGTTCTCCCTCACTTCTTCCAAAGAACTTCTAGATCCCTTCTCCAAGCTTTCTCTCTAGAACACTTAGTAGCTAAAGACTTGAAATAAGTATAATAAGAGAGATTAAGTTTAAGCCCTCAAACATCTCTAGAATTCAACTCATGTATTTGATGGACCCTAAACTAAGTAACCTTGCTCACACATATTCATGGGGAGAAATTTAATGAGTTAAAGAAATTTAAATTTTTTGACCTAATCGTATTGGATGGTTTTAATAATACTAGATGATTAGTAAAAAAAAACCTAATTAGGGAATCCCTGGTAATTAAGATTGCTTAACTAATCATATTGGATGATTCAAAATTGTTAAGGACGATCAGTTCAGCTAATGAAAAATAAGTGCTAATCAAAATTTTAGTAATATTTTAATTTTCAATTATTTTTTTCAAATCATACAAGATAAAATGCATCATCTTAAATGATTTATCATAGTTATGTCTAAATTGATTTGATGATAAGGGGAAGAATTTTGGTTCGATTGCTTGATCATTTCGTACAAGATAATCTACTTAGATTGTACTAGATGATCTAATGTATTTCATAGGATGATCCCTCATCATCCAAGATGAAAATTATAATTTTCTTTTCATCATCTAGAAGATGTTACTAGACATCCCAAGAAGGTTATAGGATGATATGTAGATCGCCATCCATCATCCCATGCAATGCTGGATAATCAAAATAGTATCTTGAACTAATTGTCCGTAACGATAGAAAAATTATATTTCATGATCTGTACAAAATACTTAAACTGGTTGAACTGGGTAAAATTGATTGTACTGGCTGAAAGGACTATTTAGTACTAATCGTACAAGATGAAGGCTCGATTGTATTGGATGATCTTTGAGAATAAGTTGAAAATTAGGGCTACATTTAAGGCTCTCTATTTATGCTCTCTTATTATCACTTAAGACAATCTTTTGTTATGGAGTTGATATGAGGAAGAGCTTAAAGATGGAAGAGAGAGGACTTGGGAGAGAGAGACAGAGAGAAATCCTTGTGAGAGAGAATTATTAGGAATTCACAAAGGTTGCTCCAAGCAAGATTTCATCATATTCTTCAAGTTGTTTTTCTAGTTCCTTGGTAGCTTTGGGAGATCTTCATTAGTATTAGATCTAGGTTCTCTGCCTTCACCAAGAGGGTGAAAAAGAATTCCAAGGTTCTCTTCCTACTCCAGGAAGGAGTAAGAGGATTCAATGGTTCTCTACCTACTCTAGGAGGGAGTAAAATGATTCCAAGGTTCTCTGCCTACTCAATGAAGATGTAAAAGGATTCAAGGTATTATGCCTCACCTAGTCGGTGGAAAGATTTTGTAGAGGCTTCTCTGCCTTACTGTGGGAGCCAAAGTAGAGACACTACTTTTAGTGTAATACTTAGAAAAGAGGTTTTATGGTAGTGAATGTAGGTCAAGTTTATCTAACCACTATAAATATGGTGTGTTCTTTATCCTTATATTTTCACATTTAATCTTTGCATTATTCTATAATTTGTTCTGTGGTAAAAATATCTTAATTTTATTATTATGAAATTAGCATTCCTTCTATATTAATTATTTATTTTAAAATATTTGAAAAGATTTTATTATTTGTTAAAAATATTTTTAAATAACCAATTCACCTCCTGTCTTGGTTAATCTTGGGACTAGTTCTTTATGGTAACAAAATTCATAAACTTTCAAGTGGTATCAAAGTTGTATTCATAAATTAAGTTTTACAAAACTTTTAAAAAAAGATTTATGACTAACTTTGGTAATTGTAATACTGCTGAAGAATACTCATTAACTAGACCATCTCTATTTAATAACATTTCTTTTAATTTTTGGAAAACACGTATGTCCACCTTTTTACAATAAATTGATTTTTGCATGTGGATGCTAGTACATAATGGTTATTCTACACCTTTTTGTTTAGTAAAAGGTATTAAAACTGAAATTCATTTTTCTGAATGGACTTCTACAGATAGAGATTTAGCCCAACTTAATTCCAAATGTTTGAACTATTTTTTATATACTTTAAAATATGAGGATTATATACATGTTTCTACTTGTTTAACTAGTAAAGTGATTTGGCACAAACTCTATATTACATATGAAGGGATAAAGAAAGCAAAACAATCTAGGCTAAACATTCTTTTTTATGATTATAAACTTTTTTGTATGAAACCTTGCGAATCTATTTCTAAAAAGTATCATAGGTTTACATAAATTTTTTCCTCCTTGTATACCCTAGTAAGAGTGCTTAAAAAATATAAAAAAAGTTAATAATATTCTTCATTGTTTACCTTATTCCTATGATGCAAAAATGACTGTCATCACTGATCTAAAGATCTAAATATTTATTATATAGATAACTTACTTGGATCACTCATTGCCTATGATCAAGGAGTGAGTCAAAGGTAGGTTGATATTGGAGAAAGGAAGAAAGATAAAACTATAGATGATGATGATATTGCCTTGATGACTAGACAATTCAAGAGCTTTTTAAATAAAAAGTAAAAATGACATCATCAATGTAATATGTGTAAGAATGGTAAGAGTTCTAAAATTCCTTATGATATTATATGCTTTGAATGTTGGAAGCCAGGGCACATGAAGTTTGATATCACAACTCTTAAAGCTCACCCAAGTAAGGAGAAATGTGAAGAAAAATCCAAATTTAGGAAGGGAAAAAAAAAGGACTCAAAAAGCTTTTTGGGCAGAATCTACATCAAATTCTTATGAAACTGAATTGAAAGAAGAGGTAACCAATGTATACTTAATGGAAAGAGAACATCTTCATCATTCTGATTAATAGGAGGTATGTGAGCTTACTTATGATAAATTATTTAAAGTTTTTGAAAAAAATTCATACTATATATAGGAAGCTTAAAAACATACATGCTATACTTAAATCTAAATTTTCAATTTTAAAAAAAGAACATGAATGCTTAAGAAAAGATCATTCCAATTTTGATAGTAATCATATGGTTTTCTTAGATGAATTTTAAATTTTAAACAAGAAGCATTCTAAATTAACTAAGCTGGAAGATTCTTTGAAAATATCACATGTTGAATTAGAAAATGCATACAAGAGATTATAAACTCTAGAATCTGAAATATATAATATTGAGCATGTATTAAAAATGAAAATTTCAAATCTTGAAAGTGCAAACTAATTTGTACTAATCAAAATAAATGCTTTCAAACAAAATATAAAACCACCTTCACTTAAAGTGTTTTATAATCCATCATATTAGCATGCAATATTCAAACCCAGGAAGAGGCACCATAACCCAAATAAATTTGTAAATCCTTTTCTTGGGGTTATATTAGGGGTGTCAAAATTTTACACGACACGACAACCCGACCCGGACCCGACTCAAAAAATTTGGGTTGGACCCAACCCGTTTATAAATGGGTCGGGTCCGGGTTTGCAGATTCGACCTGTTTCATAAAACAGGTCGGGTCGGGTTGACCCGGTGGGTTGCCGAGTCAACCCGAAAACCCATATAATTAAAAAATAATAATAATTTCCTGATGCTCTCACCCGCTGCCCCAGCCCGCCTGCCCCGCACGCCCTGCGCTGCAGCCCATGCTGCCCCGCGTGCAGCATCGCCTGGGAGTGCCAACTACGAAAATTGCGTGCCACCGCTGCCCCGCTGCCGCGCCTGCACCGTTGCCGCTGCCACGCCCGCGCTGTCACCGCTGCTGTGCTGTCGCCACTACGCCGCTTCCATGCGTGTCACTAAACCAGGTCGCGAGTCATGTCGGGTCAACCCGTAACCCACTCAGGTCGGGTTCGGGTTGGAATGTCTGACCCGTTTGCAAAAATAGGTTGGGTTCATGTTAACCCGTTTATATACGGGTCAGATCGGGTTCAACCCGAACCCGACGGGTTGACCCGAATTTACCCCCTAGGTTATATGTTTTTTTGAGACATGCTAGGACATATCTCCCACACTTGCACCATTCACCGAAGAACACATTTGAAGTGGAAACCAAAACTTTAAAATTCTCAATATAGTATGCATGCATTTTATTCTTCTTTCCATAAGATATGAGCCAGTCCTATTTGATTTTCCAAATCTATTATTTAATGATTTTTTAATGATGCTATCACAGAATGCCTCATGAGAGCATGTGGTATCTATACAACAGTTGTTTAAGGCACATGACTGAAGATGCATATTAATTCATTTTGCTAGAAGCCAGGGCAGAATGCAAGGTAACACTTCGTAACACCACTACTAAGAGAGTGGTTAGTCAGGTATAATTAGCATCTCCAAGAATTTTATTATTAAAATTGTTTTATTAGTAGATGGTTTGAACATAACCAGCATTGCATAAGCCTACTTTATGATAAAGGATTTAACATTAAATTTTTGTGGACCACCTACATGATTAGCTTAAATGGAAATGTTGTGTTACAAAGAAAAATAATTAATTTTATTTACATGTTTTATTTAAACTGTGTTGAACCTGCTACTATTTTTTGCCTAAAAATGGTTGTTGATGAATCTTGGTTATAGAATAAGCGAATGAGTCGTGCAACCATAAAAAAACCTTCAGAAAATTACCCAAAAAGACTTAATTAGAGGAATTTCCAAACTATAGTTCACTAAGGACCACCTGTGTGATGCCTAAAAAATAGGGAAACAAGTCAAATCCATTTTCCACTTAAGCAAAGACAATAGAACTAGAAAACCCTAAGAAGTCCTACACATGGATCTCTTTAGACCTGTCATTACTACAAGTCAATGAGGGAAAGTCTTTGGGCAAATGATTGTTGATTATTATTCAAGGATTTTAGGTCTTTTTCCACTTAGATTCAGAGGAAACTAGGTTGCGAAATTCTAACCACACATAGTGATCATGATAGAAAAATTAATAATGAGATATTAGAATCTTACTATAAGGAGGAAGGATTTGTCATAATATTTTAGCTCATAGAACCCCTCAGCAAAATAGAGTTCTTGAAAGAAAGAACATGACCTTAGTAGAAGCCACTAGAGCCATGTTAGTTGCATACTCACTTCCTAAATACTTTTTGGCTGAAGTGATCAATACAACCTATTATATTCTGAATAGGGTAAATGTTATATCAAATCTAAATAAGAAACTCTATAAAATTCATAAGGTTAGGACACCCAATCTCTCTGACCTTAATATTTTTTGATATAAAGTGTTCATTATGAATAATAGAAAATTTCTACTAGGAAAATTTAACCACAAATTTGATGGAGTGTTCCAAAGTTACTCAAATGTTAAGAAATTTTATAGTGTTTTTAATTAAAGAACACTGGTAGTTGAGGAGATCACTCATATTATATTTGATAAATATGATAATTCTCGAAGGTCTAGGGCAGAAGAAGAAGAGGTTATAGAAGTCACCCAAGGATTAAAATATGAAAATCTAGAGGAAATGGTATAACTTGAAAACATATTACCTAGAGAATTGAGATATTATTTAATTCTACATAAAGTGCTGATCTTAGGAGACCCTTCTAAAGGTGTTAGAACTTGCATGGACTAAGAAAAAGGTAAACCACTCTGCATTCATTTTAATGGTTGAACCCACAAAAATAAATAATGCTCTATATAAGAATTATGGATCCTAGCCATACAAGAAGAGTTAAATTAATTTGTAAGTAATGATGTTTTGGAGCAAGTTTAAAGACCCAAGGACTAGAGTGTGGTCGGAACTAAACGAGTTTTAAAAAATAAAATGAATTATTCTAGTGTAGTAATGAGGAATAAGGAAAGATTGGTGGCTACGGAGTATAACGAAATAGAAAGGAATGTCTTTGAAGAGACATTTGCACTTCTAGATAGATTGGAAGCTATTAGGGTGCTACTAGGCTTACTTTTTTACGGGATTCAAAATGTACTAAATAGATGTTAAGAGTGCCTTACTAAATGGGGAAACAAAAGAAGATGTCTATGTTGAACAACCTCAGGGCTTTGAAAATTTACAATTTCCTAATCATGTGCTCAAATTTAAAAAAGGTATTATATATACTGAAACAGGCACCCAAAGCATTATATGAAAGGTTATGCTAATTCCTACTAAAAGAACCTTTGTTAAGGGAAGCATAGACACCACAATGTTTCTAAAAAGGTATGAGATAAACTACTCATTGTCCAAATTTATGCTGATGATTTTTTATTTGGATCTTTTGATAAAAATCCATGTGATGAGTTTTCAAAAATAATGAGTAAAGAATTTCATTTGATTATGATGGGAGAACTAACAAACTTTCTTGGATTTAGCATGAGGCAGAAAGATGATGAAACTTTTCTTAGCCAATTAAATTACATTAAGGACATCATTAAGAAATATGAAATGGATAAAGCCAAGCCAATCAACAATCTCATGAGTTCCATTGTTCAGTTAGATATGGATTCAAATGGAAAATCTATTGATCAAAAGAAATATAGAGGATTAACTGGATCACTTCTTCACTTGACTGCTAGTAAACCTGTTATTATGTTTAGTGTTTATCTCTATACTAGATTTTAGGCTGATCCAAAAGAGTCTCACTTGATTGCTATTAAGAGAACTCTTAGGTTTCCCTTAGAAACCCTTAACTTTGTAATTTGATATCTTAGGTAGAACACCTCCGTTGAAATCATAAGATATTTGGATTTAGATTTTATGGGATATTGAGTTGATAAAAAAAACACTTCTAAAATATGTCAATTCATAGGACAATCCTTAGTTTCCTGGACCAGTAAAAAATAGAACTAAGCTGACTTGTCCACTACTGAAGATGTCTTATACCCTTAGGAAATTTTGTGTCCTAAGCCCTCTAGTTAAAGCAACAGATTTTGGATTTAGGATTACCTGTAGGCATAATTTAAATTCTATGTGATAACACTAGTGCCATATACATTCCAAAAAAAATCCAATCAAACACTCCATGACCAAACAGATTAATATAAAGCACCACTTCATTAGGGGCCATGTTACTATAGTAGATATACAATTACACCATATAGTCAGTGAAAACCAACTAGCTATATTTTTACAAAAATATTAGCATTTGAAACTTTTAGCATCTTAAGAACCAAATTATGTGTAATAGATATTAATGCACGAAATTGTTGTTTTTTGTTTCTGATGTGTTATTTTTGTTTTATTTGTATGTTAGTTCCTGCTTATATATTTTTGTTTTATTTTTTTCATTTTTCTATTATTTTTTCCTTCTATATTTTTTAAGAATCAGATCATTGCTTACTTTAGAAGTTGATTGCTTTTGGTTTTATAAATTAGTAAGAAATGAATGACTTTCATAAATTAATTAAAAGAAAAAACATCGATTATTATCTCTCTTCCTCTAACACCCTTAGTGTGTTAATTTCTTTTGAATCAAAATCTATTTCAAATCAAAAATTGGACTTTGAAATAGAGATCTATTTAGTCTTCCAACAGTAATATATCTCAAATAAATAAAGTTCCAAGTATGTGAAATCATTATCAAATTTTCATAATCAAGTTGTCCCTTTTATCATATTGGTATGATTCTATTTTTTTATTTACTCTTCCTTATATTAGAGATTGATTTTTTCTTCTCTTATATCTAGAAGGTAATCTCACAACTTAGAGTATTTAATGATTTTGAAATGAAGCCAGCTCGTAAAATGATAAGATGCATAAAATGAGTCCAAAAATACTAAAAGGATGCATAATGACTATGAAGTAATTGCAAGATACACCAAAGTATATCAAAAATTAAAAGAGGTCCAAAGTGCACCAGATAACTAAAAAAGAGGCACAAAATAAACCCACAAAGAAATAAGGTTCCATCTTTTTCAAATCTTTAAATTATAAAAGAATTCATGTGCCACTTAATATTTTTAAACAATTGAATTTTGAAAATCATGATTTTGGTTAATTACTTTGCAATATTATTCTATCAAATATTTCTCTGAAATTAAGTTTAAACTTATCACTTTTCTTACATGATTTCTTTTATAAATTAGATTTTTGTTTAAAAAGAGTTTGAACCTATATGGAGTTTGAGCTAGAGTTAATAAGATCTTTTTTCTACCCTTTCTAGATTTCAGCATTGTTAATTCAATTCTTACTGCACTTCGTTCAAGATGATACAGGTGCTCATCTTGTACAATCCAATTATTCAATAGTCATATAGGCCGACTCCTCTGGATGATCATCCTATATCATATCATCTCATATGATGTCTGATCATACTAGATGTTTGGATTATTTTTTTGACTGATTGTCTGGCTTAATTTATTGCACCATATCATCCTATACGATCTCACGATCATCCAGTATGATCTGGACTAATCTATTTAAACCATCTAAAATCATGGTTTCTTCTTCACTCGAACCATTCCACCTCTTCTTCTCTCCTACTTGAGCACTTTTACTTTTGTAATGGATGGTGGTAAAAGATCCAAAATGCTTTTTAGAAGCTCATCTAGGTGGGATATTGATCCTCGTTTCACTGAAGAGGCATATGAAGTTGCTTACAACCACTATAAAAATGTTGGCATTACCCCCTCAATAACAATCAATCAAAATGTTCTAAACTTTCAGGTTCTTGATGTATTCGCAAGAATAACTTGTTTCTTTCACTACTCTAGCTTTTCCATTTAATTATTAGCTCTTGCTTGAATTCTTCGCCAACCTTCACATTAACAATACTTATACTTCCTTACAATCCTACATAAATTGATAACTTTTAGAGATTACCAATCATGATTTACATTAATATCTTCACCTCTTTACCACTAGAGACAAAATTCATATCTTAGTTTCAAATCCTGATTTTAATTATGCTCCTACTAACAATATTTTATGGAAACTAATGTTACTTACCATGTAGCCTAGGTCAACTCTTTAGTTAAGGGTGCCCAAACCATCTAGCATATTCATAAAAATTCTATTATTCCTAAAGCTGGGGATAAAATTAATATAAGCATGTCCTTTCACTTACAACTTTTTACATCATGGCTAAGATAGATTTTAAAGCATCTCATCTTATTTTCATTATGTTGAACATTTAACCTGCATTAAAGATCTTGGCCATAAAAGAAAATCAAACCTAGCACTAAGACATCTCATTACTTTTGCTCTTGAATAAAAATATAATATTTAATTTTCAGCTCCACCTGATCACCATCCAATCTTCTACTCCAATAGCTCCTTCTACACCTTTCACAGTACTCATCCCCACAATGTGCACAAGGAGCCTAGGGAAGACAAGGAAGAACCTATCCCTACACCTGCCACTATCCACCATTAATCTTAGATTGATCAGTTGGTAAAGCAGTTTAATTAACATGAGGCTAGATTTGAATCCTATGTAGTCGAGCAACAACAGCATGATCAGGACATAGCTTAGTTTGATGCATACATAGTATAATAGAAATAGTAGCATGACTAAGATATGGCCTGAAATGATGATAAGTTTGCTTCTCTTCATCGATACTCTCAACTACCCTTTACCTGATATGGGTTTTTCCTTTTTCTAGTTTGTTAGTGTTTTTTTTTTTCTGTGTTTGTATTCATCTTCCTTTTTACACTTTGTTATGTTTGGTGTTTTTTCCTTTTCCCTCCTTTTTTTTTTGATGTCAAAAGGGGGATTAGTTTGTTATTTGCTTAGGGTTTAGAGAAATTTACCACATGCTATTTTTTGTTCTATTTTTTCATTTATCTTATTTACTTAAAAAAATTATGTTACTCCCCTTACTTTCAGAATTTCATCTTCTAAGTGGGAGTTTTATACAATGTCAAGACCTTTGATTTTTTTGACAATAATGATTTTTTATCATAAAAAAGGTGGAGATTATTACAAATCGGGGCCCACGTATAGTGATTTTGATGATCGCAAATATTATTGTCTCTTTACTACTATTATTCTACCATATTTATTTTGCTCTTACTATGTGCACTAACTTTTTAGGTCCACAAATTTACATGCAATGCAAATCAACTCAAGATCGAGTAGACTAGTGTTGAGCCTATCTATAATTTAAATTTCAATATACTTTTTACATTTTTGAGTCAATTCATGTATCTGTTTGACCCCAAGCTAAGTAACCTTGCACACACACACACACATTCAAGGGGAGTAATTTAGTGAGTTAGAGAAATTTATTGTTTTTGACCTAATCATACCCGATGAATTAAATCAAATTAGATAATTAATTAAATATGAAAATCAATTAGGACATCCCTGGAAATTAAGATTGCTTAAATAATCGTACTGGACGATGCAAGATTATCTAGGATGATAAATTCAAATTGCAAAAAATACCCTCTAATCACAACTTAGGTAATATTTTAATTTTTATTTTTTTTTCTAATTGTACAAGAAGATATGCATCATCCTGGATGATTTATGTTAATTATATTTAAATTGATCTAATGATTAGGGGAATAATTATGGTTAGATTGCTCGATCATATTATATAAGATGATCTACCAAGATCGTACTGGATGATCTAGTATATTTCATTGGATTATCCTTTATTATCAAAGATGAAAATCATAATTTTCTTCTAATAATCTAGGAGATCATATTGGAGGTCTTAAAAGGGTTGTAGGTTGATATGTAGATATCCATCCATTGTCCCATATCATATTATATGATATATATATAATATCTTGAATTAATCATCCCGGATGATCTGAAAAAAATACTTTGGCTGATTGTACAGAGCAAAGCTAATTGTATTGGCTAAAAAAGCTATTTGTTACTAATTGTATAGGATGATATATCAATCATAATGGATGATCATTGATGATAAGTTAAAAATTAGGGCTACTTTTGAAGCTCTTTTTTTAATCTCTCTTGTTTCCACTTAAGATAATCTTTTGCTATGTAGTTGGGCTGAGAGAAAGCTTAGAGAAGAAAGAGAGAGGGCTTAGAAGAAAAAGAAATCTTTGTGAGAGGGAGTAACGAGGGATTCACAGAGGTTACTCAAAGTAAGGTTTTTATCATCTTCTTCAAGTTGCTTTTCTGGCTCCATGGTGGCTTTAGGGGGGATATGTATCATCATTAGATCTAGGTTCTCTGACTTCACTATGAGGGTAAAAAGGATTCCAAGGTTATCTACCTACTCTAAGAAGGAGTAAAAGGATTCGTAGGTTCTTTGCCTACTCTAAGTGGGAGTAAAAGGATTCCAAGGTTCTCTACCTACTCCAAGAGTGAGTAAAAGGATTCAAGGCACTCTACCTCACCAGGTCAGTGGAATGACTTTGAAAGTACTTCTCCAACTTGTTGTGGGGGAAAAGGAGAGACACTGCTTTCAGTGCAATACTTGGAAAAGAGGTTTTCGGGGAGTAGACACAGGTCATGTTGACTGATCCACTATTAATTTGGTGTGTTCTTTCTAATTACTTTTTTGCATTTAACTTTCATGTTATTCTATGACTTTTTATTGCATTCTATTACTCTTACTTAGATATTTTTATGATCACAAATAATAGTGATTGAATTATCTTATCCTTCATTAAATATTTTGAAGGTTACTCTTATCTATGAGTATTAACATTTTAGGAAGGTCACAAATTATTCAAGACAATAGAAGACTCGAGACTAAGTAGAATAGGATGTAAAGGAGTCTAAAACTTTATATTTTTTGTATTTCTTTTTTTCTTGAATCAGGCCATAAAAAGTGAATGCAAACCGAGTGACCATACACACACAGGGGGAGAGTTTGTTTTTAGGAAAAATTTATTTATTATGTAGATCATACTATATGATTCAAAATCATACTATACAATACACTATGACTTAACGATTATCTCCTGTGAACTAATCATATTATACAATTCATTTTCAACCCAAAACCCTAGCCTCCTAATTAATTTAAGCAAGTTTTTAATATTTGAAATTTGAACAGATCATACTATACAATCTAATCATACTATAAAAATATTTGAATACTTATTAAAACTAACCCCCGTGATTAGTTAATTAAATTAAGGCTTAATTAATGATTGGTGATCGTACTATATGACCAAGATCGTACCGTGCGATTAATCGATACAATTTTTTATAGTACCAACATTCATACAAGACAAACCTTTGATTTAGCTCTAGTCATACTATACGACCATTTTCGTATCATAAGATGAAATGAGGCTATTTTTTTGTCATACCAAAGATGATACCAGATGAAACCTTGATTTTTGAACTAATCATATTGTATGATGTATATATCGTACAAGATGACTTGAATATTTTAACTAATCATATAATATGAATTGGATCATACTAGATAATGAAAAGAGATGAATTTTGGTCATCCCAGTGTTCATCCTATATCGATAGAAGAAGTATTTAACATCATACTAGATGATATTTATATTATACTCTGTGATATATTGAAAATTTGTTACCTATATTTACTCCTTCATAGTAGGATGAAAGCTATTTTGAACTGATCGTACTATACAATTTGAGATCATGTTGTATTAATAAAAATGACTAAGTGAATATTTAGGGTTTTTTTAAGCCTATTATAAAAATAATATTTTTATTTGTTACAGAAGAGAGAGGAATGTGAAAAAGGAAGGGAACTCATAAGAGGGAGCTTTTTGAAAAGATTTAGCAGTTGTGAGAGGAAGGAGAAGATGAGTTTGTGTATGAGGGAGGAATGTGAGGGGATCACACAGTTGCTCCAAGCCTACTGCATTCTTGCTCCTCCTATGGCCTAGATAACTCTTGTGGGAGCTCTCTAGGGGGAGAGCCTTCAAGTTCAAAGCCCTCTCTAGGAGGGAGAAAAATGAGATGGTCTGCTACCGTCAACGGGAGGGTGACAAAGTGCCCTACACTCCACCATACCGGAGAAGGTGAAAGTGAGTTTGTGTAAAGGCATGTTTGCCTTGTTATCTGAGCAGAAGGAGAATTACATTTGAGTAGTCCAAATCTCAGAGTGGAGGACTCCAGCAAATGGACGTAGGTGAAGGTTGACATAACCAATATAAATATTTATGGTGTACTTTTTCCATTTACTGCATTTTATTTTTTTGCATTTAACATTGTTATAACTGCTTGATAAAAATTTTAATTTAATATTTTATTGTGTGATTTAAAATTTCATCACTATTGATACAATCATTATTTAATCACCAGCTTCCACTTCAAATTAGTTAAGTTATCATTTGAAATAAACAAAAAATTACAAAAATAAAACTCATGGTTACGATTAAATTTTATAAAACTACCAATTCACCCCCCCCCCCCCCCTAGCGCATCTTATACTTTTTGTTGGTATCATAGCGGGGTCTCCAAAATAGTGTTTTAGAAAATATTGAGAAAATTGATCATGGAACATTTTGGTAACCATAATACTGTGGAGGGTTATTTCATAACTCGTCCACCCTTGTTTGACAACATACCGTTTGATTTCAAGAAAATGCAAATGTCTACATTTTTATAATCTATAGACTACCGCATGTGAATGTTGGTACATGAGGGTGTTAAAACTCAATTATCATTGAGTGAATGGAGAAATAAGGATAGGGAACTTGTGCAGATAAATACAAAATGCTTGAATTGTTTCTTTTACGTATTGAATTTAGAAGACTACATAAGAGTGTCCACCTATGCTACTTATAAGGAGATCAAGGATAGACTGTGTATCACGTATGAAGGAACTAGTGTGGTTAAACAGTCTAGATTAAATATTTTATTTCATGACTACGAACTCTTTTGTATGAAGCCTAGTGAAACTATATCTAACAAGTACATTAGGTTCACCCAAATAGTGATATCCCTGCATGCACTAGGTAGAGAGATATCTAATTATGAAAAAAGTCATTAAATTTTTTTTATGCTTATCGAGTTTTTACAAAGCTAAAATCACTGCAATCACTAAGTCCAAACATTTAAATATTTATTCAATTGACAATTTGCTTCGGTCATGAAAAGGGTTATATTATAACATAGGGAAAACCAATTTTATCTAACACAATAAGGCCTTTCAAGATAGCAGCAAAGTTATCGTATAAAAATTCTATGAGGGATGTAATAGTACAACCATAGTTAGCTAACAAATACGTACAAGCTTTCTTTTCTCTAAAAATATGTGAAATTTTCAAGTTAAAAGAGCACAAAATCTGCTTAATGTCTAGAAGAAGATAGGAAATATCAGGATTATGAATATAAGTAGCAAATTCCTTCAAACTATCAAGATTAAAAGTAGTATCAACTTCAATCCATATGTCTTTAATACCAAGAGAAAAATATAATTTAAGGCCATTATAGTTTTTAAAAGTAAAAAAAAAAAACAACACTTATTTAAGGGCCAACCAAAGCCATAATCGTATTACGAAAAGAGTTTGTAATAATACCACCAAAACCATAACCCAGGTTATTAATAGAGCCATCATTTTTTAATTTAAAGAATGGAGGTGTAGATTTGATCGAATACACCAGCATAGGGTTATTAATATTAGCAGTCCCACTAATCATAATACCTAAATTTTGAGCAACTATAGTGCATCCACGAAAATTATTAATGCCAAGATGTTTGGCAGAGAAACCATCAATACTTTATCTTTAACCTTACAATAATAGACCAATGATCCATGCATTAGTTGTAAGACATAGACTCGTTTCAACATATCCATAAAAATAATATGATTTGGGAAGAAATCAAATTCTTAATGTGACCTTTCGAGTTAATAAACCACCTATTAAGCTTAATAGAGGTACTAAGATTGCCAGAAAAATGATTAGAAAAAAAAGGTTATCAAAATAAACCCAAACATTAGAAATAATAGGACCCGAAATATAGACATAGTTCATGTTCTCCACATAAGAACAGCCTTGATAATGAGAGGGTAAGGCAAAACCTTTAGTTAAAAGAATATCATCCGTAGGAAAATACCTGTTTATAAGCCTCCAAATGAAAACCATAATGGAAAAGAGGATTCTCTTATGCCAAATCATAGAGAAAACTAAAGAGAAATAGTATTTAATTCTAAAAGAATTCTAAGCATTTTTAATACTAAAAGTAAGAGTATTAGAAAGCATAAAAAATAAACGACCATTTATAGTAATAGCTAGAATCCTCAAAAAATAATTAATGATATAAGAAGGGAAGATCCCAATCATCTTATTGACATCGTACATATTTTTGGAGATAAAATAATTTATTTTAGTTGATGAGGTGGAGTTCGTGAGAAGAATGAAATCAATAAAATAGTGAAATAACCATTGGTCTTGCCAGAAAAAATGTTTCCATGTCCCAAGCCACATTGAATTAAATTTCGAGCTTCCCATTTAATGTTACAGAACCTCTTATGAACATAAGAGAGGATTCTCTTATGTTTCCATGACCCTGTAAAAACATGCAATAGGATGTTTCAATGCTGTACTTAGAAAATCATAAACTTAGCACATAAGTTTTTCTTGGCACGAAAATTAAACCATAATTTAATGAAACAAGATTGAACCAAATCAACCTGCTTTTTGCAACCCAAGCCACACTCATTAGGAACACCACAACAATTACTCAAGTGATAGTTCTGATCATCACCAAAAATATTCGTTGTTTGGTTTAAGGATGTTAAGCCCTATGAACTTAGTCCCAAGCTAACCAAGAGGGGGGGTGAATTGGTATTTTAAAAACTATTTTCACAAAGAAAGAAAATTGCATAAACCAAATCACACCACAAAAAATAAATGCGGAATTTAAAAGCGCGGAAGTAAGAAAAGGAACACAGAAATTTATAATGGTTCGGTCGACTCGACCTACGTCCACTCCTTGGAGGCACCCTCCAAGTATTGCACTACAAAACGTGACTCTCCTTTAGCCCCCACGGCTAGGCGGAGAAGCCCTCACAAGAACCTCCTTTTTGCCACCCCGACAAGGCAGAGAACCTTCCTCCTTTTGCTTCCTCCTGAAGCTGGAAGAGAACCAAAACCAAAAGCAAACTCCTTACCTCTACCAACCCTTCCACGGACGAGAAACTCTAGACGAATATGAAGCAGAGTGATCCTTGAAGCAACCCTTGTGAATCCCCTCACAAGCTCCCCCTCACAAGATCCTCTCTCTCTCCTCTCTCTCTTTCTCTCCTCAAGGTCTTCTCTGGTCAAGGCAGCGGCCAAAGGTTTTTAAAAATGTTGAACAAGAGCTCTTAAATAGAAGAGCTTCAAAAGAGCTCATTAATTGCAAGTTGCCGACAATATCGTCTAGGCCGATATGGACATCGGCCTGGCCGATCAGTACAAATCAATGAAGATCGGGCAGAGCATAGCCCTGGATGCAAAGCTAGACGATTGAAAATTGGCTTGATCATCCAGGTCGATCTCACGATCGTCCTGGCTGATCAGTTCAAATCAGAGAAAAATCGTCCTGACAATAGCCCTGGATACGGGCTGGCTGATATTGATCGTCCTGAAGTAACTTAAGGTTTTTGACTGGATCGTCCTGGTCGATCCTGCGATCGTCCAAGACAATATGATAGTATCAATCATCCTTAATTACTCCCTAGATTTCCTGAACAATTATGGCATAATTTGTGAATATCGTCCAGGCCGATCCGAGGATCGTCCTGACCGATAATTTAAAAATACAATATACCATAATTGACTATGGCGGCTACTTCTTTCTACTTTGAGCTTATCGTCCTGGCCGATACACGTATCGTCCAGGACGATCTGTTAATGTCGGCTGCCTTAATTAAGAATCGTTAATTAGACTTTCTGTTTTAAGCTGATCGTCCAGGCCGATCCAAAAATCGTCCTGGCCGATATGAGTAAAAATAGAAATTCTAAGTCTCTCAAGTGTGTGTGTGAAGAGTTACATAGCATCAGTCTCTTTGACCATTACAAGTAGACTCAAAAGGTGAAAATTAAACGTACAGACTGACTCAACCCTAAACCTATGCAATCCTGAACTTGGCTCCTTCTTGATCGTCCGATCTTCGATTCCTAAAAAGTTAGAAGCAACAAGTAGTCCAAGATAAACAATGTTTGTCAATCATCAAAATATAATACATAAAAAATAGGTTTGCAACAATTAGGAACACCACAACAATTACTCAAGGAAGACCAATTTAATTTGGAGTGATTGGATTTATCACCCAAAAAAAAAATTTAAAAAGCCTCTCCAACCGATTGATGAAAGAGATGGTAAGTTGAATAGTTTGGAGAATATATATGGGAAGAGAGAAAAACACACTCTTAATTAGAGTAAGTCTCCTCCCAAAAGATAGGAAATTAAATTCCAATGAAGCCAAATGATTATGCACAGCAGCAGGAATGTCTTCAAAAAGAAAAGTCTGTTTCATACCTTTATAAAGAGGATCACCCAAATACTTAATAGGTAAAAACTGTGTAAATCCAGTGATTCCTTGAATGCTGTTAATTCTATCTTGAAGCATAGAAAAATAAGTAATAAAACAACTTTTATTGTTATTAATAGAAAGACCACTGGAGATCTCAAAATTGAGCAAAAGTTGTCATAGACTTTAAATCATAAGTCTTCATTTTCAAGTACTATAATCACACATTTATAAGAAATTGAACAACTCAAATATAAATATCTCATCCAGCCATAAAATGTTAATGCTCAATATAGGATAAACTTAGACACTTCGCAGTCTCTCAAAACTATAGTACTCCATACTCCTTATTCTGTGGCCTCCTAAAAGAATTCATTAACCTTAGTCTAATTTCATTTAAAAATTCATGATATCTAAATCTTGCGTGAAACTTTAAAAATCTAAAAATATTTAAGCACTGCTTAAACCAAGAGTATTATCAAGAATTTATCTTCTGATATAATTAACCATAAGGGCATGGCGTTACGAGAAACTTGAAACTTTAGTTTAAAATAAAACATTTTTTTACCTCTCTATGTTAGGGGGAAACTCCTTAGGATGTATAAAATTTATAAAACCTACTTTTTTTTTTTTAAACATAGTTGAATTTCATTTCTATCATTCGAGATAATATGACATTCCCTATGTTATATTTATTTATAAAAATGAGAACTTTAATTCTAAATTAAGATCAATTATAGAATATCATTTATGTTTTTTTTGAGATGGTATTCTATTTTATATGGAACATTTTCTTATAAAAATATAAATTTTAAATCACATGATTTATTTTCCCACACACGACCACAATAAATTAAAACCCACCTAACTCTACCAACTACTCTTATTCATAAGTTCAAATCCTTACCTAACCCTCCACGATCACCAATTTTTTGCACTTAAAGTTCATTCCTAAAGAAAATCATTCTTCAAAAAAAAAAAATTCATTCAAATAAGCCCAAACTGTTGAATCCTTGGTTATAATTAACATTCATTCTACGAAGTTCCGCTATACCCTCACCCTCAACCATATCAAATCTTCAGACATTTAAATAAACAATAATAAAAAATTATGTCCTCCATTAATGCCACAAAAAATGCTTCCCACCACCATTAATAAACACAAGTATAACATATTTGGATAAATGAAACCACATATTAAATATATGGAGGGTGCATGAAAATTGAATTTAACCACTAACAAACTCAAAAGAAGAAGAGAAAACTTCTTCTTTATCATTTATAAATAAACAGTTAGTTATATCACTAAAAAAGTAGGAGGTCCTCAAAAATTAATAAGTGAAATAGAGCTATTAAATGATATCTAAACGAAAAAATGTTATAGTTGGAAAAGGACTTCTACCACTAGTATTCCCTGATGTTTTTGATAACAACAACTAGATATATTGTTATTATAAGATGAGGATACAAATACATTAAAAGCTAAGGGCTTGATAAAAGGGAATGACCTTGATCCTAGATAGTTGACAAAACTTTAGTGAAACTAGAAAAGGGGATATGCACTATAGAGGCATTGGTGATAAAGATGAAAATGGAAAGAAGTTTCAAAGAAAGAGAGAACATTGACTAACTCAAACCTTTAAGGATCCTAGTATTGAAAAATTAAGATTAGGTTAATGAATATAAATATGTTGCATGGCCTCGATAGTTTAATCAATAAGGCTAGTTCATCTCACTAGATCATCTCGATCTATTGACTAGTTGAACCTAATAGGTTCATGACATTTATAATATTAATCCAATAAGAGTACAACTAATTGGGTTTTTTTTTGAACTAATAATATTATCATTATTACTATTATTATTATATATATATATATTATGAGTACATCTATGTCGAATAAACATATTAAATTTAAATTTTAGATCTCTAATAATATATTAAACAAAATATATACAAGAATGTTGGTCTAAAGACATATTATACTAAGTTTAACAAGCCTTAGAGCCAGTCTAGAGGTTTGCTACAATAACAAGCTGACTTGTTAACCTAAACATAGTAGGTTAGGGATAATCAAGAGTTGACTATGGGACACCATATAAAATATATTATTCAGTTAAACTATCGAAAGTGTAGGATAAAATATATTGACATTTAATCAACTATAGGCTAAAAAGAGATAAATATTATTTAAGAATTAAAGTTTTCAATGTGAATTTTGGGTTACCATCACTATTTAAAAAAAAAATCACCACTACCACTCCTTGTAAATACCTTTCAAAAGTCCCTTTACAACAAAAAAAAAAATTATTATGGGGGAGAATGACATATATATAATTCTCATGACATTCTATTGAAATTAATATAATGAATAAATTTAAAATTTATTCGAAGCATTTCTCATCTGATAGAGGCTTGATGGTAAATCATAAGGTTTAGCTTTTCTACGCTGTTCAACTTGACTTGGCTGCCCAACTTCCTCACACATAGAACTTGTCAAATGAGTAGCCCGTTAACTCACCTCATTGGAAGTTACACAATGATGAATGTGAATTATGTTATTGTGCACTTAATACCTTGAAAGTCAAATAAAAAAATTTAAACATCTCAAAATTTTATGAATTCTCTTGTACTTTTTCCTTTTTATAAATCATTCATTTTAAAATGTTTGTCAAGAAAAAGAGTTTATCCTTCCTAAAAAGGATAGATATTATTTCTAATTTTCAGTAGTTACATTCAAATTGAACTTTTTTAATTACTAATGCCAACTCGGGCATTATATATTTTCTTAAAATTTAATCAAGTTATGAGATCATTGATAATGATGTGTTATATTACGATCAACTCAGGCCTATAAACATGTTATCATTACTAAGCCATCACGGGTGGTCAAAATTATTTTATTTCAAGCGAGTTGGCATAACAAGATTAGAAGAAACGACATCATATTAAAATGTAATTATCAAAAGATAAGATCTGTGCCATATTTTGATAATTACAAAGCATATTCATGATAAATAATATGAAATCTTTCATTAAGTAAATAAAAAGGGGGTTTTTTCTTCTCATTTCATAAGTAGTATTGTACACTATTTATTAATCGAATGTTGCATACAATGCTAGAGATCACAATGTTTGTTGTCATTACATAACATAACTTACCAAACGCAACATGAAATACATTTAATTCTATGTCGATGGTGCTTGAATTATAGGCTAGCTTTCCCATAAAACTTATTTAAGCCAACCTTCCCACAAAGTGAATACGGCATATATTAGATATTTAAGATGTGGTGCTTATATATGGAAGACTTTAGAAATAATAAGATAAGTAGTAAAGTATCTAAGTAATTTATATAGCTAGCGGAACCAAATAAAGCTTTTCTTTTCTTGGAGTAGTTAATCCGGCACCATCTTCCATGTCCATACCATCACAGGAAATGCCGCTCGGTAGCTTCCAATTGAAGCGATACACAAGATTTGCTAAAGCAAGCTCAATAATGGAAATTGCAAACTGTATTCCTGGACAAATTCTACGACCAGCACCAAATGGAATGTAGTGAAAATCATTACCTTTGTAGTCCACATCGTCACCTAAGAATCTCTCTGGCTTAAACTCTCGTGGATCTTTCCAATAATCTTCGTCTCTTCCAATGGCCCATGCATTGATGAGGACCCTAGTCTTCTTAGGAATGTTATATTCTTGTATTTGACAATCTTGCAATGACTCTCGAGGGAGAAGTAATGAAGCAGGTGGATGCAACCGAAGAACTTCCTTTATAACAGCCTTCATGTAGCTCAATTTGTCCAAGTACTCCTCCCTGACTTTTTCCTCTCCATGAGCTATTCGCCTCACTTCTCTTTGCACCTTTTCCATTACCATTGGATTTCGAATGAGTTCAACCATGCACCAATCGAGAAGAGCAAGGGATGTCTCGGTTCCAGCAACAAACATATCCTTTAAAGAACAAAGGGATGCCACCACGTTAGTTTCCCATAAGATGCAAGCCAGAAAAAAAAAAGAAAAATTAAGAATAACAAAAAAAACCTATATTGTTTGAGAATCTTGAATTAATATATGTGGACACTTCTCTCAGTTTTACAGACCGGAATGCAGGAATTGTGTTAATTAGCTAAATTTTCTCGTACTAATAGTTGATAAAAAGGATGAAAAAAAAATGTCCAATGACAAATTGTTATGCTGAAAAAAAGTCCAGGATTTTTGGAAAGCTGAAAATAGTTGCGACCTTCTTTTGATAACCAATTGTTTTGTAGAAAAATGTTCTGAATTTTTTAACAGCTGCAGTTGTTGTATTCATAAAAGAGCTGGTTTAAAATAAATACCAATAAAAGTGCCTTAATCTGCTCATTTGTGAGTACAAACGGCATGCTTGGATCTTTCTGCAACTGAAGCAGCACATCAATGAAATAAGTACTGCCTTCCGCCAATTGGGAAACATGTTCCTCAACAAACTCTCCAAGAAGAGCATCCCATTTCTTAGAATGCCTTCTAAGTTCCCATTCCAATCCAAAGAGCACATCAAGCCACCTTAACTGGGGAAAGTAGTCCTCCAGGAAAAATTTACCAAAGAAAATAGAGTTCATACGAATAAGTTCGCAAAGAAGCTTCCTTCTCTCTTCACTCAACGATGATCCCAAAACAGATTTGCATAAAACGTCGCTTGTCAATTTATTCAGGATATCAGACACGCACACAACACCATTGTTAGCTGAAGTCATGCGAGCAATTCTTTCGATCATCAATGATACCTCCTCCATACGCATTAAACTGAAGGACTGTATCATTTTTATGCTGAGGAGGTTGGTAACACAGATCTTTCTGGTCTGTCTCCAATACTCTCCGTAAGGAGCTAAGCCCATATCATTGTTGTTGTAGAGCAAAATCCTTGATGCCTTAAGTGAAGGCCGGCTTGCAAATACGAGATCATGAGTTCTCATGATCTCTCGAGCAGTAGAAGGTGATGAGACTACAAGAGTGGGTATGCTGCCTAGTTGAAGAAGCATGAGGGGTCCATGCTTCTTTGAAAGTTCGAAGAGCGATCGATGGGGTAACAAGCTGATTTGGTGCAAATTACCTATAAACGGAAGCCCAGGCGGTGAAGGAAGAAGCGGTATCTTCTTTGAGATTGATTTCCGTTTACTTCTGCCTGTCAGCAGGACGAACATAGTAATCAGGAGAAGCGCAACAAGCAGCGTTGGACCCATTATGAGCATGTCTAGCATAAAGGGATGATAATGTAAGTTCAAGAAGAAGTTCAGTTCAGTTTTAAACAAGAAAAATATATCCTATTTTGGACAGGGAAGTCAAAAATCATGAGCCAGCGTATTTTCGTCCCGTGTTCCTTACGCAATGCATAAAATTTGTTGAAAATTCACCAAATTTGTTTAACTTATATGGAAACAAATGACTGATTTTAGAAAAAGGTTTTCCAGTCCAGTTGTTGTCCAAGTGATTATGCGGACTTTTTTTTTTTTTTATAAAATTAGTCAAAGCAAACTTTCATTTTACTCTAAGGAAATAATTATAATAAATTTTAAAAAATTGAAAATTACAACTCAATAATGAGACGTAGAAATAAAATCTAGTTGCGACAAAAATTTAGTATTGCTCGAAATAAAAAAATGAGACAAATGAGAAATGGAGAAAATTTTAAATGTGGAATTAGAATAACAGGTGTTATATAATAAGCCAACAGATAAATTTCCAGCAGTTGATTATGTCCATGTGACCATTTGGGCATAGTTGATTGTAAAATTTAAAGCATCTCCATGCTCTAATAGGATTTATGATGGCACTTGCCCATGTCCATCACCACAATTTATATGCTCAACTCCCAAAACTTTTCTCCATTTTGTTTGGTTATATCAAAGCTTAGTCCCCTACTCGCATGGATAGCTCGAGCTTTTCCATTCTCTCCTCCACATCCCCATCTATCATGGGCTCGTGACACATACTTCACCATTTGCTACCGTCTTGCTGACAATAAATTGGAAAGTGCTCATTGCAACACACTTTCTCAACTCATCTTCCTTCTCCCTAACCTACATCACATCCATGATAACATGGTTCCTTTTTCATAAAAAGAAGTGGACAAAGGGGAAAAACAATAGTTGCTAGTTTCAGTGGGATATTCAATTGGTAGAAGACCATTTTATGTAAATTTTTATTCAACTATAGTTTATAAAATAAAAAAATATATAAATAAAACTTGTCTACAATCCTAGAGACTTTTCTTATATTTAAGAGAACTAAATTAGATTTTTTTTTACCTGGGTTCTAAATTCTCTATAAAGGCAAGCCTCCATAATTAATTACATATCTCAAGATAAAATGTTAAGAGAACATTAGAATAAATTGGTGGCTAAACATTCTTTTGATTTACAATGATGCTGACAAGGATTTGAAATCATGATTTATCAATAGGGTTTGGATAAAAAATAAATAGTTAATATACCTGTTATGATTTTAGGAAAAGCAAAAATTGGCATCTTAAAATGATAAATACCATAGAATTCTAGGAGCATAATGTTTATCTTGGCAAAATAAGATTTAACACCAAGTAACCAAGAAAAATTACATTTTCTTCTTTGAAAATCATATATATGCAACCAACAATCAAACACTCAATGTGTATATAAAAGAAATAATGAAAATGTCAATGTGAAAAGTGCTACTTAATATACAAGCCACAATTTATAGGAAAGCGAAAATGACCAAGCTCCACAAAGAACAAGCTCAAAATTATACACCAAAATTGATGCAAGATTATACAAAATGAAATTATTTATTTAGCCCTTCTTCATATTCGTTAGGCTATGATTGTCCTCCTAAGGAATTCAGAAAGAAATTATCTTCAAAAAAGGTTTATCCTTTTGGGCTTATTTACTTTATAATAAATATCTTTATTTAGAAGTTTCACAACTTTATACAATTATAACTCTTTACAAATTTATTTTTAAATATAAAATAAAAATACTCTATGTTGAAATAGTTGCAACTTAGTTTTTGAATTGATGATATAATTGCAACATGAATATTTTTTATGATTCCAAATAATATTGTTTTAATTACAATTTCTCCTAACATATTTTAGATGTATTATTTCATTGTTTGTGTGTACTAACATTTTAGGGAAATAATACTCTGGATTGTTGAAAACTTCAAATCAGATCAGTTTAAAAGAAAATTTTTCATTTTGGTTCAACTTAATCTTCAAAGAGGGTTTAAAATTTTTAAACTACCAATTCACCCCCCTCTTGGTTGCCTTGGGACATTAAATTAGGCTTAACAATCTAATTACTAGATTCAACAAGTGGTAACAGAGCATCGTTTCAAAATCATAAGTTTAAACTACTTTTTGATTAACGTAGATGACTATATTTTGAAACTGAAATACACCTAAGGGTTACTCTATCACTAGACCTCCACTGTTTGACAATATTTCTTTTGATTTTTGGAAAACATGCATGTCTACTTTCTTACAGTCACTTGATTATCGCATGTGGATACTAGTCCAGAAAGGTTACTCAAAACCAACTAGATTAATTGATGGAGTTAGGGTTAGAACACCTTATGCAGATTAGACTATTGAAGAACGTGACTTAGCAAAATTAAATGCCAAATGTTTAAATAGTTTCTTTTGTGCTTTAAAATCTGAAGACTACATGCGAGTTTTCACTTGCAAAAGCGGAAAGGACATATGGGATAGACATTGTATAACTTATGAAAGGACAAATGAGGTTAAGCAATCAAGACTCAATATCTTATTACATGACTATGAATTATTTCGCATGAAACCTAATGAATCTATTTCAGACATGTACACAAGATTCACTCAAATTGTCACTTCTTTGCATGCACTTGGTAGGAAATTAAATAATGCTGAAATGGTCAATAAGATTCTTCGTTGTTTACCTACTGCTTATGATGCTAAAATTACTGCAATTACAGAGTCTAAAGATCTGAACATTTATTCCACTGACAATCTTCTTGGTTCACTCATTGCTTATGAGCAAGGAGTAAGTTAAAGAAAGATTGATGCAGGTGAACCACGAAAGGATAAGAATATTGCACTAAATATGTAAGAGTCAGAAAGTGAACACTCACAACCTGAGGATGAAGATGATATTGCATTGATGACTAGACAATTCAGAAGCTTTTTAAAGAGGAAGCAGAAGAGACGTCAGCAATGGAATAGAGGTGAGTATAACAGAATGGCAAGATTTCTAATGAAGTGATTTGTTATGAATGCAGGAAACCAGGTCATATAAAGACTGATTGTCCAAAACTCAAAGCCACTTCTAGCAAGGAGAAGGTAGAGGAGAAACCAATGGTAAAGAAGGGTAAGAAGAAGTTTCAAAGAGCTTTCTGGGCGGACTCAGCTTCAGACTCATCTAAGACTGAAAAAGAAGAAGAAGTCACCAACCTTTGCTTGATGGCAGATAATGTTGAACAATAAGATCAAGAAGAGGTATGTGATTTAACCTATGATAAATTATTTGAAGTTTCTGCACACATGCATGATGCATATAGGAAAATGAAAAAGATGCATGCTAGTTTAGGTTTAAAATTGGAAGAGCTTAATAAGGAATACGAAATCCTTAGGAAAGATCATGCTTTAATAGATAACAACCACATGAAACTACTTGATGAATATGATGACTTGAATACAAATTTTGAGAATTTAAAAGCATCCTATGCTGAACTTGAAAAAGAATTTAAGAATTTTAAGGATGAATCTGAGAGCAAGACATATAGAATCAATTATACCAATCGAATCTTGGAATATATGAATTCATTTTACAAACTCACAATAAGAGCTCTCAAGAATAATAGGAACTCCCCTAAACTTGAAGATTTTACAAATCCTAAATATTATCCTAAATTCATGAAATTCCTTTGAAGACAATCATATGAAAGAAAACATAGGAATATTTTTCCTAATGTTAAATGTAATAATTATGGATTTTTTGGACATATATCTCACACCTGCACTTTAAAGATGAAAACTAATTTGGTGTGGAGAACTAAGATGCATAAACCTAGACATATCATACATGCATCTAATTATAAATTTTATAAAGGTGAACCCAAACTTCTCAGGTCTAATATTTGAGAATTTTGCAGGTGTATTCTCACACAAGACCTCGTGAGAATATATGGTACCTGGATAGCGGATGTTCAAAGCATATGACTGGAGATACTGCTCAATTCATAACGCTGGAAGCCAGGAATGGAGCCAAGGTAACACTTGGAGATAATACCACAAAGAAAGTGGTTGGATCAGGTATGATTAGAAATTTGAAAAACTTTTTCATAGATAATGTGTTATTAGTTGAAGGCTTAAAATATAATCTGTTAAGCATAAGTCAGCTATGTGATAAGGGCTACAATGTAAAATTTTTACCTACTAGCTGCATAATAAGCCTAAATGAGAAAATTGTTTTAAATGGAAAAAGGGTAAACAATGTCTACATGCTAGATTTAAATTGTATTCAATCTCCTACTGCTTTTTGTTTGAAAACTGTTTCTGATGAATCATGGCTTTGACATAGGAGACTTTGTCATTCTAGTAGAATTACCCAAAAGAATTTGGTGAGAGGTATACCTAAACTAGACTTTACTCAGGACCATCTATGTGATGCATGTCAATTAGGAAAACAAGTGAGGTCCTCTTTTAAGTCCAATAAAGATTTTAGAACCAATAAACCTTTAGAAATTCTATACATGGATCTTTTTGGGCAAGTAGGAACTGTAAGTCTAGGAGGGAAGGTATATGGATTTGTTATAGTGGATGATTTTTCAAGATTCACCTGAGTTAGATTTTTTTTTTCATAAGAGTGAATCATTTAAGGAATTCAAAAATTTTTCAACTTGGATTCAAAGAAAACTAGGATTTGAAATAATTTCTATACAAAGTGATCATGGATGAGAATTTGAAAATGAAAGATTTGAAAATTTCTGTAAAGAAAAGGGGATTGATCACAATTTTTCTGCACCTAGAACCCCTCAACAAAATGGGATAGTTGAAAGGAAAAATAGAACATTAATAAAAGACGAGCAATGTTAGCAGAATACTTACTTCCTAGATATTTTTGGGCTGAGGCGGTTAGCACTGCATGTTATGTTCTTAATAGGGTAAATGTGAGATCAAATTTGAATAAAACACCCTCTGAGTTGCTAAAAGGTAGAACACCTAATTTTTCTCATTTGCATGTATTTGGTTGCAAGGTGTTCATATATAATAATGGAAAATCTGCCTTAGAAAAATTTGATCCAAAATCAGATGAAAGAATTTTTGTTGGATATTTAAGTGTTGGAAAATCTTATAGGATATTCAACAAAAGAACTATAGTCATTGAAGAAACCACACATGTTGTATTTGATGAAAGTGGAAATTTAGAAGAGCCAAATGCTGTTGAAGAAGAAATTGAAGAAAACTCCAAAAAGATTGATAGATTAAATTTAGAAGAAAATGTGAAAGAAAATTTGGAAAGAGAAAACCCATTGCCTAGAGATTTGAGATTTTCTAAAAACCACCCAAAGGAATTGATTATAGGTGAACCAAGTGAGGGTGTTAGAACTAGGCGTGGATTAAATAAGGAAGTCAATCATTCAGCCTTTATTTAAACTATTGAACCCACTAACATTGATCAAGCACTTTCTGATGAATTTTGGATATTGGCCATGCAAGAAGAGTTAAATCAATTTGTAAGAAATAAAGTTTGGAAATTAACTACAAGGCCAAAAGATCAAAGTGTTGTTGGAACCAAGTGGGTTTTCAAAAATAAAATGAATGACTCAGGAGTAGTCATTAGAAATAAGGCTAGATTAGTTGCTAAGGGGTATAATCAAATTAAAGGAATTGATTTTGAGGAGACTTTTGCCCCTGTAGCAAGACTTGAAGCAATTAGAGTTTTACTTGCCTTTGCCAGTTTTAAATGTTTTAAATTGTTTCAAATGGATGTAAAAAGTGTCTTTTTGAAGAAAATGTTTTTGTAGAACAACCTCCAGGTTTTAAAAATTCAAAATTTCCAAATCATATTTTCAAGTTAAAAAAGACATTATATGGATTTAAACAGGCACCTAGGGCTTGGTATGAGAGGTAAAGCACCTTCCTACTTGAAAGATCTTTTGAAAAAGGAAGTGTGGATACAACTCTTTTTTTAAGGAAAATTGGAAAGGATATACTTATTGTTCAAATTTATGTGGATGACATCATCTTTGGATCTTCAAATAAAAATCTTTGTGATGATTTTTCTAAAACAATGAGTAGTGAATTTGAAATGAGTTTAATGGGAGATTTAAATTACTTTCTAGGATTTAGCATTAAGCAACTTGAGAAAGGTACATTTTTTAGTCAAACTAAATATATTAAGGACATTCTCAAAAAATATGAAATGGACAATGCTAAACCTGTTAGTACACTATGAGTTCCTCAGTTCAGTTAGATAAGGACCTTAAGAGAAAATCTGTTGATCAAAAGAAATTTAAAGGGATAATTGGATCTTTACTTTACTTGACTGCTAGCCGACCAGATATTATGTTCAGTGTTTGCTTATGTGCTAGATTTCAATCAGATCCAAAAGAATCACATTTGACAGCAGTGAAAAGGATTTTAAGATATTTACTAGGAACTCAAAACTTAGGGATTTAGTATCCTAAGTTTAGCTCTTCATTTGAAATTATTGGTTACTCAGATTCTGACTTTACAGGCTGTAGAGTGGATAAGAAAAGCACTTCTGGAACATGTCAATTCATTGGAAATTCATTAGTTTCATGGTCTAGTAGAAAACAAAATTCAGTGGCACTATCTACTACAGAAGCAGAATACATTGCATTAGGAAGTTGTGTGGCACAAGTACTTTGGTTAAAACAACAATTGATTGATTTAGGATTAACTATAGGCACTATTCCAATTTATTGTGACAATACTAGTGCTATTTGCATTTCCAAAAATCCTATTCAACATTCTAGAACCAAACACTTTGATATAAGGTATCATTTCATAAGGGATCATGTGTCTAAGGGAGAAATTGAACTCATACATGTTTCAACTGAAAATCAACTTGCAGACATTTTTACAAAACCTTTAGCCTTTGATACCTTCAGTACTTTAAGAACAAGGCTTGGTGTTATTGATTTGAATGCCTAAACAAAATGTCTTTGCAACATTGATATTTGTTTTGTTTTGTTTTTGTTTTTGTGAAATTTTATGTGTTTTGAATGAATTTGTTTTTAGGTATATGGTTTTGTTTTATGTTTTCTGTGTTTTTGAATGATTAGTTTGATTTTCTTAAATTAAAAAATCAAAATTCAAAAATTGGAGGAAATCGTCCGGGACGAATTTGTTTCGTACTAGACGATGTGTGAAAGAATAGTTTGCGTGAATTTTAACCATTTTGAGAGCAGTTTTTTTTAATTAGGTCGTCTGTACGATCTGACGATCGTCGAGGACGAAAAAATGTTTTTCTCAAATGTCGAGACGATTGAATGCAGCGGTTGAGTGGATAAGAAAGTTTTAAATATGGAATTTGTCTGTACGAATTTTTGGTTCGTCCAGACGAACAGATGTCGTTTCATTGTAGGGGACGGTTTTCAAGAGATATTAAAACAAGTTACTTTTTGATCGTCTACACGTAATAATTTCGTCTGTACGATCGGTCAAGTCAAAAAGTCTGTACGAAGGGACACATCGTATGTTGTGTTGATTACAAAAAGTCGTTGTATTTAGGACGAATTTGATCGTCTGTACGAAAAATTTTCGTCCAGACGAACAATGATTTTTCGTCCAGGATGAAGGTTTTCGTCCAGGACGAACGTATCATTTTTCTTTAAATATGAAGGCTTTCTAACTTAACAATCACACTTCCAAACTTCACTTTCAATCCCTTTCTACTTCAAATTGACAATGGTCTCCTCAAGCAAGAGACAAAAGGTGTTGGTAAAGAAATCCAATAGGAATGCCTCAGAAAACTTCCTGTCTAAGGCGAATGAGGTATCCTTTCCTCGTTTTGCATCCGCAAAAATAACTCCCTCTCGCATTTTAATCCAAAGCGAGTTAAATTTTAAGGTAATGCACCTTTTTGCCTCAACCCAATTTTATTTCATACTTTCTCTCGTCCACTTCTACAACAAGCAAACCTACCACTATTTCCTAGCAAATATGTGTTTTAATTCCGACCACTCTTCCATAAGTTCTTATGTCTTCAAGCAAAAAATTGAAATCACCAAGCACGACCTTGGTGCCTTTTTGAACTTAAGAACTGAGGGATATAGAGCCCACACCCTAATGTCAGAAACCACTTTCAAATGGTATCATGTCAATAGGGTAATTAGAGAAAATGGTCTTGACTGTCATGTCGCTAGAGTATCTGGTATGACCAAAAATGCCCGAATCATCCAGCATATCCTTCGATCCTCAATCATTCCTAAAGCTGGTGATAGGATTAATATCACTCCTCTCCTTTCTGCTCTAAACTTTTTGATTATGGAATGTCATCCTATTGACGAAGCCCAACTTATCATAGATCATATCTATGGGCTTTCAGAAATAGGACATGCATAACAGAAGAGAAAAAGGAACATCTCATTAGGATACTTAGTCATATACATATTGGAAAAGAAATACAACTTAGTGCATCCTGATGAAGAATATGAAGAGCCAGTATACTATAATGATAGTTCCTTCAGATTGCTTTTCAAGGAGGAAAAAGGAAAAGCACATGCTAGTGCTTTAGAAGAGGAATAAGAAGGAGAGCAAACTTCTGCACCTCAGTCAGATTATCAGAATCTGATTGAAATATTTGATAGATTAGAGACTCATGTTGATCAAAGGTTTGATTAATTTGATGCTCAACTTAAGCAGCAACAACAAGACATTGGTAACATTAGAGTTGAAGTACATGAAATTAATACCAATGTAATGTTGATAGTCTCCTACTTCAACCTTTTTGGCGGCATTCCTCCTCCTCCTCCAGAACAGTAGAGATGAATTTCTTTGTGTTTGTTGTATTTGTTTTTTATGTTTTGTTGTGTTATTTTTTTTTTTTTATGTTAAGTGGTTATTTTTATGTTTGTTTTTTCTTTTAAGTTCAGAGTATTTTCTTACTTGTTTTTAGATATTATGAAATGTGTAATCCTTTCATTAATATCAATGGATGTTGTACTTGTTTCAAATTTGATTTGTTTTTGGAATGTGGTTAATTTTTATGAATTTCATTAGTATTATTTAATCTTCATAGTGCTTAAATTAGATTGTAATTTGAGATTATCTATATTAGAAAATCTAGTCTTTCTATATTTAAAAGTTGTTTATAACTTGTTGTAATTAGAACTTTTAAATTCAAGTCTATTCATTTAGACTACATAAAAGTTAATATTATTATTGCAATTTAGATGTTTTCTTATTTTGTATTTCTATGCTCAAGTGATATTTATGTACTTAGAAATATTTTAAATTTTAGATTATTGATTTTGAAAAAGAATTGGTCTCAATTACTCTTGAAAATTGTATAAATACTACAAAAATCAAAAGGAATGCGCAAAGATTTGCAATGTGAAAAAGAGGCACAAAATAAGCCCAACAAAGAAAAAAATGCACAAAAATGTGCCCCAAAAATTTTGAAAAAGATGTGCAAAGCGCCACATGTGGTAATTCTCTTCTTTCCAAATTCTTTCAATCTCTTAATTCAAATTGATCTTATGTTCATTTATAATCCATTGAAATTTGAAATATAAATTTTTTTTACATCTCTCTTGTAATGATTTTCTATATTCGAATGTCTAAATTGAATCATGTTTTGAAAAATTCTACTTACGTACAATGTTATATCACTTCTTAAATTTTATGAATTTCTATGATTGACCTAACGTTTTTAGTTTAAAATTGCATACCTTATGTCAATCACCATTTAGATTAAATTTTCAAATGAATTTCATATAATTACTTACATTTCTCGTCTATTTCTTCTTCACTTTTTGTTGTTGTCAATAAGGGGGAGAAATTATTGTGTTTGTGTTGGTATTGATTTGTTTTGTTTTGATTATTCTGTTTGCATTTTGCTTTTGTGTGTTTGACTTTGTGATTGTTTGTGTTAGAAATTTTTGAGAAACAAAAATATTGTTCTTTGCTTCAAAATGCCTCCTTATTTTCATGTATTCGTCAATTCAGGGGGAGTTTAGGAGATAGGATATTTGTTTAAATTGAAACCATACAAACAATAATTGTTTTGCCATCATCAAAAAGGGGGAGATTGTTAGAATAGTTGCTATTTGAATGCTTTACTTTTTTGCAACTTATGTAGTTTTGATGATTCCAAACATTATTGTTCAAATGTGTAGTTATCTCCTAACAATTTTAGAAGATTTGTATTTGCTCTTGTGTGTACTAACATTTTAGGAAAATCAGACTCCAAACTACGAAAATTTCAAATCAAATTCAACATGAGATACTTTGTTAATTTGAAACTTGCATTTTTCTTTTAATTAAATTTGAAAGGGAGTGATTGTAATTGAGTGAATAAAAACATACACACACACATAAGGAGATCATAAAAATTTTATACTGATCGTACGGGACGATATCCGATCGTACTGGACGATCAGACAGTTATATCCTATAGAGCATATGGAACGAATAGGAACTTGCTCAAAAATTTTTTTCTAAGTCCTATTAGTCCAGGATGAAATTAATCATCGTCTAGGACGATTGGTTCACTGTAAAATTTTCGTCCAAATGAATTTTATCTTCGTCCGTGGCAACTTGTCCTCTGGAAAAATTTCGTCCAGACAAAATTAAAAATCGTCCAGGATGATCGGGTCTCTAGAAAAAATTTTTCTAGATGAATAGAAATTATCGTCCTTGGCGATTGGTCCTCTAGAAAATTTTTGTCCAGCCGAACTTAAGAATTGTCCAAGACGATCGGTTCTCTGTAAAAATTTTATCCTGACGAACATATTCTCGTCCAAACGATTAACCGACTTAGAACAGTTTTCAGCAGTTTCTAGAACTGACCTTGAAATAACCGTTCGTACTGGACGAACCTAATTCATCCAGGACGATCAGCTGTACGAAGACATTTTGTACACATATTCAAATAGGGTCATTTCAGATCTTTTAAGTAAAATTGTCCAGGACGATCCACGATCGTACAGGATGATCTACTGCGTACAGAATTGAAAACTTGCAGTTTTTGGGCGGGTTTTCTCGTCTTTTATATAAATAGTCCAAATTAGACTGCCACCCAATCTTTTTTTCATTTGATCTTCGTGCCTCTTGAGAGAATAGCCAAGTAGAGAGTGGAAGAGAGCATTCAAGGGAGGATTCCTACCACTGGTGCGAGAAGGCTTCACTTGGATTTCAAAGGTAAGAGTCTCTACTTGTGAATTTGGATTACTTCACTCTTTTCCTTCTTCCTTCTAAATTCTTGTGAGAAGATCAGTTAAGGAGATCCAGTTCTTTGCCGACACTTGGAGAGTGTGAACAGCCGAAGGGTTCTCTGCCTACACTTGGAGAGTGTGAACAGCCGTAGGGTTCTCTGCCCACACTAGGAGAGTGTAAAAGGACGGACGGTTCTCTGCCAACACTGGGATTATATAAAAGGACGACGGTTCCCTGTCAACACTGTGGATTATATAAAAGGATGATGGTTCTCTGCCAACACTGGAGATTGTGTAAAAGGACGATGGTTCTCTGCCAGCACTGGGGATTGTGTAAGAGGATGACGGTTCTCTGCCGCACCGGGTAGTGGTGAAAAGAGTGTGTTGTAAGGCTTCTCCGCCTTGCTGTGGGTTCAAAAGAAGAGTCACTATTGGTTTTAGTGCAATACTCAGAGGGTGCCTCTGAGGAGTGGATGTAGGTCTGGTTATAGACCGAACCAATATAAATCTGGTATCATTTACAGTTTTATTTTTGTTTCCGCATTTTATTTTAATTTTTAACAACTCTGTGGTTGAAAAATATTTTCTAGAAAAACTTTAAAAGAAAAATTTTCATTTTGGTTCAACTTAATCTTCAAAGAAGGTTTAAAATTTTTAAACTACCAATTCACCCCCCTCTTGGTAGCCTTGGGACATTAACTTAGGCTTAACAACCTAATTACTAGATTCAACACTATGTTCCTTCTTTAACAAGCTTATTTCTAAGATTATCTCCAAGAGATTAGAAAGTGTTCTTCCTAGAATTATATCTTGTAATCAAACTGGTTTTGTTAAAGATAGGAGTATTTTCGATAATGTTCTCTTGACCCAAGAACTTGCTCATGATATTAATACCAAGGTTAAAGGTGGTAATATTATCTTAAAATTGGATATTTCTAAAGCTTATGACAACCTGAACTGGATGGTGCTCTCTTTATTTGGTTGTAGTGATTCGTTTATCATGCTTATTAAGAATAGTATTGATAACTGTTACTTTTTTGTTATTATTAATGGTAGAACTCATGGTTTTTTCAAATCCTCTAAAGGCTTAAGGCAAGGTGATAATATTTCCCCCGCTCTTTTCATTATTGCAATGGAATATTTTTCTAGGAGTAATGAAGACTTACACTTAAGAAACACTAAGCTCAATTTTCGCACTATTAGAGTTGTCGATTTCTCATCTTAGTTTTGCTGATGATTTCATTATTTTTCCAATGGCTTGATAAACAACATTAAAATTTTGAGCAATTTTATCCTGCAATTTCATGATTATAGTGGTTTGTCTATTAATAAGGAGAAAAGCAATTTTATCGTTGGTAAGTCTATTAATAGAAATAGAATTACTGCTATTCAAAGAATTTGTGGCTTTCAATCCAAATCTTTACCTACTAAGTACTTGGGCACTCCAATTTTTAACTGTAAAAGAGAAGCCATCTTTTTGAAGATATTTTTACTTGTATTCAAAAGAAATTAACCCACTGGTCCTCTAATTTTCTATCTTTTGGTGGTAGATTGACTCTTATCAAATATGTGTTGAACTCTATCCCTATTTACTTATTTCACAGGCTTCAACCGACTGCCACCATCTGTCTTAGAATTGAAAGAATGATAAATAAGTTTTCTTGGGTCTCCAAGCTTAATATGAATGGCATTCATTGGGTCTCGTGGAGAAATATGTGTGGCATTTATAATGCAGGTAGTTTAGGTTGCAAAAATATCCTCGATATGGCTCAAGCTTTTTCCCACAAGCTTTGGTTTTCCTTTAGATCTAAAGTTAGTTTATGGGCTCGCTTTATGTATGCTAAATATTGCAAAGATTCTCATCCCTTACTTGCGGTTTATAAAGATTCTGATTCTTTGATCTGGAAAGACTTTGCAAAATCAAGTGGGAGGCCGATCAATTCATTAAATGGAATATTGACAAAGGTAACGTTTTCTTTTGGCAAGATAATTGGCTTGGGTCTTATTCTAATGATAATTTTTTAAATACTGCATCTATGGAGACTACCAATGTTTCTTATTTTATTGATAATGGTTGTTGGAATGTTACTAAATTTTGGAGGTTATTCCTTCATTTGTTGTTGACAACATTTTGATGATTCCTTTAGACTTGACTTGCAAGGATAAAATTAAGTTTTCTCTGTCTTCTTCAGGTCTTTCTCAAATGAAAAAAAGTGTGGGATACCTATAGATCTAAGTATAACTACTCTCTTATCTACTCTTCTTTATGGAACAATAACATCCCTATTTCTTACTCCATATTAGCGTGGAGATGTCTTAAAGGTTTTATTACTGTTAACACTTTAATGCATAAGAAAGGTTTTAGTTTCCCTTCCAAATGCTATATAACATCGAAAGTGTGAATCACCTTTTTGTGAATGGGGAAATTGATAAGAAGGTTTGGCATCATTTCACTAATTTGGCCAATCTGAGTCATGTGGACCTTCATACTGATCTTACTTCTTTACTTAAAGGGTGGATGAATGCTTCTAAAGGTTACATTTTAAACTTAATTCCTGATCTTATTTTATGGTTCATTTGGAAAGCTAGAAATGAAGATAAGCATAACAATATTAAAATGGATGTTAACCATATTATTTCTAATATTATTCACAAAGTGGTGCAACTCTCTTCATGTAAGTTGCTTTCTTCTAAAAATTTAACCCATTGTAGAAATTTAGCTGATATGCTGGGTATCCCTAAGGGTGAAAATGTTAATAGGCTAAGTGACAGATTTGTCATTTGGAGGAAGCCTATTTTACCTTCTATTAAACTTAATTCGGATGGCTCTGTGAGGAACTCTATTGCTTAGGCTGGGGGTATTATTCGGGATTATCAGGGTGTGGTGCTTGCTGCTTTTGTAAGCCCTTCGCAGCCTTGCACTGTCCTTACTGCTGAACTATTTGGGTCATTTTTTGGTATTGATATTTGCAATAAAATGGGTTTTATTAATGTGTGGATTTAGGTTGATGCTCAACTGGTGGTTCAGATGTTAAACAACCAGGACCTGGTTAACCCTCATAATTTATGTTTGCTTAGGAAGATTAATATGTCTCTTTCTAACATCAATTACACTATATCTCACATTTTCAGGGAAGATAATGCTTTTGCTGACTGGTTGGCTAATTTGGGGTGTCAGATAGACGATTATATGGATTTGAATATTAGCAATTTAGATCCGATTTTGAAAGGCATGATTAACCTTGATAAAATTGCTCTCCCTTATATTAGACATGTTGAATTTCTCTGCTTATCTGTACTTTGGTTGCTCTGTTTTGGTTCCTGGGAGGAGCTTGATTTGTTGTTTTATTTTTTATGCTCATTCATGCTTCAGGTTGCCCTTTCATGGTTTTCTGGCTAATTGTTGTTACCTGTTTAGTAGAGATTTTTCATATGGTGTGCTGGGTACCAAATTTTGGTGTTATTATGGCTACGATAGTATGTTTAAGCATTGGGTTTGGATCTACAAAGGTTTTTTTAACTGCTGTTGTTGTCTGTTTCTGGTCTATGCTAATGAGATTTGGACCATTTTGCCTTATCTTGGGAAATTGGATCTGATTAGCGGGAACTATGTCGTATTTTTTCAATTATGCAATTACTTACTCTGGTACTTCTCTTTTAACATTATTGCTAGTCAGAGCTTTTTTGAAGGGAAATATGTGATCTGCTATGTTTGGTTTTTATGCTGGTATGGTTGTATTAGGAGATCATTTTTTGGTGTGATGATCTGTTTGAAAAAGAGTTTTACTCATGCTTGTCATAATATTTTTTGGTGTAACCGAGTCACTAATGGTATCTTAGCGTTTGTTACCAACTCTTTTTCTAACACTATTTTTTGGAGAAAACCTTGCAGGTTTTTTAACGATATTCGTGTGAGCTTCAACGACCGCAAGGTATTCTTACTTTGCTTTTCATTTTTCTTTTCATGTTATTTTCAATTTTTTTGCAGGAAGAATGTGCTAAAGGGGATATTACCGCTCTTCCTTTTTTGGGTGCTATCGTCTCACAGCCTGAGCTTTGTCTTAGGGTCTTTTTGTAATCATAGTATAAGGATCCACCGGCTCTTATGTCTTTCATTTTACTTTTTGATTGTAGCTCTTTGGAGCATTAGCGAGCTGGAGGAGCCTTCTAAGGATTCTGTAACGAACTTTTTGGTAATTAACGCGTAGGCCCCATAAGTGGGTTTTAACCCAAAAGAAAAAGAAAAAGAAAAAAAGTCTATATTTTTATATTTATTGAGTCTGAGAGAGTGTGATTGTAATTGAGTAACTTTATACACACATATCGGGGGAGTGATTTAAATTTGTAATTTTTTAAAAAAATTGTACTGTATGAACTTACTTAGTACAAGACAGTTTGTTCAGTTATTTTCCCTTTTGAGTAGTCAAACAAACAGAAGGTAGAAAACTTTTTTAAGTATGGATCGTACTTTATGATATCCCATTTATACGTACGCTGTCTAGTGTACGAGATGGACGTATCCCTTTTCATCTCAACGAACTTGAAACTTTTCTGAACGGTTCGTACCGTATGTCATCGTACGTACGTCGTCTAGTGTATGAGTTGGACGAATCCCTTTTCGTCCCGACAAACTTGATAATTTTCTGAACAGTTTGTATTGTGTGACATCGTCATCGAACGTACTCCGTGCAGTGTACGAGTTGGATGGGTTACTTTTCATCCCGATGAACTTAAAGTTTTCTGAACTAATCATACCATACGATGTCGTCATCGTACGTACGCCATTAAGAGTAAGAAAATATGGTGTCCCTCTTCTTCCTGATGAAGATGAAAAATCTTCTAACTGTTTATACAGTTTGAACTTGGTTTGTACTGATGTTCATCATGTATGAAATCATTTCATACAGATTCACAACAAGTTCGAATGTTACAATTTTTCACTACGTACGAACATACAATCATACTTTACAATTGTATATGCTCAAAATTAAAAATTTTAAATTTATGGATGGTTTTTCGTATCTTACATATAAATGATCTTTTAAAACTGAATTGTAAAGGGTTCTTGTTCATCATTTTTTAAGAGCAAGTGAAAGAGTGTATATGGGAGAGTGTTTGAGAGAGATTTTTTGCAAGAGAAGTGTGAAGGGTTCACAAGGTTACTCAAAGGTAATGATCTTTTTGTGTTTTTAGTTTTACTCTTCCTTTCTTCTTTCCAATCTCTTGAGGGAAAGATCTTTGAAGTAAGACGACGTTACTCTACAGACACTAGGAGGGTCTGAACAGACGATGGTAGTCTACCTACACTTGGAGGGTGTAAACAGACGATGGTAATCTGCTGACACTTGGAGGGTGTGAAAGGTTGATTGTACTCTACTGACACTTGGAGGAAATAAAAGGATGATGGTACTCTGCCGACACTTGGAGGGTGTGAACAGATGATGGTTCTCTACTGCACTAGGGATTGGTGGAATAGAGTTTGTGTAAAGGCTTTTCCGCCATACTATGGGGGCAAAAGGAGAGTCACTTTGGTAGTAGTGTAATACCTGAAGAGGGAGTCTTCAAAAAGTGGATGTAGATCGTGTTTACTGAACCACTATAATCTGTCTTTTAATTTTTGCATTTATTTACTGCACTTTGATATTTGTGGTTGAATTTTTTTTTCAAAAATAGAATAATTTTTGGAAATTAATTAAAATGGTTTTCTATAAAAAATTCATGAAAAATGTTAAATTACCAATTCACCCACCTCTTGGTTAGCCTTGGGACAATAGCTTAGGTTTAACAACCTATACGGAATAAACACTCTACACATGCAGGTATTAGTATACTTATAGTGCATTTATCTAATATCATATACATGTCAGAACACTTAGTGTAGGAAATTTAAAACTGACATCAGAATATTATTCCATAATCAATAAAGTGAAGGAAAAGTAAATAAACACGCCACAAAACTCTTCCACTATTTAAGCTAGAGTTGGTTGTAATATCAAAAAATTCTATGTGTGTGCTAAGTTTTGTTGTTTAGTTATGCCATAAATGGATTAAAGTTTGAATTATCACAAATTAAATTGATGTGTTACAAGCTTTAACTATTTAGTTAAAATTAAAATTTTAAATTTATTAATGCCTTTTATTTATTTAAGTTTTATTATTAGCTTTAGGTTTTGAACAACTATCTTAATTAGCAACTTCAACCAATTTTAAGTTATTAATTAACAATTTCTAGGCTCTAAGAATGAATGCATTGGTTTAATTCCAAAGGAATTAGAAACACCTAAAGCTAAATTTGCTTAATTATTTTTTAATATTTATTTATTTTATTTAATTGATTTAAATGATTTACTAAATTTATTTAATTGAGTTTTATTTAAAGATTTGTTTTAATTGAATTAAGATATCTAGATATTTATTTACATATTTCTAAATTTTAATTTTATTTGTTTAATTTTAATAATTTTAAATTTTTTTAAGTTTTTTTTTATTTCAAATTCAATTTCTTAATTTATTTAAGTTGGATTTATTTAAATTTAAATTTATATAAAAAATTAATTTAATTATTACTTTCTTATATCTAATTTAATTCTTATTTATTTATTATTTTTTACTTTTCATTTATTTCTGTCATAAAATATTTATCTAATTTAGATTATTTAATTAAATTTATGAATCATTTTTTAAACCTTTTATGACACACACACACACACACACACACACACACACACACACACACACACACACACATATATATATATATAGTATTTATTATTTCTTTTTATTTACATATTTATATAATTTATTTAATTATTTAAATTAGATCACTATTTGAATTTTTATTTAAAATCGAAATTTAATTTTTTTTTTATATTCAACTATTTCCTTATAATTTAATACATTTTATTTTTTTATTAGTTTCATTTATTTTATCATAAAATTTTAAGGTTTACTAGTTATTTAAATGTTTATTTAATAAAAGAGTTTATGTATTTTGATTTTTATACCCAATGATGTCCAAATATCATGGAATTTCCACCATAAATCATAATAACCTAAAATGAAACTCTTGAAAAATTTGAATCATTTTGATTTATATTTTACTTTTGATGATTTTGTTTATTATTAATTTAAGTTTTTTTTTTGTTATTATAACTATTTAAAGGAATTTCTAATAGGAATTTTGTTTTTTCTTAACTGTACTTTTTATTTTATAATGAGTGGACTTATTTCTATTTTTATTTTAAATATTTTTTAATGATTTATTAGTATTTCTTTTTTTTAGATAAAACTCAATAACAAACTTATGGGTTAATTAAAAAAAAGAAGGTTGCAAGTTTTTGGGAAGATTTTTAGCTCGCAACTACTCGGAAGAGCTACAGAATAAGTAAAAAGAAAACCTAAGAGTCGAAAGTCCCCTTGAAGAACCAATACAAAAAAAATCATAGTAAAATTCAAGGTCAACTAAGAGCCTGCACCCAAATGAAAGAGATCCAAAATTAATAATCAACCCAATCTTAATTCAAAAGAAATTTCCTACAAAAAATTGTAGCATGCAATGTACCTGTAAAATGGTATATTTGCAAAGGCAAGAGATAAAACATAAAGGAATAAATGCAAAGGTAAATAGCAATGTTAAGGGAGCACAATTTATATCTATAATCACCTTACACCGGGTAGAACTAAGAAGTATAACATCAGTATACTATAAGGCACAAATGAGAAAAATAGTGTGAAGGATATCACTAATAAAATCACAATTAACAAGAATATAGGTAATCTAATTAAACGTAGTAACATTTCTGAACATCCCCGTCCACTTCATAAAAGAATGAATATCCAGAGCAACAACAAACCCTAGTAGCAACCACACGATAAGGTAGACAAAAAATAATCCAGCTAAATTGGCCAAGAAGACTAGACAACCCAAAATTAGCAAACTGAGGAGAGAGTTCGCACATAGAAAAAACAACAACATCACAATTACCATAATAAAATCAAGTAGCACAGTATCAGACAACTATATGATAAAAGGCTTAGAAACGACCCAGGAATCCATAATAAATCCAATGTAGAAATGATGTGAACTAATCAAGCACAATAATTAGCCCCAAGCTAAAATCAAACAAGAGAAAACCACAATTTTTTTAAAGTGTGTCAGCCTGTAATAGGGAAGGGTGAGATGAAAAGTAACTTGATTATCTGTAATTTCTATCCCAATGAAAACTATCCTCCATAGCTTAATTACAATATAACCATGGAGATAAAAATAGAAAAGGTTGTCCATCCAAATAAAAAGCCAAGCTAGCAACATCAGATAATAAAATGGAAATAATAACACAAAAGCGCCAATCACTAAGCAAATATAAGCAAAGAGACTTAACCCAAGTCACAACAGAGGTGTGAAATAAACTATAATAGGTTGGGTAAACAAGCTCAGGAATGTGGTATCTACTAAATATCATGCAAATAACTTAAATGCTACTTGAAATCTATCAAAAATTGATCTAATAATAGTAGGAGGAAATTATAGTGAGGGAAAGCACTATCTTAGTAAAATAAGCAACAAAGGGTAACTAACCAAACCAAAATTAACTCAGAGATTTTAATAATAGAGAAACAAAAAAATTTTACAACTAGATAGTTCACCACCACCTAATACTTCTTATAAGAAGAACAAAGAAGCATTAGATTAAAGATCAGAAAACTAATACTAGCACACACAAGGAAATTTGTACAACAACAAGACACAGCCTTATAATACCAAGTACAAATACAACAATGAAGTTACTATAGCTAAAGACTAAAATCTTATTATTGGCATGTAAAGGATGAAATGCACAACAAATAAGTATATTATAAATAGTCAAGCAAATACAATCACGACTAGTAACAATCCAACAAGATTAAGGTGGTAGGATAAAAACCAAGAGGTAGGATAGAAGAGAAAGATAAATATGAAGCATTAGGGAGTAAATATAAATAGTTGAACAAATGGCATCAGAATCAAGAAAAAAAACACCCAAAAAAACATAAATTATCAGCAAGGAACAAAAAGACATAGCTAAGAAAATCCACCACATATGGAGCAAAGCCCCACGAAAAAGGGTTAAGCTCTAACATAAGGAAAACCAATTTTATGTAGCCTAACATGGCCTTTCATGATATCATGTATGGTATCGTAAGTAAATTCCATGAGGGAGGTAATAGTACAAAAATAATTAGCTAACCAATCTGCACAAGCATTCCCCTCTCTGAAAATATATGAAATTTTAAACTTAAAAGAGTACAAAATCAACTTAATGTATCGAAGAAGATAGAAAATGTCAGGATTATGAATATAGGTATCATAGTCCTTCAAACAATAAAGAATATAAGTACCAACACTTTTAGTCTATATGTCACTAATACCAGGAGAAAAATACAAATTAAGGCCATTGTAGATTGCAAAATGTAAACAAAAAAAATAAGGGAGTACTTATTTAAGGTCGAACCAAAGCAATAATAATATTACCCAAAAACGCACCAAAACCATAACCCATATAATTAATAAAGCCATATATGTTTAATTTAAAGAATGGACGGATAGGTATGATTCAATACACTAACTTAGGACTGTTAATAGTAGTAGTCCCACAAATTATAATACCAAAATTATAATCAACAAAAGTGCATCCACAAAAATTATTAATGCCTAGAAGCTTAGCGAAGAAAAGCATCAAAACTTTATCTTTAACCTTATCAATAATAGACCAATGATCCATACATTAGTTGTTAAACATTGACTTATTTTTAGCAAACCAAAAAAACAACTTGATTAGGGAAGAAATCATTTTCTAAATGTGACCTTTGGTGTTAGCAAACCACCTATTAAGCTTAACAGAGGTGAATTGGTAATTTAAAAAATTACACATGGGTTAAAATTTTGAAACCGATTAATGATTCTTTGCAAGTTAATTTTAAAGTTTTCAAAATAATTTTTCAACCACGAAATCAATAACTTATATAAGTAAGTAAATAAGCAGTGGAAATAAAAGACATAAATGTTTATAGTGGTTTCAATGAAACATGACCTACATCTTCTCCATGAAGCCTCCCACTTCAGGTATTGCACTATTAACAAAGTGACTCTCCTTTTGCTCCCATAGCAAGGCAGAGAAGCCTTTACAAAACTCCCTTTCACCAATCCCCGGTGCAGTAGAGAATCGTCATCCTTTCACACCCTCCAAGTGTAAGTAGAGAACTTTCGCCCTTTCACACCATCTAAGTATAGGCAGAGAACATTTGGTTGTCCACACTCTACAAGTGCAGGCAGAGAACCTTCGTTTGTTCACACTCTCCAAGTGTAGGCAGAGAACCTTCGGCTGTTCACACTCTCCAAGTGTCGGTAGAGAACCAAATCTTCTTGAAAGATCTTCACACGAGCATCCTATAAAGATAAGATAAATAGTGAAGAAACATAAATCATACATAGAGATCGTTACCTTTGAGTAACCTTGTGAACTCTTCATACTCCACTAGGAAGAAATCTCTCTCAAACACTCTCTCACACTCTCTCCTTTAATTTCCCTTTACAAATCATGAAGACCAAATAACAAAAAGATTAAGTGTCAATTTTTAGTGGACCTTTTATATAAAAGGCACAAAAACCATCCAGAAAATTGAAATTTTCAAATTTGACCGTCCACGATCGTATCTTCGTACATACAAATAGTTTAAATATTATTGTGTATTAACTCATTATGAATCGATAAGAGATCATTTCATACACGATCATCATTCGGTAAGAACTGTGTTTGTCTGGTATAAACAGAAAAAATTTCAAAGTTTGTATGTATGAACTATCAGGATGAAATGAATGAACATAGACCATAGCCCTTTGTCCCGGAATGATAAAAAAATATCACCCGTAAGATCTTCATTTAAGGATCAACTAGAGCCCATCATCTTGGTATGATAATACTATATCATCTGTAAGATCTTCGTTTGAGGACGAACAATAGGCTATCATCATGGTAAGATAAAAAATATCATCGGTATGATCTTCGTTCGAGGACAAACCAGAGTCCATCATCCTAGTATGATAAAAAATATCATCCATACAATCTCCGTTCAAGGACGAATCATAGGCCATCGTCCAGGTATGATAAAAATTATCGTCCGTATGATCTATACTTAAAATTTTTTGTATCATTTCTATTCACTCCATTGCTCGTTAGGGAAAATAATTGACCAGATTGTCCCATACAAAATAGTATCATACTGTATGATCAGTTTAAAAATATGAATTTTAAAACTCTCCCTCAGTGTGTGTGTGCTCAGTTACTCAATTACAATCGCACTCTCCCAGACTCAATAAAATGAAAAATATAGACTTTAATTTATAATACACTCTAAACTGATCTTGATTTGAAGTCTTTAATCATTTGGAGTATTATTTCTCTGAAATATTAGTACACACAAGAGCAAAACAATTCTTCCAAAAATATATTAAGAGAAATAATAATCAAAGCAATAATATTTGGAATCATAAAAAAAATACAAGTTGTAAGAATACACAACATGCAAAACTAATAAGAAACTATCTCAACAATCTCCCCCTTTTTGATGTTGGAAAAACCATTATTGTTTGAATAAACCCTTAATCATAAATTTCTCCTTAACTCCCCCTAAATGAATAAGCATGTAAATATTATTTGTTTGCGTTTGATTTTTTTTTACAAAGATTACAAAACACAAAACACTTTAAGAGAAAAAATAATACAACTCTAACAAACATGAAGAATGCAAAAAAAAAAATTCAAATGCAAACAAATAATATTTCTTCCCCTTTTTGACAGCAACAATAAGAGAAGAAGAAAAAATAACAAAAATATAAGAAGTCATATGAGAAACCTTCGATAATTGATCTTGAAAGAGATTGAGTTATAATTGGAATAACAAGATTAATAGTCATTAGAGAAAAATAAAGATTCAAAACATTTAAATTTCTTGAAATATATCAAGGTCATGAAACATTCTAAATAATTTGATAAGGAGAATTATTTCAAAGGTCATGAAATAAAAATTAATTTAAGTCAATTTTCAATACAAAATATAATTGAATATTAGATTGATTTAAAACTGAAGATTAAAAGATAGAGGAAAGAATATATACTTGGGGTGACATTGCATATCATTTTAGTAGTCGTGGCACAATTTGTGCATCTTTCTGTATTTAGGCTAATTTTGTGCCTCTTTTAATTTGCGAACCATTGCACACTTAATTTTTGTACACTTGTACATTTCCAATTTTTTTAATTCATAGTTCCAAAATCAATAAACTAAAAACTCAAACTTCTCTAAGTACGAAGATAATTATATTGAAAAGAGAAATAAAGAATAATAAGACATCAAAATTGTAATAATAATATTAAAATTTTGTATGCCTAAAAAGAATTTGAATTTGATAGTCTTAACTTAATCGAGTAATAAATTAACTTATATTTTTGAAAAAATTAATTTTTATATTACAGATCATACTATGCCACTTTTTAGATAGATTACGTCAGGATAATCATATAGGCTAACAAACATTCCTAATAGAGATAGAAATCAATTAAAATAAGTTAACACAATTTTTATTGATATCAAGTTATCAAAGAGATACAATGAATACTTAGATGATATCAATAACAACATAAACATAACATCAAAAAATCAGACAAAATATACGTACATAAAAACACTAAACAAAATAAAACCAAAATATCATCATATTATATCACTACGCACTAGCAAAGATAATCAAATAAGAAGCACATCTATCACTTTGAGGGTTCCTGGTCTGGAGGAGGTGGTTGGTTGAGGATATTAAAATTGCTATTCATCAAAACCACATTGGTGTTCACTGAATTAAATTTACTTTATATCGTACCCATATCCTACTGATATTGAGCATTCTGTTGGTGTAGGTGAGTTTGAATTGGATTAAAACACTGATCAAAATAACTCTCAAGTCTGTCAAAGCGCTGGACCATCTCCTGAAAGACTGTTCCTCGAGTAGGCGCAAGTACAGGTGCTCCCCCTTCTCCCTTAGAGTCCCCACTTCCATCACCTCTCCTAAAAATTGTTCAGAATGAAGCATCAATGAAGTAGATAGACAATTTTAGATTAGGATTAGGAGGAAATAGATTGTACTTCTTCTCAAGAATGTATCTCACTAGGTGTCTTAAAGCAATGTTTTTCTTTCTCTTAGAAGAGACATGACCAATTTCAGAAAGCCCATAAATGTATTCAATAATGAGTTGGGCTTCATTTATAGGTTAACCAATCATGATAAGGTAAGTGATAGTGGAAAGAAGATGAGTAATATTGATACGATCACTAGCTTTAAGAATTATAGAGGTTCTAAGAACATACTAGATAATCCTAGCATTTTGGTTTAAAGTGGATCGATACCTTAGGCAAATGACACACTTCTCTAATCCCTCTAGTCACTTTGTCTATTTTAGTCCAGTCAAAATGAGAAGCAGAGGTCAAAGTGTGGGCTCTTATTCCTTAAGTCCATAATTGCAAGGTTGTTCCCAAATCCTTAATTATTTTTCTAACCCGCTTCTTCAAAACATAAGACCTAATCCTACTTTGGTCAGTGCTAAAGGTCATATTGGCAAGAAAGTAGTGAAAAGTGTCCTTGTTGTAGGAGTGAATAAGAGTCAGGATAAAAGGGAATTGGGTGGCAGCAAAAAGAGGCATTACTTGAAAGTTTATGTTTTCTTGGAGAAGAATTCTAGAAGGTGTGATTTTGGTAGAGTCAAACGTAGGAAATAATTCCTCGTTAGTTCTAAATAGAAAGTTATCTTCATCATTCCTAGAAGATGGACCCTTAGTAAGTCTACCCTCTTGCTAGAAATTACCATTGAAGGATTAAGAGATGAGAAGGTTTTGAAAGGCTATTAAAGTGAATGAAATTTGAGTTTTAAAGCCCTTCTATTTAAAGAAAAAATAATCTTTCATATGTACGGAAAGAGTTTCATACTTTATTATGCTTGTGTTCATACGTACTAAAATAAATTTTGTATGTACGAACGAATACATTCAAAATGAAATGACTTTTTGTAATCACATAATTTACGAGGCGTCCTTCCATATAAACTTTTTGAACATACAATTGTACAGACGAACAGGTGTTCGTTTGGGATGATTTGATTATTTAAGATCATTTTAATGATGGTTTGAATCGTCCCCCCACATCGAATTCCACATGTTTGTATGTACAAACTCTAGGTTCATACATATGATCAGTTTTAATAACTAATTTTGCCCGTATAATCATCTATATGCGTCCATATGAAGTTATACATATTATATGGGACAATATGAATATCGTAATGTACGATATCTTTAAAAAATCAAAATGATATGCAGAAAGTTCAAAACTACAACGGCATGCTATAGAATTCGTAGAGTATGAAAATAATTTCGTACAGTACGAATAGATCACATAAAAAAATTTGCATAATCGATAAAAAATAGGAAATCTAATGTGAAAATATTTCAAAAATCTCAAAACATAAAAAACACAGAAACAAACACAAATACACTCATAAAGATCAAAAACAGAAAAATACACAAAAACACATATCAAGTTAATAGAAAATTTTAATCAAGCATTCAAGTCAATCAGACGAAGCCTTATTCTTAATGTACTGAAAGTATCAAAGGTTAGTGATTTTGTAAAAATGTTTGCAAGTTGATTTTCAGTTGAAGCATGATTTAGTTCAATTTCCAATTTGGATACATGATCTCTTATGAAATGATGCTTTATGTATATATGCTTGGTTCTAGAATGTTGAATATGATTTTTTAAAATGTAAATGGCACTAGTATTATCAAAATAAATTGGAATTGTGTATATTATAAATCCTAAATCAATCAACTATTATTTCAACTAAAGAACTTATGCCACACAACATCATAAGGTGATGTATTCAGCTTTAGCAATAGATAGGGCTATGGAATTATGTTTTCTACAAGACCAAGAAACTAAAAAATTTCCAATAAATTAATATATTCTAGATGTAGTCTTTCTATCAACCCTACATCCTACAAAGTTTTAATCTAAATATCTAATTATTTCAAATGAAGAGCTAAACTTAGGATACCAAACTCATAAATTCTGAGTTCCAAAGAGATACCTCAAAATCCTTTTTACTGTTGTTAAATGTGATTCTTTAAGATTTGATTGAAATCTAGCACACAAATAAATACTAAATATAATATCGGGTCTGTTAGTAGTCAAGTAAAGCAAAGATCTAAATTTCTTTTGATCAATAGAATTTCCCTTTGGGTCCTTATCCAACTGAACTGAGGAACTCATAGGTGTACTAACAGGTTTAGCATTGTCCATTTCATACCTTTTGAGAATGTCCTTAACATACTTCGACTGACTAAGAAATATTCCTTCCTCAATTTTCTTATTGCTAAAATCTAGAAAGTAAGTCAAATCTCCTATTAGACTCATCTCAAATTCACTACTCATTATTTTAGAAAAATCATCACAATGATTTTTATTTATAGATCCAAAGATGATATCGTAATAAAAAATTTGCACAATGAGTATATCATCTCCCAATTTTTTCAAAAAGAGAGTGGTGTCCACACTTCCTTTTTCAAAAGATCTCTCAATCAGGAAGGTGCTCAACCTCTCATACCATGCCCTAGGTGCCTGTTCAATTCATATAATGACTTTTTCAATTTATAAAAATTATTTAGGTAATTTGAATTTTCAAAATCTAGAGGTTGTTCAACATATATATTCTCTTAAATTACCCCATTCAAAAAGACACTTTTAACATCTATTTGAAATAATTTGAATCCTTTAAAAAATGAAAAGGCTAATATAACCCTAATTGTTTCAAGTCTCTCTTCTGGGGCAAAAGTCTCGTCAAAATTAATGACTTCAATTTGATTATACCCCCAAGCTACCAATTTAACCTTATTTCTAACAACAACTCCCGAGTCATTCATTTTGTTCTTAAATACCCATATAGTCCTAACTACACTTTGATCCTTTGGCCTTGCAATTAATTCCCAAACTTCATTTCTTACAAATTGATTTAATTCTTCTTATGTTGCTAAAATAAAAAATTCATCCAAAAGTGCTTGATCAATAATTGTGAATTCTATAATAGAAATAAAGGCTACATGATTGACCACTTTACTTAATCCATGCTTAGTCCTAACACCCTCACTAGGTTCACCTAAAATCAATTCCTTTGAGTAATTTTTAGAAAATCTCAAATCTCTAGGCAATAGGTTTTTTATATCCTTCTTTTCATCCAAGGCAATCTTCTCAATCTTTTGTGAGTATTTTTTATCTCATCTTCTTCCAAATTTGGCATTTCCAAAGTTCAAGATTCATCAAATAGAACATGTGTGGTCTCCTTAACTACCAAGGTTGTTTTGTTGAATACTCTATAAGATTTTCCAACACTAGAGTATCCAAGAAAAATTACTTCATATGATTTTTTATTATTGTGAATGAACACCTTACATCAAAAAACATGTAAATGTGACAAATTACGTGTTCTCCCCTTTAGTAGCTCATAGGATATTTTATTCAAATTCAATATGATGTTCACCCTATTCAGAACATAACATGCAGTGCTAACAACTTCAGGCTAAAAATATTTATGATGTGAATATTTTGTAAACATGGCTCAAGCGGCTTCTATTAATGTTCTATTCTTCTTTTCGACTACCCGATACTTTTGAGGGGTTTTAGGTGCAAAAAAACTAAGATCAATTCCTTTCTCTTTACAACAATTCTCAAATATTTCATTTTCAAATTCACCTCCGTGATCACTTTGAATTATTAAAATATCACATTATAGTTTTCTCTGAATCTAAGACAAATAATTTTTAAACTCCTCAAATGATTCACTCATATGATATAAAAATTTAACCCAAGTGAATCTTGAAAAATCATCCACAATAATAAATCCGTATACCTTCCCTTCTAGACTTATTGTTCCAACCGGTCAAAAAAGATCCATGTGTAAAATCTTCAAAGGCTTACTAGTTCTAAGATCCTTATTGGACTGAAAAGAGGACTTCACCTATTTTCCTAATTGACAAGCATCGCAAAGGTGATCCTTGGTAAAGTCTAATTTAGGTATACCTCTCACTAAGTTCTTTTGTGTAATTCTCTTTAGATTTTTTATGCTAGAGTGACAAAGTCTCCTATGCCAAAACCATGACTCATCAAAAAGAGTTTTCAAACAAAAAGTAGTAGTAGTTTTGATAAAATTTAAATCTTGCATATAAACATTTTTTACCCTTAAACCATACAAAACATAATTACTATTTAGGCTTAATATAAAGCTAGTAGGAAAAAAATTTACACTGTAAAGAAAAGGATTCCTTGAATGTAGTTAATTCTGTCTTGAGGCTTAGAAAAATAAGTAATAAAAGAGCTCTTACGTGATACTTCATTAGGGATGTTAAGCCATATGGAACTGGACCAAGGCTAACCAAGAGGGGGGGGGGGGTTGAATTGGTATTAAAAAAAATATTTAGGCAAAGCACAAATACAAACCAAATCACCACAAAGAAATAACATGCAGAAGAAATAAATGCGGAAGCAATAAAAATAAGAACACAAGGGTTTAAAGTGGTTCGGTCAACTCGACCTACGTCCAATCCCCAGAGGCGCCCTTCGAGTATTGCACTACAATCGTGACTCTCCTTTAGTCCCCACAGCTAGGCGGAGAAGCCTTTACAAACACCTCTCTTTGCCACACCCGGCAAGGCAGAGAATCTTCCTCCTTTTTCTTACTCCTAAAGCAGGCAAAGAACCTCGATCACTTGCTGGAACTTACCTCTCCCAACCCTTCCAAGGACAAGAGACTCAAGGGAAGAAGAAGTGGAACAATGCTTGGAGCAACCCTTGTGAATCCCCTCACAAGCTCCCCCTCACAAGATCCTCTCTCTCTCTCCCTCTCTCTCTCTCTCTCTCTCTCTCTCTCTCTCTCTCTCTCTCTCTCTCTCTCTCTCTCTCTCTCTCCTTTAGGTTTTCTCAGGTCAAGACAGCAACCAAGGATCATCAAAAATATTAAACAAGAGCTCTTAAATAGAAGAGCTTCAAAGGAGCTTATTAATTGCAAGTTGCCAACAATATCGTCCAGGACGATATGAAAATTATCATGGCCGATCAGTATAAATCTCAGAAGATCGGCCAGAGCATCGCCCTGAATGCAAACTGGACTATTAAAAATTAGCTTGATCATTCTGGATGATATCACGATCATCCCGGACGATCAGTTCAAATCAGAGGAAAATCATTCAGAGCATCGCCCTAAATTTGTGCTGGCCGATATGCATCGTCTAGAAGTAACTAAGGTTTTTGAATAGATCGTCCTGGATGATCCTTCTACCATCCAGGACGATGTGATCATATCAATCATCCTTAATTACTTCCTTAATTTGTCTGATCAATTAAGACATAATTGTGAATATCGTCCAGGCTGATCCAAGTTCGTCCTGGCCGATTGCCAAAAATACAGAATACCTTATTTTTTTATGGCGGCAATTTATTTTTGTTTTAATCCAATCATCATGTCCAATACATGTATCTTCCAGGCAGATTTGCTAATGACAGCTGCCTTAATTAAGAACCCTTGATTAGAATTTCTGTTTTAAGCATGATCGTCCAGGACGATGTAAATATCATCCTAGCCGATTTGAGTAAGAACAGAATTTCTAAGTCTCTCAAGTGTGTGTGTATAGGGTTACTTAGCATTAGTCCCACCATAGATTACAATTGACTCAAGAGGGAAAAAAAAAATTACAGACTGACTCAACCCTAATCTGCCCCATCTTGAGCTTGGTCTGATTTTCATCCGATCATTGGGTCCTGAAAGGTTAGTAGTAAAAGATAGTCCTAGTCAAGTAAGAGTGTTTGACAATCATCAAAAAATAGTTCATAGACCTAAATTTGCAACAATCTCTCCATTTTTGATGTTGGCAAAACACTAAGAAAAAAATTAAAGCATAGTAGTGTGATGCAAGACCCATCCTAAAACTACTCCCCCTTTTGACATCTCAAAAAGGAGGGAAGAAAGAACCAAAAAAAATTTTTTTATCAAGGCATGAAGATGATGTTGTATTCCATGTGATTGATTTTAAAAACTTGTGAGTTAATGAGTTAACAACATCAATAATCTAAAGAACGGTCAAATATCCGATCATGATTACCCTTAGCTCAGACTTTCTCTTAGGGTAGAATCGTCTTTTGAAATCAATGACCTAACTCAAAAAATCAATTGGATATGAGTAACATGCATCAATTCATTACTTGGTTTAAGAAAAAATATCTTATAGAATAATGAATCAAAGTAAATTTATCACAATCGAAATCAAGCATTTGATGCATGATAACTTCTAAATTTTTAAAGGGTTTGAAAAGAGAGAGGAGCTTGCTTTTTAGTGGGCTCATTTTATGCCTCTTGTCAATTGATTGGTGCTTGTACACATCTTTTGCTTTTTGATATATAGTTTTTCAATTTGGTGTCATTTCATATCTTTTGTTGGCATCATTGGCCAATTGATTTTATTTTTGCAAGCTTCATTCTCTATTACAATTCTTAAAAAGTGCTTAGTTTTGAGTATATCTTCTAGATATTAGAGAATAGGGGCTATCTCTCTATCATAAAGAAGAATTATCACAAATAGAATCAATAATCAAAGACAAGAGTAACGAGGGATTTTGACGTGTCAAAAAGATTTTAAACATTATAAATACAAGATAGATTTGCTTAAGAAAGCTTAAGAAAAGATCGTAACTTCATACACAATCTTTAATTTGAAATAGATTTTTGATTAGAAAAGAAAACTATGCCACTAAATTAGGTTAGAGAAAGAAACACAATCACAAAATATTTTTACCATCTAAGAGATTAAGAGATGTAAAAATATTGACTAGAAATTTTCAAAGCAAGGACAAGGCATATGATATCATTTCTGCGATGATTTTGAAAACTAAACTTTAAAAAGCACGTAAAAAAAGTAAAACACAAAAAAAAACTAAGAGAAAAGCAAAAGGAAAAAAGGGAAAAAAGAGCAAAAGAAAGAAATCAAGTTAAAAGAAAAAGAACCAAAGTAAAAGAAAGCAAATTAAAGATCAAGTTTTATGCATTTATGTCAATCACACCAAATCGGGTCCTTAAAGAACTGAAAGTGTCGAAGGCTAGTGGTTTAGTAAAGATGTCAGCCATTTGATTTTCAGTTGTCACATGGTGTAACTCAATGTCTCCCTTGGTCACATGATCTCTAATGAAGTGATGCCTAATGTCAATGTGCTTAGTCCTTGAATGTTGGATAGGATTCTTAAAGATGCATATGGCACTAGTGTTGTCACAAAAGATTGAGATGGTGCCTACAGGTAATCCTAAATGCAATACCTATTATTTCAACCAAAGGACTTGGGCCACACAACTTCCAAGAGCAATGTACTCAGCTTTAGGAGAGGAAAGTGCAACAAAGTTTTGCTTCCTACTAGACCATGAGACTAGAGACTGTCCTATGAATTGACAAGTCCCTGAAGTACTTTTTCTATCCACCTTGCATCCTGCAAAATCAGAGTTAGAAAATCCAATAATCTCAAAAGAAGTGTTGTGTCTAGGATACCAAATCTCTAAGCCTTGGGTCCCCAAAAGGTATCTTAAAATTCTCTTAGCTGCAATCAAGTGGGACTCCTTAGGGTCAGTTTGAAATCTAGCACAAAGGCAAACACTAAACATAATATAAGGTCAGCTCACAGTTAAGTAAAGTAAAGATCCATTTATACCTCTATACTTCAACAGATTTACCACTTGGGTCCTTATCCAATGGAGCACTAGAAGTCATAGGTGTGTTAATTGGCTTAGCTTTGTTCATCTCATACTTCTTCAAAATATCCTTTATGTATTTTGTTTGTTTTAAAAAGGTTTCATCCTCTAATTGTTTTATGCTAAACCCTAAAAAGTAGGATAAATTTCCCATCAAACTCATCTCAAACTCTCTACTCATTGTTTTAGAAAACTCATCACACAATTTCTTATTAGAAGATCCAAAGAGTATATCATCCACATAAATTTGAACAATGAGTAAATCATCTCCAACTCTCCTAAGAAAAAGGGTGGTGTCTATGCTCCCCTTAACAAACTCCCTCTCTAGTAAGAATGTGCTAAGCCTCTCATACCAAGCTCTTGGTGCATGCTTTAACCCATACAAAGCCTTTTTTAATTTAAAAACATGATTTAGAAGTTGGAAACTCTTAAAACTTTGGGGTTGTTCTACAAACACATCATCTTTTATTTCCCCATTTAAAAAGACTCTCTTGACATCCATTTGACAAAGCTTAAATCCTTTATAACATGCAAAGGCTAATAGCACTCTAATGGTTTTCAATCTAGCTATAGGGGCAAAAGTCTCCTATGTTGAGTCCAGTAATTAGGTTGTTAAGCCTAAGTAAATGTCCCAAGGCTATCAAGAGGGGGGTGAATTGGTAGTTTAAAAATTTTAAATCCTCTTTGAAGATTAAGTTGAACCGAAATAAAAACTTCTTTTAAAGTTTGTAGAAAAATATTTTTCAACCACAGAGTTGTTAAAACTGAAATTTAAAGTTCGAAAACGTAAAAACAATAAAGTAAATGACACCAGATTTATAGTGGTTCGGTCTATAACCAGACCTACATCCACTCCTCAGAGGCACCCTCTTATTATTGCACTAAAACCAATAGTGACTCTCCTTTAGCACCCACAGCAAGGTGGAGAAGCCTTTACAACACACTCTTTTCACCACTACCCGGTGTGGTAGAGAACTGTCGTCCTTTTACACAATCCACAGTGCTGGCAGAGAACTTTCATCCTTTTACACTTCTCCTAGTGTGGCCAGAGAACCCTACGGCTGTTCACACTCTCCAAGTGTAGGCAGAGAACCTTTCGGCTGTTCACACTTTCCAAGTGTCGGCAGAGAACCGGATCTCCTTGACTGATCTTCTCACAAGAATCTAGAAGGAAGAAAGAAAAGAGCGAAGTAATCCAAATTCACAAGTAGAGACTCTTACCTTTAAAATCCAAGTGAAGCCTTCTCGCTCCAGTGGTAGGAATTCTCCCTTGAATGCTCTCTTCCACTCTCTCCTTGGCTATTCTCTCAAGAGGCACGAAGATCAAATGACAAAAAGATTGGGTGGCAGTCTAATTTGGACCTTTTATATAAAAGACAAGAAAAACCGCCCAAAAACTGCAAGTGCTCAATTCTGTACGCAGTGGATCGTCCTGTACGATCATGGATCGTCCTGGACGATTTTACTTAAACGATCTGAAACGACCCTATTTGACTATGTGTACGAAATGTCTTCGTACAGATGATCGTCCTGTACGAACTAGGTTCGTCCAGTACGAACGGTTATTACTAGGTCGGTTCTAGAAACTGCTGAAAACTGTTCTAAGTCGGTTAATCGTTTGGACGAGAATATGTTCGTCTGGACAAAAATTTTCCAAAGACCCGATCGTCCTGGGCGATTCTTTACTTCGTCTGGACGAAAATTTTTTAGAGGACCAATCGCCACGGACGATAATTTATTTTCGTCTGGATGAAAATTTTCCAGAGACCCTATCGTCCTGGACGATATTTTAATTTGGTCTGGACAAAAATTTTCCATAGGACCAGTCACCACGTACGATAATAAAATTCGTCTGGATGAAAATTTTACAGAGAACCAATCGTCTGGTATGATAATTAATTTCGTCCTGGACGAATAGGACTTAGCAAAATGTTTTCGAACAAGTTCCTATTCGTTCCATATGACCTATAGGAGATAACTGTCTGATCGTCCCGTACGATAGGATATCGTCCAGTACGATCAGTATAAAATTTTATGATCTCCTTATGTGTGTGTGTGTGTTTTTTATTAACTCAATTACAATCACTCCCTTATCTCATGTTGAATTTGATTTGAAGTTATCGTAGTCTGGAGTCTGATTTTCCTAAAATGTTAGTACACACAAGAGCAAATACAAATCTTCTAAAATTGTTAGGACATAACTACACATTTGAACAATAATGTTTGAAATCATCAAAACTATTCAAGTTGCAAAAAATGTAAAAGCATTCAAATAGCAACTATTTTAACAATCTCCCCCTTTTTGATGATGGCAAAACAATTATTGTTTGTATGGTTTCAAGTTAAACAAATATCCTATCTCCTAAACTCCCCCTGAATTGATGAGTACATTAAAATAAGAAGGCATAAAGAACAATATTTTTGTTTTTCAAAAATTTTAACACAAACAACCACAAAGTCAAATACTTGCAAACAGAATAATCAAAACAGAAAACACAATAATTTCAATAATTTCTCCCCCTTTTTGACAGCAACAAAAAGTGAAGAAGAAATAGACTAGAAATGTAAGTAATTATATGAAATTTATTTTAAAATTTAATCTAAATGGTGATTGACATAAGGTATGCAATTTTAAACTAAAAATATTAGGTCAATCATAGAAATTCATAAAATTTTAGAAGTGATATAACATTGTAAGTAAGAAGAAATTTTTAAAGACATTATTCAATTTAGATATTCAAGTATAGAAAATCATTACAAGAGAGATGTAAAAAAAATTTATATTTCAAAGTTCAATGGAATATAAATGAACATAAGATCAATTTGAATTAAGAGATTGAAAAAATTTGGAAAGAAGAGAATTACCACATGTGGCGCTTTGCGCATCTTTTTCAAAAATTTTGGGGCAAATTTTTGTGCATTTTTTCTTTGTTGGGCTTATTTTGTGCCTCTTTTTCACTTTGCAAATCTTTGCGAATTCCTTTTGATTTTTGTACTTTTTGTACAATTTTCAAGAGTAATTGAGACCAATTCTTTCCAAAATCAATAATCTAAAATTTCAAATATTTCTAAGTGCATAAATATCACTTGATCATAGAAATATGAAATAAGAAAACATCTAAATTGCAATAGTAATATTAACTTTTATGTAGTCTAAATGAATAGACATGAATTTAAAAGTTCTAATTACAACAAGTTATAAACAACTTTTAAATTTAGAAAGACTAGATTTTATAATATAGATAATCTCAAATTACAATCTAATTTAAGCACTATGAAGATTAAATAATACTAATGAAATTCATAAACATTAACCACATTCCAAAAACAAATCAAATTTGAAACAAGTACAACATCCATTGATATTAATGAAAGGATTACACATTTCATAATATCTAAAAACAAGTAAGAAAATACATTGAACTTAAAAAAAAAAAAACATAAACACAAACACTTAACATTGAAACTGACACAATAAAAACATAAAATACGAATACAAAAAACACACAGAAATTCATCTCTACTGTTCTGGAGGAGGAGGAGGAATGCCGCCAAAAAGGTTGAAGTAGGAGGCCATCAATATTACATTGATATTAATTTCATGTACTTCATTTCTAATATTACCAATGTCTTGTTGCTGCTGCGTATGTTGAGCATCAAATTGATGAAACCTTTGATCAATGTGAGTCTCTAATCTATCAAATCTTTCAATCAGATTCTGATAATCTAACTGAGGAGCAGATGTTTGCACTCCCTCTTCTTCCTCTTCTGAAGCACTAGCATGTGATTTTCCTTTTTCCTCCTTGAAAAGCAATCTGATGGAAGCATCATTATAGTATACTGGCTCTTCGTATTCAACACAACTTACGATGCGTCCCTTCGTACAGGATTTTTGACTTGACCGATCGTACAGACGAAATATTTTCGTACAGACGATCAAAAAGTAACTCGTTTTAATGTCTCTTGAAAACCGTCCCCTACAATGAACCGACATCTGTTCGTCTGGACGAACAAAAAATTCGTACAGACGAAGTCCATATTAAAAACTGTCTTATCCACTCAACCGCTCCATTCAATCGTCCCGACGTTTGAGAAAAAATATTTTCGTCCTGGATGATCGTCAGATCGTACAGACGATCTAATTAAAAACTGCTCTCAAAACGGTTAAAATTCGCGCAAACTGTTCTTTCACATATCGTCCCGTACGAAACCAGATTCGTCCCGGACGATTTCCTCCAATTTTTTTAATTTTGATTTTTAAATTAAGAAAATCAAACTAAACATTCAAAAAACACAGAAAACATAAAACAAAACCATAGACCCAAAAACAATTCATTCAAAACACACAAAATTTTACAAAATAAAAAACAAAACAAAATAAATATCAATGTTACAAAGACATTTTGTTTAAGCATTCAAATCAATAACACCAAGCCTTGTTCTTAAAGTACTGAAGGTATCAAAAGCTAAAGGTTTTGTAAAAATGTCTACAAGTTGATTTTCAGTTGAAACATGTATGAGTTCAATTTCTCCCTTGGATACAAGATCCCTTATGAAAATATGCCTTATATCAATGTGTTTGGTTCTAGAATGTTGAATAGGATTTTTGAAAATACAAATAGCACTAGTATTGTCACAATAAATTGGAATAATGCCTATAGTTAATCCTAAATCAATCAACTGTTGTTTTAACCAAAGTACTTATGCCACACAACTTCCTAATGCAATGTATTTTTCTTCTGCAGTAGATAGTGCCACTGAATTTTGTTTTCTACTAGACCATAAAACTAATGAATTTCCAATGAATTGACATATTCCAGAAGTGCTTTTCCTATCCACTCTACAGCCTGTAAAGTTAGAATCTGAGTAACCAATAATTTCAAATGAATAGCTAAACTTAGGATACCAAATCCCTAAGTTTTGAGTTCCTAGTAGATATATTAAAATCCTTTTCACTGCTGTCAAATGTGATTCTTTTAGATCTGATTGAAATCTAGCACATAAGCAAACACTGAACATAATATCTGGTCGGCTAGCAGTCAAGTAAAGTAAAGATCCAATTATCCCTCTAAATTTCTTTTGATCAACAGATTTTCCCATAAGGTCCTTATCCAACTGAACTGAGGAACTCATTGGTGTACTAACAGGTTTAGCATTGTCCATTTCATATTTTTTGAGGATGTCCTTAATATATTTAGTTTGACTAAGAAAAGTACCTTCCTCAAGTTGCTTAATGCTAAATCCTAGAAAGTAATTTAAATCTTTCATTAGACTCATTTCAAATTCACTACTCATTATTTTAGAAAAATCATCACAAAGATGTTTATTTGAAGATCCAAAGATGATGTCATCCACATAAATTTGAACAATAAGTATATCCTTTCTAATTTTCCTTAAAAAGAGAGTTGTATCCACACTTCCTTTTTCAAAAGATCTTTCAAGTAGGAAGGTGCTCAACCTCTCATACCAAGCCCTAGGTGCCTGTTTCAATCCATATAATGCCTTTTTTAACTTAAAAATATGATTTGGAAATTTAGAATTTTCAAAATCTGGAGGTTGTTCTACAAAAACATCTTCCTCAATTACCCCATTTAAAAAGGCACTTTTGACATCCATTTGAAAAAATTTAAAACCTTTAAAATAGGCAAAGTCTAGTAAAACCCTAATTGCTTCAAGTCTAGCTACAGGGGCAAAAGTTTCCTCAAAATAAATTCCTTCAATTTGATTATACCCCTTAGCTACTAATCTAGCCTTATTTCTAATGACTACTCCTGAGTCATTCATTTTATTTTTGAACACCCACTTGGTTCCAACAACACTTTAATCTTTTGGCCTTGTAGTTAATTCCAAAACTTTATTTCTTACAAATTGATTTAACTCTTCTTGCATGACCAATATCCAAAATTCATCAGAAAGTGCTTGATCAATGTTAGTGGGTTCAATAGTTGAAATAAAGGCTGAATGATTGACTTCCTTGTTTAATCCACGCCTAGTTCTAACACCCTGACTTGGTTCACCTATAATCAATTCCTTTGGGTGGTTTTTAGAAAATCTCAAATCTCTAGGCAAAGGGTTTTCTCTTTCCAAATTTTCTTCCACATTTTCTTCCAAATTTAATCTATCAATCTTTTGGGAGTTTTCTTCAATTTCTTCTTCAACAACATTTGGCTCTTCCATGTTTCCACTTTCATCAAATACAACATGTGTGGTTTCTTCAATGACTAAAGTTCTTTTGTTGAATACCCTATAAGATTTTCCAACACTTGAATATCCAACAAAAATTCCTTCATCTGATTTTGGATCAAATTTTCCTAAGGCAGATTTTCCATTATTATGTATGAACACCTTGCAACCAAATACATGCAAATGAGACAAATTTGGTGTTCTACCTTTTAGCAACTCATAGGGTGTTTTATTCAAATTTGATCTCACATTCACCCTATTCAGAACATAGCATGCAGTGCTAACCGCCTCAGCCCAAAAATATCTAGGAAGCGAGTATTCTGCTAACATTGCTCGGGCGGCTTCTATTAATGTTCTGTTCTTCCTTTCAACTACCCCATTTTGTTGAGGAGTTCTAGGTGCAGAAAAATTATGATCAATCCCCTTTTCTTTACAGAAATTTTCAAATATTTCATTTTCAAATTCTCCTCCATTGTCACTTTGTATAGAAATTATTTCACATCCTAGTTTTCTTTGTATCCAAGTTGAAAAATTTCTGAATTCCTCAAATGATTCACTCTTATGAAAAAGAAATTTAACCCAGGTGAATCTTGAAAAATCATCTACTATAACAAATCCATATACCTTCCCTCCTAGACTTACAGTGCCTACAGGTCCAAAAAGATCCATGTGTAGAATTTCTAAAGGTTTATTGGTCCTAAGATCTTTATTGGACTTAAAAGAGGACTTCACTTGTTTTCCTAATTGACATGCATCACAAAGATGGTCCTTGGTAAAGTCTAGTTTAGGTATACCTCTCACCAAATTCATTTGGGTAATTCTTCTAAGATTTTTCATACTAGAATGACAAAGTCTCCTATGCCAAAGCCATGATTCATCAGAAACAGTTTTCAAATAAAAAGTAGTAGGAGATTGAATATAATTTAAATCTAGCATGTAGACATTGTTTACCCTTTTTCCATTTAAAACAATTTTCCCATTTAGGCTTATTATGCAGCTAGTAGGTAAAAATTTTACATTATAGCCCTTATCACATAGCTGATTTATGCTACGCAAATTATGTTTTAAGCCTTCAACTAATATCATATTGTCTATGAAAAAGTTTTTCAAATTTACAATCATACCTGATCCAACCACTTTCTTTGTGGTATTATCTCCAAGTGTAACCTTGCCTCCACTCCTGGCTTCCAGCGTTATGAATTGAGCAGTATCTCCAGTAATGTGCTTTGAACATCCGCTGTCCAGGTACCATATACTCTCACGAGGTCTTGTGTGAGAGTACACCTATAAAAATTCTCAAATGTTAGACCTGGGAACCGAAACAAGTTTGGATTCACCTTTATGAAATTTATAATCAGATGCATGTATGATATGTCTAGGTTTATGCATCTTAGTTCTCCACACCAAATTAGTCTTCATCTTTAAAGTGCAGGTGTGAGATATATGTCCCAAAAATCCATAATTATTACATTTAACATTAGGAAAAATATTCTTATGTTTTCTTTCATATGATTGTCTTCCAAGGGATTTCATGAATTTAGGATAATATTTAAGATTTGTAAAATCTTCAAGTTTAGGGGGGTTCTTATTATCCTCGAGAGCTCTTATTGTGAGTTTGTAAAATGAATTCATATCTTTCAAGATTCGATTGGTATAATTGATTCTATATGTCTTGCTCTCAGATTCATCCTTAAAATTCTTAAATTCTTTTTCAAGTTCAGCATAGGATGATTTTAAATTCTCAAAATTTTTATTCAAGTCATCATATTCATCAAGTAGTTTCATGTGGTTGTTATTTATTAAAGCATGATCTTTCCTAAGGATTTCGTGTTCCTTATTAAGCTCTTCCAATTCTAAAACTAAACTAGCATGCATCTTTTTCATTTTCCTATATGCATCATGCATGTGTTCAGAAACTTCAAACAATTCATTATAGGTTAAATCACATACCTCTTCTTGATCTGATTGTTCAGCATTATCTGCCATCATGCAAAGGTTGGTGACTTCTTCTTCTTTTTCAGTCTCAGATGAGTCTGAAGCTGAGTTCGCCCAAAAAGCCCTTTGAAACTTTTTCTTGCCCTTCTTTACCATTGGTTTCTCCTCTACCTTCTCCTTGCTAGGAGTGGCTTTGAGTTTTGGACAATCAATCTTTATATGACCTGGTTTCTTGCATTCATAACAAATCACTTCATTAGAAACCTTGTCATTTCTGTTATACTTACCTCTATTCCACTGCTGGCGTCTCTTCTGCTTCCTCATTAAAAAGCTTCTGAATTGTCTAGTCATCAATGCAATATCGTCTTCATCCTCAGGTTGTGAGTGTTCACTTTCTGACTCTTTCATATTTAGTGAAAAATTCTTGTCCTTTCTAGGTTCACCTGCATAAATCTTTCTTTGACTTACTCCTTGCTCATAAGCAATGAGTGAACCAAGAAGATTGTCAATGGAATAAATATTCAGATCTTTAGACTCTGTAATTGCAGTAATTTTAGCATTGTATGCAGTAGGTAAACAACAAAGAATCTTATTGACCATTTCAGCATTAGTTAATTCCCTACCAAGTGCATGCAAAGAGGTGACAATTTGAGTGAATCCTGTGTACATGTCTGAAATAGATTCATTAGGTTTCATGCGAAATAATTCATAGTCATGTAACAAGATATTGAGTCTTGATTGCTTAACCTCATTTGTCCCTTCATAAGTTATACAAAGTCTATCCCATATGACCTTTCTGCTTTTACAAGTGGAAATTTGCATGTAGTCTTCAGATTTTAAAGCACAAAAGAAACTATTTAAATATTTCGCATTTAATTGTGCTAAGTCACGTTCTTCAATAGTCCAATCCGCATAGGGTGTTTCTACCCTAACTCCATCAACTAATCAAGTTGGTTTTGAGTAACCTTCCTGGACTAGCATCCACATGCGATAATCAAGTGACTGTAAGAAAGTAGACATGCGTGTTTTCCAAAAATCAAAAGGAATATTGTCAAATAGTGGAGGTCTAGTGATAAAGTAACCCTCAGGTGTATTTAGGTTTCCAAATGTAGCCATCTACGTTAATCAAAAAGTAGTTCAAACTTATGATTTTGAAACCTGCTCTGATACCACTTGTTGAGTCCAGTAATTAGGTTGTTAAGCCTAAGTAAATGTCCCAAGGCTACCAAGAGGGGGGTGAATTGGTAGTTTAAAAATTTTAAACCCACTTTGAAGATTAAGTTGAACCGAAATAAAAATTTCTTTTAAAGTTTGTAGAAAAATATTTTTCAACCACAGAGTTGTTAAAACTGAAATTTAAAGTGCGGAAATGTAAAAACAATAAAGTAAATGACACCAGATTTATAGTGGTTTGGTCTATAACTAGACCTACATCCACTCCTCAGAGGCACCCTCTGAGTATTTCACTAAAACCAATAGTGACTCTCCATTAGCACCCACAGCAAGGCGGAGAAGTCTTTACAACACACTCTTTTCACCACTACCTAGTGCGGTAGAGAACCGTCGTCCTTTTACACAATCCACAGTGCTGGCAAAGAACCGTCATCCTTTTACACTTCTCCTAGTGTGGGCAGAGAACCCTACGGCTGTTCACACTCTCCAAGTGTAGGCAGAGAACCTTTCGGCTGTTCACACTTTCCAAGTGTCGGCAGAGAACCGGATCTCCTTGACTGATCTTCTCACAAGAATCTAGAAGGAAGAAGGAAAAGAGTGAAGTAATCCAAATTCACAAGTAGAGACTCTTACCTTTGAAATCCAAGTGAAGCCTTCTCGCTCCAGTGGTAGAAATTCTCCCTTGAATGCTCTCTTCCACTCTATCCTTGGCTATTCTCTCAAGAGGCACGAAGATCAAATGACAAAAAGATTGGATGGCAGTCTAATTTGGACTTTTTATATAAAAGACAAGAAAAACTGCCCAAAAATTACAAGTGTTCAATTCTGTACGCAGTGGATCGTCCTGTACGATCATGGATCGTCCTGGATGATTTTACTTAAACGATCTGAAACGACCCTATTTGACTATGTGTACGAAATGTCTTCGTACAGATGATCGTCCTGTACGAACTAGGTTCGTCCAGTAACGGTTATTACTAGGTCGGTTCTAGAAATTGCTGGAAACTGTTCTAAGTCGGTTTATCGTTTGGACGAGAATATGTTCGTCTGGACAAAAATTTTCCAGAGACCCGATCATCCTGGACAATTCTTTACTTCGTCTAGACGAAATTTTTTCAGAGGACCAATCGCCACGGACGATAATTTATTTTCGTCTGGACAAAAATTTTCTAGAGACCCGATCATCCTGGACGATATTTTAATTTCGTCTGGACGAAAAATTTTCCAGAGGACCAGTCGCCACGTACGATAATAAAATTTATTTGGATGAAATTTTACAGAGAACCAATTGTCTGGTACGATAATTAATTTCGTTCTGGACGAATAGGACTTAGAAAAAAAATTTCGAACAAGTTCTTATTCGTTCCATGTGCCCTATAGGAGATAACTGTCTGATCGTCCCGTACGATAGGATATCTTCCAGTACGATCAGTATAAAATTTTATGATCTCCTTATGTGTGTGTGTATGTTTTTTATTCACTCAATTACAATCACTCCCTTATCTCATGTTGAATTTGATTTGAAGTTATCGTAGTCTGGAGTCTGATTTTCCTGAAATGTTAGTACTCACAAGAGCAAATACAAATCTTCTAAAATTGTTAGGAGATAACTACACATTTGAACAATAATGTTTGAAATCATCAAAACTATTCAAGTTGCAAAAAATGTAAAAGCATTCAAATAGCAACTATTCTAACATCCTAAAAGTCTATTCCTTCTATTTGGTTATACCCCTTAGCCATCAATTTTTCTTTATTCCTAACAACCACTCCTGAATCATTCACCTTGTTCTTAAAGATCCACTTTGTCCCAACTACACTTTGTCCCTTAGGTCTTTCTACAAGCTCCCAAACATCATTCCTAACAAATTGATTCAATTCTTCTTGCATTGCTAAAATCTAAAACTCATCAGTAAGGGCTTGGTTAATGGTGGTGGGTTCAATCATTTAGATAAAGGTAGAGTGGTTCACCTCATTCCTAAGTCCATGTCTAGTCTTAACTCCACTAGAAGGGTCTGCTAAGATCAAATCCTTGGGGTGACTTGTAGAGTATCTCCAATCTCTAGACAAAGTATGAGAAGGTCCAACCCTTTCATCCAAATCAAAATTTTCTACTTTTTGGGTGACTTCTCCTACTCCTTTATTATTTTGGTGTTCTACCCACTTCACAAAATTTTCTACTCCACTTGTAATCTCTCCAACATTATCATCATATTCAACTCCAGATTTCCTAGGATTAGACTCATCAAATACTACATATGTTGTCTCTTCCACCATCAAAGTTCTCTTGTTAAACACCCTAAAATACTTCCCAAGAGTAGAATATCCCAAGAATACTCATTCATCAGATTTAGGATCAAATTTTCTCAAGTGAGACTACCCATTATTGTGAATAAAAACCTTACAACCAAAGACGTGAAGGTGGGAAAGATTGGGTGTTCTACCCTTAAGGATCTCATAGGGTGTCTTTTCTAATTAGGCTCTAACATTCACCCTATTCAACACATAACAAGCTGTGTTAACTGCTTCAGTCCAAAAGTATTTTGGAAGTGAATACTCAGCAAGCATGGCTCTAGTGGCTTCCACAAAGGTCCGGTTCTTCCTTTCAACTACCCCGTTCTGCTGAAGGGTCCTAAGAGCTGAAAAATTGTGGCTAATCCCCTTGTCATCATAAAAATCTCCAAATCTTTCATTCTCAAACTCTCCCTCATGATCACTATGGATGGTCAAAATCTCACAACCTAACTTTTTCTGAATCAAAGTAGAAAATGTATTAAACTCCTCGAAAGAATCTTTTTTATGTGTAAGAAATCTAGTTCTAGTGAACCTTGAGTAGTCATCAACAATCACAAAATCATAGACTTTTCCTCCCAAGCTGGCCATGCTAATGGGTCCAAACAAATCCATGTGATGGACTTCTAAAGGTCTAGATGTGCTAATGTCCTTAATGGGGTGAAAGGTGGAGTGGACTTGCTTTCCTAGTTGACAGGCATCACAAAGGTGGTCTTTTGAAAACTTGAGTTTAGGGACACCTCTAACTATGTCTTTATGGGTCACTTTCCTAAGGATTTTCATACTTGCATGACAAAGTTTTTGGTGCCACAACCATTAATCATCAATCAGTATTTTTAAGCAAAATGAAGCAGCACTTTCATTGTTATTTAAATCAAGCATGTAGACGTTGTTGATCCTCTTTCCCTGCAAAATAGTGTTGTTACTTAAACTCACAATGCATGAATTTGCAAAGAATTGCACGATGAAGCCTTTGTCATAGAGTTAACTGATGCTGAGCAAGTTTTGCTTCAATCCATCTACAAGAAAAATATTTTCAATCATATGGTTCTTGAAATTACCAATTATACCTGCGCCTACCACCTTCCTAGTGGTGTTGTCTCCAAGAGTAACCTTGCCTCCAGTCCTTGACTCTAGTACAACAAACTGATTTGCATCACCAGTCATATGACGAGAGCATCCACTGTCCAAGTACCACATACTCTCACAAGGCCTTTTGTGAGAGCCCGCCTATAAGATTATCAAATGTTAGACATAGGAACCCAAACAGGTTTGGGTCCCTCCTTATGAAAAGCAGAATGCAATGCATGTGTGGTATGCTATGGATCATGCACCTTTGGTCTCCACACCAAATGTGTACTATGGTAAACTGTGCAAGTGTGTGAGATGTGTCCTAACATGCCACATGAAAAACATCTAACTCCAGGAAAGGGATTTCTTAAGTGGTTTGAGTTATAATGCCTCTTCCAAGATTTTGGCAATTGATCAAAAGAAGGTGTCATCCTAGTTTTCTTACAAGTTTCTAATTCATTTTGAATCTTCAAATTAGTGCTCTTTAAGACCTCATTTTCAATCAATATTTTTCTCCATCTCTTTAGACTTCTTAAAATCAAATTCAAGTGATGTGTGTGAAACTTTTAATGCATCATGCTTTTCAACTAATTCACAATAATTTTTATTTAACTCATCAAATTCATCAAGTAAAGCCATATGATTTGAATCAATTATTTGATGATCTTTAGCCAAAATTTCATGCTCTTTTTGTAGATTCAAGAATTCCAATTTCAAGCTAGCATGTGTTTTCTTTAGTTTCCTATATGATGCATGAATCTTTTTAGAAACTTTAAGGAGTTGATCGTAGGAAAGTTCACATACCTCTTCATGATCCATATTATCATCTACCATTAAGAACAAGTTGGTTGTTTCATCTTCTGGTTCCGTCTCCGATGAATCTGATGCAAAATCCGCCCAAAACGCCTTTTGTAGTCTTCTGTTTTCCTTTCTAAAGTTGGATTTCTCCTCACTCTTTTCCTTGCTTGAGTGCTCCTTAAGAAAAGGACAATTGGCTTTCACATGTCCAGGTTTTCTGCATTCATAACAAACCACATCAGAAGATCCTTTAGAATGTTTATGATCGTTACCTTTTTCTCCAATGGTGCTTGTGTTTCTTCCTTAGAAAGCTTTTGAATTGCCTTGTGATTAAGGCAAAGTCATCGCTTTCAGACCTGGAAGATTCTGAGTCCGATCTGTGTGCCTTCAATGCCACAGTTTTCTCATTTTTCTTCTCACCTGCATCAAGATTTCTTTGATTCACCCCTTGCTCGTAAGCAATGAATGAGCCAAGTAAGTTATCAATCAAGTACGTGTTCAAATCCTTAGATTCAGTTATAACAATAATTTTTGCATCAAAAGAGGAAAATAAACATCATAAAATCTTATTTACTTTTTCAAAATTTGAAGGCTCTTTTCCTAAGGCATGCTAAGAAGTAACAATCTGAGTAAATCTCGTATACATTTCAGAAATAGATTCATGAGGTTTCATACGAAAAAGTTTGTACTAATGCAAGAGAATATTCAAACAGGATTGTTTAACTTCATTAGTGCCTTCAAAAGTGATACATAATTTATCCCAAATTTTTTTACCAGTTTTGCAAGTGGAAACACGCATGTAATCCTCAGACTTTAAAGCACAAAAAAAAAAAAAAAAAGCTCAGACACTTTGCATTCAGTTGAGCCAAATCCCTATCATCTAAATTTTATTCAGCAAAAGGAAGTGGAACATTAACGCCATTAAGTTTTCCAGTTAGAGGTGTGTAACCATCCTTAACAAGCATCCACATGTGATAGTCAGTTGATTGTAGAAAAGTAGACATGCGAATTTTCCAAAAATTAAATGGGATATTATCAAACAAAGGTGGTCGGGTAATATAATACCCTTCCGGTGTATTACGATTCCAAAAGTTAGCCATGGATAAAAATTCTAAAAGTTTTAAAACTCAATCTTTATGAATCCCGCTCAGATACCACTTGAAAGTTCGTTAGGGATGTTAATCCCTATGGAATTGGCCCAAGGCTAATCAAGAGGGGGGGGGGGTGAATTGGTATTTTAAAAGAAATCTTTAGGCAAAGCACAAATACAAACCAAATCACCAGAATAAAATAACGTGCAGAAGAAATAAATGCGAAAGCAAAAAAAATAAGAATACAAGGGTTTATAGTGGTTCGGTCAACTCTACCTACGTCCACTCCCCGGAGGCGCCCTCCGAGTATTGCACTACAATCGTGACTCTCCTTTAGCCCCCATAGCTAGGTGGAGAAGCCTTTACAAATACCTCTTTTTGCCACACCCGGCAAGGTAGAGAACCTTCCTCCTTTTGCTTCCTCCTGAAGCAGGCAGAGAACCTCTATCGCTTGCTGGAACTTACCTCTCCCAACCCTTCCAAGGACAAGAGACTCTAGGGAAGAAGAAGTGGAACGATGCTTGTATCAACCCTTATGAATGCCCTCACAAGCTCCCCCTCACAAGATCCTCTCTCTCTCTCTCTCTCCCTCTCTCTCTCTCCTTTAGGTTTTCTCAGGTCAAGACAGCAGCCAAGGATCATAAAAAACATTGAATAAGAGCTCTGAAATAGAAGAGCTTCAAAGGAGCTCATTAATTGCAAGTTGCCGACAATATCGTCTAGGACGATATGGAAATCGTCCTGGACGATCAGTACAAATCTCAGAAGATTGGCCAGAGCATCGCCTTGAATGCAAACTGGACTATTAAAAATTGGCTTGATCATCCTGGATGATATCACGATCATCCCGGACGATCAGTTAAAATCAAAGGAAAATTGTCTAGAGCATCGCCCTGAATTTGTGCTGGCTGATATGTATCGTCCAGAAGTAACTAAGGTTTTTGAATAGATCGTCATGGCCGATCCTTCAATCATCCAGGACGATGTGATCGTATCAATCATCCTTAATTACTTCCTTGATTTGATTGATCAATTAAGACATAATTGTGAATATCGTCCAGGACGATCCAAGATTGTCCTGGCCAATTGCCAAAAATACAGAATACCTTAATTATTTATTGCGACAATTTCTTTCTATTTTGATCCAATCGTCTTGGCCAATACAAATATCATCCAGGCTGATTTGCTAATGACGGGTACCTTAATTAAGAACCCCTGATTAGAATTTCTGTTTTAAACCCGATCATCTATGACGATGTAAATATCGTCCTGGCCGATTTGAGTAAAAACAGAATTTCTAAGTCTCTCAAGTGTGTGTAGGGTTATTTAGCATTAGTCCCACCAAAGATTACGATTTACTCAAGAGGAAAAAATAAAATTACAGACTAACTCAACCCTAATCTACCCCATCTTGAGCTGGTTCTGATTTTCGTCCGATCTTTGGGTCCTGAAAGGTTAGTAGTAAAAGATAGTCCAAGTCAAGTAAGACTGTTTGCCAATCATCAAAACATAGTTCATAGACCTGAATTTGCAACATTACTAATATTTATAAAAAGGCCAATGGAGATCTCAAAATTCTGCAATAGTCATTATAGACTTTAAATCATAAGTCATTATTTTCGAGTACTAAAATCCCACATTTATAAAAAATTAATCAACTCAAATAAAAAATTCATGCACCCCTAAAATGTCAAAGCTCAATATAAGATAGATTTGGACACTTCTCACTCTCTCAAAATTATAGTACTCCCACCTCTTTCTTCTTTGGCTTCTTGAAAGAATTCGTCAAACTTAATCTAATTTCATTTAAAAATTCTTAATTTCTAAACCTTACGTGAAACTTTAAAAATCCAAAAATATGTAAGCTTTACTTTAACCAATAGTATTCTCAATAATTTATATTCCAACTTAATTAACTATAAGGGCTTAGCGTTATAAGAAACTTGAAACTTTTTTTTAAAAATTAAACCTTTTTTAGCTCTCTATGGTAGGGAGAAACTCTTTAGGATAGTAGACATTTTTTTAAAACCCATTTTTATTTTTAAGTACATGGTAGAATATCATTTGTATAATTCCAGATAATATGACATTCTATATGTCATATTTAATTATAAAAACTAGAATTTTAAATCTGTATTCAAATTAATTATAGAATATCATTTATGCCTTTTGTGATGATATATTATTTTCTATGCAACATTAGATTATAGTAAAATAAAAATCAAATCAAATGATTTATTTTCCAAACCCCACCCCCACACACACATTTACATAATCAATTAAGGCCCCTAAACTCTACCAACGACTCATATTCATAAGTTCAAATAATAACATAACCCTCCACCATCACCAAATTTTTGCACTTAAAGCACTTGCCTAAAGAAAATCATTCAAATAAGCCCAAACTAGTGAGTCTTAGGTAATAATTGACATTCATTCTACCAGGTTCCAATAAATCCTCAACTTGAACTACGTATTAAATCCTTAGACATTTAAGTAAACACCAACAACAACCTTTTGCCACTAATGCCACCAAAAAATGCTTCCCACCACCTTAATAAACACAATAATAAAATATTTAGATAAATGAAACAACATATTAAATATATGGAGGGTGCATGAAAAATGTAATTTAACGACCAACAAGCTCAAAAGAAGAAGAAAAACTTTTGCTTTATCAACTATGAATAAACTATTAGTCATACCACTGAAAGACGAAGAAGTTCCTCAATAAATAATAAGTGAATTAGAGCTATTAAAAGATATGGAAACTAAAAAATGTCATAGTTGGAAAAGGATTCTTACCACTAGTATTCCCCAATGCTTTTGAGAACAACAATTAGACATATAGTTAGAATAAGTTGAGGACAAAATATATTAAATGCTAAGGGCTTCATAAAAGGGAGTGACCTTGATCCCAAATGGTTGACAAAACCACAATGAAATTAGAAAAGAGGATTTATACTATAGATGCATTAGTGATAAACATAAAAAGATGAAAATGGATAGAAGCTTCAAAGAAATAGAGAAAAAGGACCAATATAAACATTTAAGTATCTTATTATTGAAAAATTAAGGTTACGTTAATGAATATAAATACAATGCATGGCTTAGATAGTTTAATCACTAAGGCAGAACTTCTTAGATCATCTCGATCAATTGGCTAGTTGTACCTTATTAGGTTTATGGCATATATAATATTAATCCAAAAAGATTAGAGGTAATTGGGTTTGTTTGAACTAATAATATTACCTTTATTTTATCTAAGGAATATATATGAGCACATCTATGTCTAATAAACATATTAAAGTTGAATTTTAGATCTCTAATATTATATTAAACAAAATATATACAAGCATGTTGGTCTAGAGACTTATTATGCTAAGATAAACAAGCCTCAGAGGTTTGGTGCACTAGCAAGCTCACTTGTTAACTTTAGACTTAGTAGTTTAAGGATAATCGAGATTTAACTATGAATCACCATGTCCAATTAATTGTTTTGTAAAATAATTGAAAGAGTAGGATAAAATAAATGAACATTTCATCTACTATAGGCTAAAAGAGATAAATAATTTTTAATACTTAAAGTCTTCAATGTGATTCATGAATTACCATCACCAAGTCAAAAAAAATAAATAAATCACCACTACCACTCCTTATAAGCACCTTTATAAAGTTCCTTTTTAACCCAAAAATTATTATTATGAAGGGGGAGAATGACATATATATAATTCTCATGAGACTGTATTGAATTTAATTTAATGAAAATATTTGAAATTTGTTTGAAGCATTTCTCATATGATAGAGGCTTGATGGAAAACCTTAATGTTTAGCATTACTAGGCTGATCAACCTGACTTAGCTGCCCAACTTCCTCACAGATATAACTTAAACAAATGAATAGCCCATTAACTCACCTCATTGGATGTTACATAATGATGGCTATCAACTAAGTTATTATGCACTTATTACCTCAAAAATTAAATTAAAAAACTTAAACATCTCAAAATTTTGTTAATTCTCTTGTACTTTTTCCTTCTTCAAAATCATTCATTTTAAAATGCTTTTTTAGAAAAAGAGTAGATCCTTCGTAAAAATATTACATATTATTTCTAATTTTTAGTAGTTATATTCGTAAAAATATTATTTTCATATTATTTGATCCAGTATATCATTGATAATGATGTGTTTTATTAAGATCAATGATCTTAGACAATTTCTAATTTTTGCAAGTAGTTATATTAGCATTATAATGTAATTGAACTTTTTTTAAGTACTAATGAAGACCCGGGAATCAGATATTTTCATATTATTTGATCCAGTAGTAAGATCATTGATAATGATGTGTTTTATTATGATCAATGATCTTAGACAAGTCCCATAGAGGCTACCACAGATTATCATCATTAACCTAGCACTGCAAGTTATTTTATTTTAAGCGAGTTGGCTAGGCCAGATAAGGAGAAAGATGATCGCATTATAATGTAATTACCAAAAGATAAAATATATGTCATATTTTGATAATTGCAAAGCATATTCATGGAAAATAACATATCACGTCTAATTAAGTAAATAAAAATGGTTTTTTGCTCATTTTAAATATATAATTGCACACTGTTTATAATCAGCAAAAGTTGCATAGAATGCTAGAGATGACAGTGTATGTTGTTATTAAAAAACATAAGTTATAGAACAAAACAAGATATACATTTAATTCAATATTATGGTGCTTGAATTATATGCTATCCTTCTCATAATTGATATTTAGGCCCTACTTTCCACAAAGTGAATATCGCTTATATTAGATCTTTAAGCTGTGGTGCTTAAATATGAAACATTTTACAAATAACAAGAAAACAAGTAAAGTATCTAAGTAATTTATATGGTTGGCAAAACAAAATAAAGCTTTTCTTTCCTTGAAGTAGTTATTTCGGCACTATCTTTGTAGCATCCTGGAGTATTCACGGCGGTAGAGAAATATACAGTTTAACGACTTAACGTTGAACTAAGATCCAACACACAATCAGATAAGAGAGAGGGTGTAGTGTTCATAAGAGACATCAGAGTTTTTACGTGAAAACCCTTGAAAAAAAGGAAAAAACCATGGGTCCGTGCCTAGTTTGAATGAATCCATTAGTATTTGTAGTCTATTACAAATGAGGCCCTTCATAAGGAGAAGGCCTTGGCTTGATGTCACAAATGTAGATCTTATAGAGCACATTACTTGGTGGGAGTTATAATAATCAACATAGACATGTTTATTTGGTCAGTTTGATCATAATTGATAGGATAAAGGTAAAAATGAATGTAGTAGGCACGAAACCAGGGCCAGAAAGACCATTGTCTAGTGTTATAGGTCAAAAGGACTATAATATGCAAGTGGATGAGATCAAAAAAACTATTTTCTGGTGACGTAGGTCAGAAGGATCATAATAGATGATGGAGGTCAGAAGTACCATAGTTGGCAGTAGATAGGGGTCTAAAGACCGTTATAGAAGAGTGGTACTCTGGTAGAACTCTTGGCTTCAAGTGGTGGCCTGACAGAAGTTTGAGCCTCAGGTGGTGATCCTACAGAATTTTGATCCTCAAGTGGTGGCCCGTCGGAAGTCTAGGCCTTAGGTGGTATCTCAAATGGAGGTGAGGGCCTCAAGTGGTGGTCCAACGAGGGTGAGGGCCTCAAGTGAGGGGTTGGTGGAGGTAAGGGCCTCAAGTTGTGGCCCGATGGAGATGAGGATCTCAAGTGGTGGCCCAACGGAGGTGAGGGCCTCAAGTGCTAGCCCGATGGAGGTCAGGGCCTCAAGTGTTGGCCCGGTGAAGGTGAGTGCCTCAAGTGGTAGTTTGGCATAGCTCAGGGCCTTAAGTGGCGGTCCAATAGAGCTTAGTTCCTTAGATGATGGTTTGGCAGAGCAAGAATGTAAGGAGGTGGTCCAGTGGAGGTGAGGGCCTCAAGTGGTTGTCCGACGGAGCAACGACATCAGGCGGTGGTTTGGCAGAGGTTAGGTCCTTAAGTGGTGGTCTAGCAGAGCACAAGGCTTCAAGTTGTGGTCCGGTGGAGCAATGATGATGGAAGATTGTTTGGCAGAGTTGAGGGCCTCAAGTGATGGTCTGACAGAGCTCAGGGCCTCAAGTGGTGGTTTGACGGAGCTCATGGCCCCTCAAGTGGTGATTTGGTAGAGCTCAGGCGATGGTCAAGGAGGAGTTTCTTCCTTATCTTCTTCCTTCTCTTCTCTTATTTTCTTCTTGCTTGGCGCCCCCCTTTTAAGAGAAGGGAGGGGTCTATTTATAGATTTTTGTAGTGGCATGACTTGTAAATAAGTAAGAGATTAAGGGTAAATGGGGCAGTGGTTGGATGGACGGTCGATATTGAATCCCTTGATCATGGACCCTTCATCAGACATTTGAAGGTCTTAATGATGTTAGAATTCTATGATCTTCAGCTTGTTGGATTTGTCTCATTGAGTCGCTCGATTTGACAATAAGCACGTCATGTTTGGTAACCATTTGGAAACCAAAATTATGGTTTTTACCATGCAATAATGCTTCAGGTCCAATTTGGACTCATTTGATCTCAAATTGAGTCAAATTTAGTGCCGTTGGGTTTGTATTTCTGAGATGTTCAGTTTGATTATAAGTTTGCCTAAATCGGAGTTCAGATCATCCCAATTTTAATTTTGGAAGCTTCCAACTTGATTTTGCATCAAGATTCATACTTGATCAAGGTGTCGTTGGGTTCATATTTCCTCATCGTGGAAGCTTCCTAACGGCCGGCTTAACTACCAGCAGTTAAGTAAAATTTTTTTTAGTATATATATATTATATATATAAATAATTTTAATATTTATTAGTTTTTTTTCTTGTTTCTTTTTGAGAGGGAGAGAGAGATTTTTTTTTCATTTCTTATCTAACATCCCTCTTGCTATAAATACCCCCTTAGGGGTATGAAACTCTTGCACCTCCCCTCATTCTCTTCTTTTCACTTGAGGCATTCCCTGGGCCCTAAATAGGCAGCATCCCCTGTTTAAGCCCGTGGCCCCTCTCTGCAAGAAGGAGACTTTCTCCTCCCCTTATTCTTCTTTTATTTGAGGCATTCCCTCGGGCCCTGTATACCTAGCATCTCCTATCCAAGCTTGGGCCCCTCTCTACAAGAAGGAGACTTTCTCCCCCCCCCCCCCCCCCCCCCCTTCTTCTTCTTTCATATGAGGCCTTACCTCGGTCCCTTTATAGGCGACATCGCCTATTCAAGCCCGGGGCCCCACTCTTCAAGAAGTATATTTGTCCCCCTTCTTATTTTCTTCCTCACACTGAGGCATTCGCCTAGTTCTATTTGGGTGGTATCCCCTGTGCAGGTCTAGGGCCCCTCATTGAGTGGGAGTCTTCTCCTCTTTCTCCGAGAAATCGTGTGGAGGATCTGATGTCGGGTGAAAGTCTAATGACAGGTGAACATACGAAGTCAGGTAGGAATCCAATGTAAGTCTGTCTATGGGCATAAGTCTAATGACAGGAAAAAATTTATTGTAATTTAGAAGCCCGACAAAATTTTGATGATGTGTTATAGTATGATGATAAGTGAAATTTTGGTGTCGGGTATAAGTGCGACATCTGGTAGAAGATTGATGACAGTTTGACAAAGGATAAAAGTCTGATGATAGGTGGGAATTCAACATCAGGTAGAAATCATACGAGAGTTTGGCGGTGGGCAGAAGTCTGGTGACAAGTAGAAATTTAGCTTTGGGTAGAGATCCGATGAGAGTCCAATAGCTGACAGAATTTCAACGTCGTGTAAAAAACTGATAATAGGAAGAAACCCGATGAAAGTTCAATGACGGGCATGAGTCCAAAAAAATGTTTGGCGTCGGTATGAGTCCTATATCTGGTAGAAGTAAGACATCAGGTAGAAGACCAACAAAATTCTATCTACGAGCATAAGTCTGATGTCGGTTAAAAAGTATGATGTTAGATAAAAGTCTTACAAAAGTCCATCAACAGCATTCTAATGATGTTAACCTATATAAAAGAGGTTAAAAGGATCCACCATGGATGTATGAGCTATTCGAGATTATATGCCAGAGTCTTTGCTCGATGATCTTAACCTTGATGGAAGAGGTTGAGGGAATCCACAAAGTATGTAAGACCTATCCAAGGTTGTATGTCAGAGCCTTTGCTCGATGGCGTTAACCTGTATGGAAGAGGTCGAGAGAATACAAAAAGGATATAAGATTTAACTGAGATGTTATGTCAAAGCCTTTGCTCGATGATGTTAACTTGTATGGAAGAGGTCGAGAGAATCCACCAATAATGTATGAGCTATCTTAGGTTGTATGTCAGAGCCTTGATTGATGATATTAACTTGTATGGAAGAGGTTGAGAGACTCCACAAAGGATGTAAGACCTATCCGAGGTTGTATGTCAAAGCCTTTGCTTGATGAAATTAACCTATATGGAAGAGGTCGAGAGAACCCACCAAGGTATATATGACCTATGCGAGGTGGTATGTTAGAGCCTTGCTTGATGATGATAACCTGTGTGGAAGAGGTCAAGAAGAATCCACCAAAGATGTAAGACCTAAACGAGGTTGTATGTCAGAGCCTTGCTCGATGACGTTAACCTATATATAAGAGGTCGAGAAATCCACCAAAGATGTATGAACTATCCGAGGTTGTATGTCAGAGCCTTGCTTGATGATGTTAACCTATGTGGAAAAGATTGATAGAATCCACCAAGGATGTAGGAACTATCTGAGGTTGTATGTCGAAGCCTTTGTTTGATGACATTAACATGTATGGAAGAGATTGAGAGAATCCAGCAAAGATTTAAGACCTATCTGAGGTTGTATGTCATAACATTGCTCGATAGCGTTAACCTATATGGTTGAGGTTGAGAGAATCTACCAAAAATGTAAGACATATCCGAGTTTGTCTGTGAGAGCTTTTCTCAAAGACATTAACCTGTGTGGAAGAGTTTAAGAGAATCCCCCTAGGATTGATTTTGCTTTGATTGGGAGGAGGCGAACGCCGCGTGTATCCTGAATCAAAGGTAAAGAAGAGTCTATCTTTAAATCGTTAGTGCCTTTTTGAGGTCGAGAATAAGACCTTGCCTAAAGAGAAAGTCTAGTATGAGACTATATGTGGCTTGAAATTTATTGGAATTATCCTTACATTTTTTTGGGTTTTCCTTAAATATCATCTTGATGTTGAAAGCATTGAAGGGATCTTCTTAACAACAGTACCCCCCAGTCTGGATCTGATTGCCATGAAATTGATACATAAATGGATAATATAAGGATGTTGACTTAAGCAATCTTTTAAGGTTGGAGAAAAAAATGCCCCCAGTTGGGAACCACTTTCCCATAGACGACACCAAATTGTAGCATCCTTGAGTATTCAAGGCGGAAAAGAAATATATAGTTTAACATCTTAATTTTGTACAAAGATCTAACACATAATCAGATAAAAGAGAGGGTGTAGTGTTCATAAGAGACCAGAGTTTTTGCAGTCGATTACAAATGTGGCACTTCCTAGGGAGAAGGCCTTGGCTTGATGTCACAAATATGCATCACATAGAGCACATTACATAATGAGAGTTACAATAATCAACATAGACATGCTTATTTGTCCATTAGGACCATAGTTAATAGGATAGAGGTTGAAAAGACCATAGTAGGCAGGAGATAGGGGCCAGAAAGACCATTGTCCGGTGATGTAGGTCGGAAGGACCATAATATGCAAGAGACTGAGGTTAGAAAGAATTTTGTATGGTGATGTAGGTAAGAAGGATTATAGTAGACGTTAGAGTCCAGAAGCACCATAGTTAGCAGTAGAAAGGAGTCCAAAAGAATATTATATTAGGGTGGTAATCTGGTAGAACTCTGGGCATCAGGTGGTGGCCTGATAGAACTTCAGGCCTCAGGTGATGGTCTGTTAGAAATCTGGGCCTCAAGTGATTGTCTAATGTAAGTCTGGGCCTCAGGTGGTGGCTCGATAGAGGTGTGGGCCTCAAGTGGTTGTTCGATGAGGGTGAGGGCCTCAAGTGTGTTACAAATTTATTTTTTATGGATTATGATTTTGATGATAGCAAACACTCTTGTTTCTCTACGACTTCCTTGCCTACTATTTCAGGTCCACAAGATCAGAATACAATTAGAACCAACTCAAGATTGGGTAGACTAAGTCCTAGTCATTTTGTACACTTTTCCTTTTCTTGAGTCTATTATAAAAGATGTGGCTCCTAATGCTAAGAATTTTTGACTATTTCTTAGAGTTTACTATTTTTGGTAACATTGGCCGGGCCGATATTTATATCGGCCTGAACGATCAGTTCAAAAATAGAAACCCTAATCAGGGTATCATAGTTAAGATGTCCATCATTAAGCAGATTGGCCTGGACGATATTTTATCGGCCGGGATGATAGGCTTAAATCAGAAAGAATCAACCGCCATGGTCTATTTAGGTTTTCTTAATTTTAAGACATCGTCCAGGATGATATCCTATCGACCTGGATGATGCAGCACAATTATGCCTAAATTAATCTGGTAAATAAGGAAAATAAGTAAGGATAATTGCATGATCTTATCGGCTGGGCCGTTCGCAGGATCGACCGAGACGATGGCGTGGATGATTGACATCGGCCTACTTCTATTTAGGACGATGTTCAGGATGATTTTCGTCAGATTTTAACTACTCTTCAAGAATGATATACTATCAGCCAGGACGATTTGACAAAAATTACTCTAATCGTCCCAAACCAATCGGGCTGATTGAGCAAAATTTATGCTGATCAGCCAGGCCGATACGCCTATCGGCCTAGATAATAAAGTTGGTCTATATAAAATAAGAGCTATTTCGAAACTCTTCTATTTAAAATCTCTTGTTCAACCTTAAAGAAATTCTTTTGCTGCTATCTTTACCTGAGAAAGCCTAGAGGAAAGGGAGAGAGAGGGAGAGAGAGAGAGAGAGAGAGAGAGAGAGAGAGAGAGAGAGAGAGAGAGAGAGAGAGAGAGAGAGAGGATTTGGTAAGGGGGAGCTTGTGAGGGAGTTTCATAAGGGTTGCTTCAAACATTATTCCACTTCTTCTTCTTCCACTAGAGTCTCTTGTCCTTGGAGGGTTGAGAGAGGTCTTCTTCAGCAATCAATCAAGGTTCTCTACCTGCTTCAGGAGTAAGCAAAAGGAGTTGGGTTCTTTGCCTCACCGGAGTCAGCAGAAAGGAGTTTTTGTGAGGGCTTCTGCCCCTTGCTGTGGGAGCAAAAGGATATTCACTGTGTTTAGTGCAATACTCGGAGGGCGCCTCTAAGGAGTGGACGTAGGTCCAGTTGATCGAACCACTATAAATTTATGTGTCCTTTTACTACTAATTTATGTATTTATTCTTCTGCACTTTGATTTTCATTTTGGTGATTTTGGTTTGAGTTTTATGATTGTGTTTTGATCTAAATAATTTTTAAAATACTAATTCGCCCCTCTTAGTTATTCTTGGGCTAGTTCATAAAGGCTTAACATCCCTAACGAACTTTCAAAGTTGTGGTCTGGCAGAGGTGAGGGCCTCAAGTGGTGGCATGGCAGAGGTGAGTATCTCAAGTAGTGGCCCGATGGAGCTCAGAGCCTCAAGTTGTGGTCCGGCAAAGCTTAGGGCCTCAAGTGGTGGTTTGTCGGAGCAACAACATCAGGTGGTGGTCTGGCAGAGGTGAGGGCCTCAAGTGGTGTTTCGATGGACTCATGGCCTCAACTGATGGTCCGATGGAGCAAGGACGTCAGACGGTGGTCCAGTGGAGGTGAGGGCCTCAAGTGGTGGTCTGACAGAGCTTATGGCCTTAAGTGGTGGTACGGTGGAGTAACAACATTAGATGGTGGTCTGATGGAGGTGAGGGCCTCAAATGGTGGTCTAGCGAAGCTCAAGGCCTCAAGAGGTAGTTTGGTGGAGCTCAGGGCCTTAAGTGGTTGTCCGATGGAGCTCATTCGGTGGTTGAGGATGAGCTTCTTCCTTCTCTTCTTCCTTCTCTTCTATTCTTCTCTTCTTGCTTTGAACCGGCCCTTTCAAGAGAAAAGAGGGGTCTATTTATAGATTTTTGGAGTTGAATGACCCGTAAATAGGTAAGAGATCAAGGGTAAATGGGAAGTGGTTGGATGGACGGCCGATATTGAATCTCTTGATCGTGGACACTTCGTCAGACATTTGAAGTTCTTAATGACTTCAAAATTCAACAATTTTGGACTCGTTGGATTTGTCTCGTCGAGCCTCTCAATTTGACTTAGTTTGAAAATCATTTGGTAACCCAAATTGTGGTTCAAACCTTCCAACAGGTCTTTGGTTCCTTGATTTGGACTCATTTGGGCTTGGATTGAGTTGAATTTGGTGTTGAGATGTTATGTTTTACAATAAGTTTTTTTTAAATTGGAGTTCAGATGGTCCCAATTTTAATTTTGAAAGTTTACAACTTGATTTTGCAACAAGATTCGTACCCGATCAAGATAAATTTTTTGATGACGTATCAATCTTCTATGTCCATACCATCACAGGAAATGCTGCTCGGAAGTTTCCAATAGAACTGATACATAAGATTTGATAAAGCAAGTTTAACAATGGCAAATGCAAACTGTATTTCAAGATAAATTCTACAACCTGCACCAAATGGAATGCATTGAAAATCAATACCTTTGTAGTCCACATCGTCAACTAAGAATCTCTCAAGCTTAAACCCTCGTGGTTCTTTCATATAAACTTTGTCTCTTCCAATGGCACATGCATTGAGGAGGACCCTAGTCCTATTAGGAATGCTAAATTCTTGTATTTAACAATCTTGCAATGACTCTCGAGGGTGAAGTAATGGAGCAGGTGGAGGCTACTGAAAAACTTCCTTTATAACAATTAACCGTCATGTAGCTAATTGTATTGTTTGTGAATCTTATATTTACATACGACACCGAGGACTTATGTTAATCTGCTAAATTTTCTCGAACTAAAAGTCATTAAAAAGGATGAAAATGTCCATTGACCCATTATTATGCCGAAAAAAGTTCAATTGAGCCATCATATTTTTATCCTGTGTTCCTTACACAATGCATAGAATTTGATGAAAATTCACACAATTATTTTAACTTATAAGGAAACATATAGTAGATTTTAGAGAAAAGTTTTCCAGTCCAGTAGTTGTCCATGTGATTATGCTAAATTTTGTTTTTTCAGAAATTTAGGCAAAGCCCACTTCCATTTTTCTATAATGAAATAATTAAATTAAGTTAAGATAATTGTTAATTATAACTCAATAATGAGAATTAGAAACAAAATCAAGTTGCAACAAAAATTTAGTAATGAATGGCTTAATTATAACGAGACCAAAGATAAATGGAGAAAAACTAAAATATGGAATCATAATAAAAGGAGTTGTATAATAAGCCAGCAGTCAAATTTCCAATAATTGATTTTGTTCATGTGACCATGTGGACATAGTTGGCTATAGAATTTAAAGCATCTCCATGCTTTGTGAAAGTTTGTGATGGCACTCTCCCTTGTCCTTCAGCATAATTTATATGCTCCTCAACTCCCAGAAATTGTCTCCATTTTGTTTGGTTAACTAAAACCTTAGTCCCCTTCTCACAAGGATAGATCAAAATTTTCTATTCTCTTCTCGTCCCCATCCTTAATGTGATCGTGATCCATACTTCACCATTTGCGATCCTCTTGATGACATTAAATTGGAAAGGGTTCTTTTTAGCTCACTTTCTCTGCTCATCTACCTTCTCTCTAACCTACATCCACTCTCTAATAAAATTGATCCTTTCTTAGAAGAACAACTAAAGCAAGGGGCAAAATAATAAATTCCAGCTTAGTGGGATATGCAATTGGTAGATGGGTGTTCTATGCTAAATAAAATTTAGTTATAGTTTTGAAGATAAATATAATTATATGTAAAACTTGTCTACAGTCCCAGAGAATTTTCCTATATTTTAGAGAACAAAAGTAGATTTTTTTACTAGGTTTCTATGTTCTCCATAGGCAAGGCTCCATAGTTAAATACATATCTCAAGAGGAAATATTGAGAAAACATTAGATTAAATTAGTGGAAAACCATTTATTGTTTTACAATACTACAAGAAAGGTTTTCAAAGCATGATTTGTCAATAGGGATTGGATAAAAATTAAACATTTATTTCTATAATTTACATGACGAAAAAGTGGAGAGTATTTATGTTTTCCTATAGTGGATTGCCAATAATAGAAGCAGTCTAAACTATAGTACTACTGGTCTTTATTGATTTAATACATGATCAAATTTAAGTTCAATTTAACAAATTATTAGATAAATGGAATTTACTCAAAAAGGAGATACATAAATTGTGCATCTGGACTTATATTTCCCTAGAGTGGACTTCCAACTATCAACCAATATGCTTTTCCAAATAAGAATTCAAGTTTCAATGGAATGCCTAATAGACATGCTCTTATCTACTTAGGATAAAATGGTGGTTTATACTTAAGAATTAAAATTAGGGTTTAAAGATGCAAGGGTTTCAAATGCACCTAACTAATGGAATTTGAAATAAAATATTCCTTAACTTTTAAAATTTCCTATATGCAACTATTGTAATCTACATGTCTTGCTTTCTAAGAAAAATATCAATAGTGTAATGGCCCTATACGTTAGGATTAGCATACTCGTCTCTATCTATTAGGTTGTCGGTAACTTGCTGTTGATATGTGTGAGTTTAGTGTCTATAACAACAAAGTTAATATGTATGTTATGATTGTAGGAAAATTAAATTTTGACCCTTTAAAAACGTAAATACCATAGAATTCTAGAAGCATAATGTTTATCTTGAAAAAATCACATTTAATGCTAAGTAACCTAGAAAGAACATAGTTTCTTCCTTGCAAATCATATATATGCAACTAATTATCATACAATCAATGTGTATATAAAAGAAATAAAGCAAATGTGCAAGTGATAGGTGCAACTTAATATAAAACCCACAATTATAGGAAAGAAAAAAAAGTTCAAGCTCCACCAACAACAAGCTAAAATTTATATACCTATATTGATGCAAGTTTATACTAAATAAAGTTATTTTTTATTCCTTTTTCAGGTTTGCCAGGCTATGATTGTCCTTCTAAGGAATTCAGAAAGAAATCATATTCAAAGAAGATTTATTCTTTTGGGCTTCTTTACTTTATAATAAACAACTTTAATTAAGACTTTCAGAACTCTATACATTTAAAACTACTTACAAATTTGTATTTAAATATAAAATAAAAAGACTCTACACATGCAGAGATTAGTATACATATAGTGCATTTATATAATATCATATACATGCTACATCAAATTTCATAGGAAAGTAAGTACTCACATCATCACACATCCACCAAAATATTACTTCATAATCAATAAAGTGAAAGAAAAGTAAATAAACATGCAAAAAAATTAAATAAATAAATAACTACCCCTATTTTAGGCTAGTGTTCATTGTAATATCAAATAATTATATGTGTGTGCTAATTTGTGTGGTTTAGTTGTGTCCTAAATGGATTAAAGTTAGAATTATCTAAAAATTTAATTTACGTGTTACAAGCTTGAGGATTTAATTTAAATTTAAATTTTAATATTTTATAATGTATTCATAACATTTATTTATTTAATTTTTATTATAAGCTTTAGGTTTTAAATTAGTAATTAGCAACTTCAACATTGAGAATGAATGCATTTGTTTAATTCCAAAGGAATGAGAAAAAACACCTAAAGCCAAATTTTCTTTATTAATTATTTACTATTTTTTTATTTTATAGAAATCATTTAAATGATTTACTTATTTTGATTTTGAATTTGATTTTATTTATAACTTTGATTAAAATATCTAATTATTTATTTATTTAATTCTAAATTTTTAGTTCAATTTTAAAAACTTTAAATTTTGGTTAAGTATTTATTTAATTTCAAATTAAATTTATTAATTTATTTAGGTTATATTATTTAATTAAATTTATTTCTAAACAAATTTTTTTTATTAATTTAATTTTTTTAATTTTATTTTATCTAATTTTATTCTTGTTTATTTATTCTTATTTATTTTTGTTTTATTTATATGTAATTCAAAGTTTATTAAATTTAGATTATTTAATTGAATTAATGAATTATTTTTTAATGATTTTATTTTTTTATATTTTCCTAATTTATTTTATATTACTTTTTTTTTTGAAGAAAGTCGTAGCTTATGAATTATTAAAAAAAGAGATGAAGCAACTACAGGCTAGATTCCTCCTTCAACATGTTGAAAAAGGAAGGAGGAACCATATTCTCAGAACAATCCACCCAATCAAAGCTACTAAATAGTGCTATAGTTAGCACATAAATTTGCTAACTTATTGCATTCTCTACTAATACAATTAAAAATGATGAAGTTAAAGTTTGAAAGAAATTCCATACTCTCATCCTTGAACTTCCCTGTTTTCCAAGCTTTTTTGAAGTAAGAGATGATGTTTGAATTGTCTCATTCTATGCTAATGCCCTTGTATTTGAACATACAATCCTTTATCTCCTCCTAAAGAGAATGAATAGAACGCATCTCCAATTGAGCTATATCCCAATGGAAAAGAGATTTTCCATAAGCAAAAATAAATCTTCCATTACTATCTCAAAAAATAGCAGCAACTCCTGCTTTGCAGGAAGAAAGTAGTGAAGCATCTACATTAACCTTTAGCCAATTGGGTGGAGGAGGATGCCAAGCTTTAGACAGTCTTAACGACCTATTAACATCCCAAAAGCCCAAGTTGTATTGACTAAAGTTATGAGAAACCGAAGTTTGACAAATAGCATTTGAAGCTAAAAAACTGGAATTGTCTTCAACACCATCATGGATCAATTTGTTTCTACTTTTCCAAGCTAGAAACACTGTGTTGCAATACAGATTTATCAACATTCCTTTCTTCACAATATTGGATTTGATCCAATTAATACAATGCTCCTTTCTCTCAAACGTAGGAATGTTGAATCCCCAATTATTTAAATGCTAGATTATCTCCCTCAATTTTTTGCAGTTGCAAATTATGTGCTCCACATCTTCTATTGCTTCACATCCCCTTGGACAATTAGAATTCTGGATTTGTCTTCTATAACATAGAAATTAGAGTTTGGGAATAGCATTTCTATTCATTCTCCATCAGAATATTTCCACCCGAGCATTCAATTTCACCTTTCTGATCCAATTCAAGTTTAAATCATTCACCATCTCCTAAGCCGCAGACTTGCTGATTAGTCCCGAGATTGTCTTTCCAGAATTTTAATTTGTCAATTCCATGTAGTCTTCATTGCTCTCCTGATTTATTTCAATTTGATTGATCAAATTGATAAGGTCTCTGCCAAAGTATTTACTCATCTCTTGATCATTCCATTGAGCATCCTAAATGAATTCTCTTACAAAAAATCGTGCTGCCTTCAAATGGGAAAACAAATGTAGACCATCTGTTTATACATTTGTTCAGGTTCCATGTATCTTCAAAAGCATCCACCGAATCTCCATTAGCTATCCTCCATCTTACAATTGGCTTGAATAGTTTAAATCCTTCTCTCAGTAATTTAAAGGTTGTAGAAAAACAACCACTACTATTGCCTTTATCCAGATTTTCACCGTATTTTGTGGCCATAACCATGTGTTATAAGGATTGCTTATCATTTATAAATCTCCAAGCTAATCTAGCTCTTAAAGCAGGGGTCTTAGTAATGTTAGAGTGTAATCCAAGGCCCCCAAATTTTATTGGTTTGCACATATCAGCCCAACTTACATAATGCATCCCCTTTGAGCCATTATTTTTATTCCAAATGAAATTTTTACATAATCTATCAAGTTCTTCCAGCAGCTTTTTGGGCATAAAAAAATGAGTTGCATGAAAGGTAGGAAGAGCTAGTAAAACTGACTTTACCAATATAATTTTACCGGGTAATGATAATCTTCTGCTCCACCATTGATTAAGCTTTCTCAAGGCATTGTCAATGATGAATTTAAAATCATCTCTTCCAAGTCTTCTCAAAGCCATCTTCAAAATGAGATAATTGAATTCCTTGACATGTTTAAAGCCCATAATTCTTGAGACACTTCTCTTATTTCTTCTCTTCACATGTTTTTCAAACACACTCATGGATTTCTCATAATTTATTCTCTGCCCAGTCCATTCATAGAAATTTAAAGGATTTGCTTCACTCCCAACACCTCTTGCCTATTAGCTTTGGAAAACATGATCACATCGTCAGCATATAATAAATGGGAAATTCTAGAATGTTCCAGATTTACCTAGATACCACATTTGCGTTGATGAAACGCATTTGAGAGAAGTTGAGAGCATAGAATTAAAAGGATGGGAGATAATGGACATCCTTGCCGAAATTCGCTTCTAGCTTGGATCCAACTTGAACAATTGCCATTGATGATTATATAAAATTTGGGATCTGTTACACACTCCATGATTGGCTTAGAAGTTTTGGGAGGAAAGTTAAAGTACTCCAACACTTTCTTCAGAGAAGACCAAGCCATGGAATCATATGCTTGCTCCATATCTACTTTGAAAGAGACAAGATCTTTAGAAGCTTTAGAGAGCCATAGCTTATGAAAAACTTCTTGTGCTACCAAAATATGATCGGATAAAGATCTCCCCTTAATGAATGCCGCTTGCTCCATAGAAATGAGTTTAGGAATGACCAAATTTAGTCTATTCAAAATTATCCTTGTCGCCACTTTATAAACTGTGTTGCATAGACTTATAGGTCTATAATTAGAAGGAAGAATGGGATTATAAACCTTGGGGATTAGAACTATAAGCGTTTCATTCCATTCCTTATCAAGCTATCCATGGCTTAAAATAATCTAATAGCCTTCCAAAAATCTTCTTTAATAATTTCCCAATAAACTTTAATAAAAGTATGAGAAATCCCATCATTACCTAGTGAAGTATTTCCTCCCAGCTGCTGAACTACGTCTTTTACTTCATTCATGGATAATTCAGCTTCCAGCAAGTTTCTGCCCAAGAATTCAAGCTATTGGTTTTTGTTGGCCACCCTTCCAGATTGCTCCTTCTAGCTTCCCACTTCTTTTGAAAAAATCAGAGAAAGACTCCCTCCATTTGACATTGATCTTCCACCAACAATCCATCTTCATCTTTGACTTTAATTATCTTGTTGGAATTCCTTCTAGCGCTAGCATAAGAATGAAATAACTTAGAATTTCTATCCCTTTCATTTAACCATTTCACTTTGGCCCTTTGCTTCCACCACATATTGAGTCTTGCCATGGTGGCATTTAGTTCCATCACTTTAGATTCCAGTGTTCCTGCTCCAATAGACTTCCTAAGGAAGTCTCTTTACATTGAAGATCTGTGATTTCATTGATGAGATCATCTTTCAATTTATTAAGCTCCTTGTGTTTTGCCTTGCTCCAATAGAACAATGATTTTAGAGACCTTTTAAATTTTTTGTTGAGAGCTTGAGAGAAGCTACTTTGATAATTCTTACACCATTCCTTCCTCACTATCCATATGAAGCTTGATAAGATGCCCAACAATTCTCATATTTGATGATCTTTCTAGGATTAGTGTTGAAGATTTTGAATTGTTAAAGGATTGGACAATGGCAGAGGCTATTCTAGCCAAATGCCTTTCTACAAATTGAAACGTAGAGCTTAAAGCACTAGTGTTAATGAAACACCTATCCAATCTTACAAGAATCCTAGAACCTCCTACTTTATTGTTGTACCAAGTAAATTTAGGACCAATGTACCCAACTTCATGCAAATCATTATTGAGCAAGCATTCCTCCATCTCCTTTGATCCTTGAGAATAGATGAATCTTCTTCCTCCCATTTTGTCTTCTTTGCTCATTAAACAATTAAAGTATCCACCAATAGCTATTGGTAGATCACTATTGGAATACTTATCTAACATATTCCACAATTCCCTTCTTTTTAGCACTTCCGTACTCCCATATATCATAGCTACCTTCCACTTTTCATTATTGAGCACTTTTTGATCTCCAATCACCATCTGTGAAGAGCAATCTTCCACCGTGAACATTGTTGTATCAAAATTCCAAAGAAGAATAATACCTCCCGAAAGCCCTGAGGATGGAACATAGAAAAAGTCCCAATTGCTTTCAATAATGCCATCAATTACACTTCTATCAATTTCATTAAATTTAGCTTCAACTAAACCAACAAAACATACTCCATTGTTCTTAACAAACTCCTTAAGGTATAAGGAAGCATTCCTCTTTCTTGCTCCCCTACAATTCCAAAAAGCAATAGAATACATTAACAATGATTGTGGGGATTACTCCCCAAAGTACCTTTCCCTTCAAGCTCCAATCTCCGGCCTCTAGTAGATGAATTCATTAGTCCCAATTCCTTTAGTTGCTTAGATCTCTTCTTCTTAGCATGGATAGCAAAATCCACTTTCCCATTGCTCTGACCATCAAATTTTTCAGTTGAAACAGAACCAGCTCCTTCCATATCATTTTTGCTTATATTCATCTCTATAACTTTGTTTACTTCAACTGCAGCCTTTCCTTCGTCCAGAATAATATCTGCAGATGTTTCAAGCATTTCTCCTTCTTCCAAGTCTGCAAGAGCTTGAAAGCTATTGTTACCTACCATGGTAGCAAATTTGTCCTTTGAAATTCCTACTTGTTCATTTGTATCAGAATTGTTTTGTTCCACCTTTATCTTTTCTTCTACAGCTTTGTCTTCAAATACATTTTTCCCAATGGAAATATATTGTTTTGATAGAGTTACTCTACTCCTTCTATCAATTTGGTTTCATGCCGGGTAGGTCGACTATGGAAGCCATACATTTATTAAGAGGTTTGATGGAGAAATATAGAGAAAATAAGGAGGATCTACATATGATATTTATTGATTTAGAAAAAGCATATGATAAAGTTCCAAGAGAAGTGCTATGGAGAATTCTTGAAAAGAAAGGAGTCAATAATGCTTATATTCAAATCATTAAAGATATGTATGCAGGAGCTATTACTTGTGTTCAAACACAAGGTGGATTGACTAAGTATTTCCCTATTTCGGTTGGGTTACATCAAGGATCAGCCTTAAGCCCATATCTTTTTGGTTTAGTCATGGATGTTCTCACTAGACATTTGCAAGAGGATATACCTTGGTGTATGCTTTTTGCTGATGATATTCTTCTTGTTGATAAGACTAGAGAGGGAGTTGAAGGTAAACTTGAATTATGGAGGTCAACCTTAGAGTCTAAAGGTTTTCGCTTGAGTAGATCTAAAACGGAATATATGGAGTGTAATTTTAGTAGTAATAGACCTAGTGAGGGGATTGTGACTTTGGGCGATCAAGTCATTAATAAGAGTACACGTTTTAGATATCTTGGATCTATTGTTCAGAGTGATGGTGAAATAGATGGGGATATTATCAGCAGAATTCAAGTTGGATGGTTGAAGTGGAGGAATGCATCGGGCTTGTTATGTGATAGAAATGTACCCCTCAAACTTAAGGGAAAATTCTATAAGATGGTAGTGAGGCCTGCAATGCTTTATGGTGCTGAATGTTGGCCATTAAAAGAGAAGCATAATACTAAGTTAAGTGTGGCAGAGATGAGGATGCTCAGGTGGATGAGTGGCTTTACCCTTAGAGATAGGATACTAAATGAGCATATACGTGAAAAGGTTGTAGTAGCTCCAGTAGAAGATAAGATTAGAGAGAGTCGCCTTAGATGGTTTGGTCACATTAAACGGCGGCCTTCCGATGACCCGGTTAGGAGAGTAGAGGTATTAGATTTGACTTATGTTAAGAAAGGTAGGGGTAGACCTAAAAAGACTTGGTTAGAAAATATTAGGAATGACCTTTCTTTATTAGATTTAAACGAGAATTTGACTTTTAATAGGACACAATGGAGAAAAAGGATTCATGTAGCCGACCCCACGTAGTGGGATAAAGGCTTGATGTTGTTGTTGTTGTTGTTGTTGTTGTTTTTTGAAAGATCCTTTTCCAATTGATTTGCTATCTCCTTATTCATCATAAAACTGTTTGGACATACAATTTTCTTATGGCCAATTTTCTCATAATCAAAGCATAGATTGGGAAGCCTCTCATACTCAATCTTCTGGAAAAATTTACCTTCTTTTCCCTCTACCCACACTCCTGTAGGTAGTTTAGCATCTAGATCAATTCAGACACAAACACGTCCAAATTCCCTTCTTAACCATTGGAACATATTACCATCAATAAGGTAAGTCTTCCCCACCATGTAAGCTATTCGACAGATATTTACTTCATCCCAACAAAACAATGGTAAATTTGGTAATCTAATCCAAGTAGGAACAGAGAGCCCTTTAAGAGAATTAGAATCAAACCTTTGAGACCATCTATCCATCCAAACTATGTTGCCATTGACGAACCAGGGTCCATTGATAAGAACGGCTTTCATGTACTCTTCTTAAAAAAAAGAACACAAGATCCATCCTTTTCACAAGACAGTGAGGTGGAGTTTACCATATTGTTCCCATTGTTTCCTCAATTCATAGCTAATTGAAGAGAATGGGACATCTCCTCAAAAATATTAACTAACAAAGACTTGTTTAGCTTTTTGGAATTCTCAGTAACTTTCTCTGCATGTAGTTTAACAATTTTACCATCATTAGCTACACAGTTACCAAAATCCAGATCTGTAACTTTAATATTTTTACTTTTAGACCACATATTCTTATAGGAACCAGAATTTGGCCGTTTGGGCATTTCCTCAGTCACCTCATGATAGCTCCCAAGCTCTCCAGTAATGATACATGGACTTCTTCCAAATCATATTTCCTCTTACTTTCTTCTTCTGTATTACTTTCCTTCAATTCAGAATGAGCCAGTTCATTAAATTCTGTAGATTTCTTTAACAAAGAATCCAAGTTCACATCATCTTCATTATCCGTACCAGTAACCATATGATTGTTCTCAGATATGGATCTAGGCACCATAGCGTTAACCTTCTCATTCAGTAACTTTATAGGCCATCCAGTCTTCTCCATAGTTTCTTCTATGATTTTACCTTTCCCCTTACCAGGCACTTCCAGCCAATGTTTCTTCATCATTTGACCTCCATCATTAATGATTAATGGTTTATTCCCCATAGCAGAAGTTTTTAAACAAGAAAAAACTAGAGATCTATCACCTCCAAATGTTGGTGGTGAAGACGAAACATCTCGAGATCCTCCGAAGATTGCACGTCCCATTGTACGTCGATCCTCCATCACGCTGCCGGTCGCTGGTGGCCGACGACCGTTCATCGTCATTGAGCCAACGACGAAGCCGCAAATTTAGAGATTCAAAATAATATAATTTTGAAATCTAATTAATTTTCTATTATTTACTATCTAATTTTATTTACATATTATTTAATTATTTAAATTATAACACATTTTGACTTTTTATTTAAGATTTGAACTTTGAAGGTTTTTTATTTTTATGATATTCTACTACTTTGAATTTAATGCATTTTAGTTTTTTTAATGATTTTCATTTATTTAATTGTAAAATTTTAATGGTATACTAGTTATTTTTTTATTTAATAAGGGAGTATAAGTATTTTGATTTATTATACCCAATGATGTCCAAATATCATGAAATTTCCACCATAGTTCAATAATAACCTAAATTGGAACTCATGAAAATTTGGAGACATTTAAATGACTATTTTATTTTTGATGATTTTATTTATTATTTATTTAATTTTTCTATTTTTTATTATAAATATTTAAAGGATTTTTTGATAGGAATTTTATTTTTCCTATATTATAATTTTGATTTTTAAATGTATGGAATTTTTGTATTTTTTATTATAAATTTATTTTTTATTAATTTATTGAAATTACATTTTTTTAGATAAAACTCACTAATGGGCTTACACATTAATTTAAAAAATAAAGATTACAAGTCCTTAATGGGGAAAAATATTGCATTGATAGTGAATGACTTGGAAAGTCATCTATCACAGTATGAGGATGAAGATGATATTGCACTCATGACAAGGCAATTCAAAAGTTTTCTAAGAAGAAAGCAATGGAGAGTTAGCAGTGGAATAAGGGTATGTTCCATAAGAATGCAAAAGTTTATAATAATGTAATTTGTTATAAATGCTGGAATCCTAGACTTATTAAATTTGATTGCCTGAATCTCAAAGCTAATCCTGACAAGGAAAAAGTTGAGGAGAAAACTAATGTTAGAAAGCTAAAGAAAAGACTGTAGAGAGCTTTCTAGGTTGACTCTGCTTCAGACTCCACAGAGACATAAGAAAAATAGGAAGTCACAAACTTGTGTTTATTGACAGATAAACTTGATCAGTCTGATCTAGAGGAGATATGGGATTTATCCTATGATGAGTTATTTGAGGTTTCTGAGAAAATACATACTACATATAGGAAACTCAAACAAACTTCATGCTAAATTAAACATAAACATTTGACATTTATAAAAAGAGCATGAAATCCTTATGAATGATCATGTAAACATAGATAACAACCATATGGCTTGAATATGATGATTTGAACATAAAATATGAACTATTGAAATCATCAAATACTTTGAAAATAATTTTAAATTGTTTATGGATGAATCAGATCAAAGAGAACATGCATTAAAAGTTGACAATACTATTTTAGAAAGTGCAAAATCATTTTTAAAAGAAAAACTTAAAGCTTTTAAGGAAAAAAAGGACACCCACTACACTTAAAACAATTTTCCAATCTAGATCAGAAGTATAAAATTTCAAAACCTAAGAAAGAATAGTATAACTCACATAGATTAGTAAACTCCTTTCTTGGTGTTAAATGTTTTTTATATGGAATGACTGGTCATATCTCCCATACTTGCATAATTCATAGTAGAAAATATCTAGTGTGATGACCTAAGATATATAAAATACATCATATCAAATATGCTTCTAGATTATTGTTGCAAAAAGGTGAACCTAAATTTGTTTGGGTTTCCAAGTTTAAAATTTGATCATTTTATAGAAATGCACTCATACAAGTCCTCATGAGAGCATTTGGTACTTGGATAGCGGATAGTGAAAGGACATGACTCGAGATAAAATTCAATTCATATCATTGGAAGTCAGAAATGGAGGCAAAGTGACACTGGGAGACAACACCATTAAGAAAGTGGTCAGTGTAAGTATGATTGGAAATAAGAAAATATTTTTTATTGAGAAAGTAATATTGGTTGAAGGCTTAAAATCAAACTTGTTGAGAATTAGTCAGCTTTGTGATAAGGGTTATTATGCTAAATTTTTTCGTACAAGCTGCTTTGTAAGAATAAATAAAATTGTTGTGTTGCATGAAAATATGATAAATAATGTATACATACTTGATTTAAAGTTTGTTAAATCTTCTAATACTTTTTGTCTCAAAATAATCACTAATGAATCATAGTTATGGCATAGAAAACTCTTTCATGCAAGCATGAAAAACCTTAGGAAGAATACCCAAAAAGAGTTGGTTAGAGGAATACCTAAACTAGACTTCACTAAGGATCACCTATGTGTACATGTCAATTAGTAAAATAGGTGAAGTTTTTCTTTAATTCAATTAAAGATCTTAGAACTAGTAAACCATTTGAAGTCATAAACATGGATCTTTTTGGGTCAGTTAGCACTATTAGTCTAAGAGGTAAAGTGTTAGGGTATATAATCATTTATGATTTTTCAAGATTTAATTCAATCAAATTCTTATCTCATAAGTGTGAATTATTTAATGAATTTAAAAATTTTTGTACTTGGATTCAAAGGAAACTAGGATATGAAATTTAATCAATTTTAAGTGATCATGGAGGAGAGTTCAAAAATAAAAAATTTTAAGATTTTTATAGAGATCAAGGAATTGATCACAACTTTTTAGCACATAGGACCACTCAGTAGAATAGGGTTTTTGAAAGAAAGAAAGGTCTTCGATAGAAGCCGCTAGAGTCATGTTGGCTGAGTATTCACTTCTAAAATATTTTTGAGTTGAAGCTGTTAGTATAACTTATTATATTCTGAATAGGGTGAACATTAGATCCAACTTGAATAAGACATCCTATGAACTACTTAAGGGTAGAACCCCAAATCATTCAAAATTGCATGTTTTTGAATGTAAGGTGTTCATTTATAATAATGGTAAAACTCCTTTAGAAAAATATGATCCTAAATCTGATGAAGGAATTTTTTATGATATTCTAGTGTTGTTGAATCCTATAGCTTTTTTAACAAGAGAACTTTGGTAGTTGAGAAGAACACACATGTAGTTTTTTATGAATATGGTATTTCTAATAAGCTTTGGTTGTGGGAAGAATATATTGAAGATATCTTCCTAGGAATTAAAAAGACAAATTTTAAAGAGAACATTGGAATAGAAAATAAATTGCCTAGATAATAGAAATTTCCTAAGAGTCACCATAAATAATTGATTTTAGATGAACCAAGTGATGGTGTTAGAACTAGGCATGGACTTAACAAATAAGTAAACCACTAAGCTTTTATATTATTATTGAGCCCACTAATATAAATCAAGCACTTTCTGATGAATTTTGGATTTTTCCATGTAGAAAGAATTGAATCAATTTGTTAGAAATTATGTTTGAGAATTGATTGAAAGGTCTAAAGATCAAAGTGTTGTAAGAACTATGTGGGTAGTCAAAAATAAAATGAATGATGTGGTGCATTGGTTAGAAATAAGGAAAGATTTGTGGCAAAGGGGTATAATCAAATAGATGGAATTGATTTTAAAGAAGCTTTTTCCCTTGTATCCAAACCTGAAGAGATAAGGGTGTTACTAGCCTTTGCCTATTTTAAAGATTTTAAATTATATCAAATGGATGTTAAGAGTGCCTTTTTTAATGGGGTGATATAAGAGGAAGTTTATGTAAAGGAGCCTACAGGTTTTAAAAATTCAAAATTTCCTAATCGTGTGTTCAAATTAAAAAAAAGGCATTGTATGGACTAAAAATAAGCACATAGTGCTTGATTTGAGAGGCTAAGCACTTTCTTACTAGAAAGGTCACATGTTAAAGGAAATATAGACTCTCTTCTTAAAAAGGAAAGGAGATGACATACTCATTGTTCAAATATGTGTTGATAATATCTTGTTTGGATCCACCAATAAAAATCTATGTGATAATTTTTCAAAAATAATAAGTTGTGAATTTTAAATGAGTTTGATAAGATATTTAAGTTATTTTCTTATTTTTAGCATTAAGTAGAATGAGCATGGAATATTTCTTAGCTAGTCAATGTATATTAAGGATATCCTTAATAAATATGAAATGGATAGTGTTAAATTAGTGAGTACACAAATGAGTTCCTCGGTCGGTGCAGTTAGATAAGGTCTCTAAGAGAAATTATATTGATCAAAAGAAATTTAGAAGAATAATTGGATCATTACTTTACTTGACTGCTAGCAGACTAGATATCATGTTTAGTTTTTATTTGTGTGCTAGGTTTTAATTTGACCAAAAGGAATGACATTTGACTGCTATTTAATGAATTCTTAGATATCTTTTGAGAATTTAAAACATAGGGGTTTGGTATCCTAAGAACAAATATTCTTTTGAAATCATTAGATATTCTTATTTAGGTTTTGTAGGATGTAGGGTTGATTAGAAAAGTACTTTGAAACTTATTAATTTATAAAAAACTCTTTAGTTTCTTGGTCTAACAAAAAATAGATTTCAGTAGCCCTTTATACTACAAAAGCATAATACATTTCTTTAGGTAGTTGTGTGGCATATGTTCTTTTGTTAAAATAATAACTAATTGATTTAGTATCTTCTATTGGCACTATTTCAATTTTTTGTGATAATATAAGTGTCATATATATTTCAAAGAAACCTTTTAAAAAATCTAGAACCAGGCATATTGATATAAGGCATCACTTCATTAGAGATCATGTGGCTAAAGGAGAAATTGAATTACAGCATGTTGCTTCTGAGAAATAACTTGCAGATATTTTGACTAAACCACTAGTTTTTAAAATGTTTAGCACATTAAGAACCAGATGAGATGTTATTGATATTAATGCTTAATATTGTAATTCTACAAATTGGATTTGTAAAGTGTTTCATGTAGGTTGATGTGTTTGTTTTTATTTCATTGTTTATTTGTTAGTGGTTGTATGTTTCTCTAATTTGTGTTTGTTTATTTTTTAGTTAGTATTATTTTTGTTTTTGTTTTAATTATTATATGTCAAGGAGCTTGGGTGATTTTCTTTTGAAAAGAGTTTTTAATTTTTCTTTCTTACTATACGTACTACTTTCATGTTGTAGAAAATGGTATCAGACAACATGATATTTTTCTTGAGTTGAATAGATAAAAATGAGTTTTTTTTATATAATTCTATCATATTATACAATACATTTTCATAATATATGAAATTTTATTTTTTTTGTCTGTAAGATTGGGGATGGTTTTCCAAATGTTAGTTATTTTTCATAGTTCATACGTATGGAATCCCATTTCATTTGTATGATCATATTGTTAATTTTTTATATAGGCGAATCTAACTATAAGATATTATCTAGATATTATCTTTAATATTATGATCATATCAGACGAACATGTGTTCGTCTATATGATCATCATAGTCAAAAAGGTGTAAAAAATGACTCCTCTAGAATGGCAGTTTACGAAAAGACATTTCATTTTTGATAGTTTTCATTCGTATGTAAAAAAATTATTTTCATCCCACACGAACAAAATATTTTTGCACTGTTTGATAGGTCATTTTTATTTAAATAGAAAGGTATTTGATGGTTTTTTTTTAATCCTATTTGATCTCAAACCATCTCTAGTACAAGCTTTAGAAATAACCAGCAACAGCGAACGTCCATGAACTTCCAAGGGCTCATCCTCTTGCTTTGGTTGAGACGAGAACTTTCTCTCGAAAGACAACGAGGAAGCCTACGGTCATTATTTTAAATCTAAGATTACCCTATCTTGTCTCTTAATCCTAAGTGACATTAACTTTATAGTCAACCCAGTTCTCTTTTATCCTCACCCTGATTTATGCCTATCATCATGACACATTCAATTTTTTCTTGGTGGACATGAGAGTGAATGAAGATCACACTAGGATGACTTCATATGTCTTTAAGTAATGAGTAGAAATAAACAAGGAAGATTCAGACAACTTCTTACATCTTAGGACTGAAGGGGTTAGGGCGCACACAATGACATTTAGATTTAATTTTGATTGGTCTGAAATTAATCAAAATCTTATAGGTGTCGCTCAAGTAAGGCACATTTCTTGTGTGTATACCCTAAACCAAAATTCTAGGGTCATCCAGCACATTTTGGGAACTTCTATTATACTTAAGGTGGGTGATCGTATCAATCTAACACCTTTATTATCTACAATCACATAGCTTATCATGACCAACACTCCTATAGATGAAGCCTAACTGATTATGGACTATATCTATAAGCTTTCCGATATTGGACTTCCTTATAATATAAGAAAGAAAAATGTGGTTTTAGTATATTTAGTTGCCTACATTTTAGAAAAGAAGTGCAACTTAATCCATCATGATCCTCCTACTCTTCTTCATATATACTTTATCGATGCTTCTTTCTATGTGCTTTTTATTCAAGATCAAGAATCTGAGCGAGAAGAATAAGAGTGAGAAAAAGTATCCCCTACTCTAGCACCTAGACCTGATCAGAATTTCTATCATGAAATGGTCCATTATTTGATAAACTGGAATCTCATTTTGATTAACATTTTGATCAAATTGAGACTCACCTAAACCAACAAGATGCGAGGTATAATAAAGACATGGGATGGAATAGAGGACAATTCAACTCTGTCAACACATAAGTAGCTATGATAAATAGCTACTTTACTATGTTCACCCCTCAAACACTTCAAGACTAGGGTCTTTGAGGATTTTAGTTGTTACTTCTTTATTTATACTTGTTGTTGAGATTTTATACTTGTTGTTGACATGTTTCTTTTTATTTCAAGTGTTGGATTCTCTATGTTGTGGTTTTTCCTTTTCTAATATAATGTATTAGTTGTCTGTATTACAAGTGTTCAATGAAATGATATTTTGACTTGTATTGAAATTATTTTTCTTGAATTATTTCAAGTTTTTATAAACTAATCAATTGTAGTTTCTAGAATTAAAATTTTAAAATACTTTGCTCTATAAATTAATTTCCTTGCAAAATTTAATTTCTCAAAATTTTAAATTAAATTGTGGTAAGGTGTAGATTAGAAGATCATCTTCATATTTTTATAAATAAATATTATTTAGTTATAAATGTTACAAAATAGATAATTTTTTTGTTTTTTTTTTCAATGTTCATATTTTTGTTCATTATTGGAATTTATTTTGATTTTTATTAATATTAAAATGATCAAAAATATAAAAGATGCACAAATAGTGCCAAAAATTGAAAATATACACAAAATGTGTCACAAGTTTAAAAAGATGTGCAATGTTCACCAAAATCAAAAGAGACACAAAATTAGCCCAAACTAAAAAAGATGCACAAAGTGTGGCAAAAATTTAAAAGATGTGCAATGTCGTCAACTAAATGTTTCATACGTTCTTTCCTTTGTCTTTATATCTCTTTTACAAATCCATTTAATTGGCAATTATCTCTACTATTGAATTAGAAACTAATTAATCTTTATTACATCATTTTTTTAATAATTAGTTTTATTTGATATGTCTAGAATGAACATTGAACCTAGTTGATTTTTCTTATCTTAATTGTTCTTTGATTTAAAATAGGAGATTTCTTTTTTGTAAAAGGATGTTAATATTGTCTTTGCAAATATCTTAAAATCTTCTTCTTAATCATATGCTTGATTTATCATTACAAACTTATATTTTTCAATAGATACTTCCCTTTTTGTTGTTGTCAAAAGGGGGAATCTTTAGTTATTATTTGATGTGTGGTGTATGATTATTCGAGTGTGATTTAATCGTATGTGTTTTTTGTGTTTTGTTGTTGTGTTTTTTTTTGTTATATTGTTTTGAAAATTTTATGTTTTTTTTTTGAATTTATTGTTGTTTTGATTTTCATTGGAATCCCTTATTTTTAAATTGATCATTCATTGAGGGGGAGTTTAGGAGAAAAATTGCATTTACTGTAACTGCATTAGTAATCATAAAAAAGGGAGAGATTATTGCAACATACTTTTCAAGATTAAGGTTTTATATCATGAGATTTTTTTATGATACCAACATATTATTATTATGATTACTATTTTTCCTAACATATGTTGGATATATCTTCTTTGTGTTGTTTATGTGTACTAACGTTTCAGGAAAATCATTCTCCAAACTATCGAAGTCTTTAAGACATTAGATTAGAATTTCTTGTAATGTAGTCTATAATTTTTCTATTTTTTTTTACTTTGACAGAGTATGATTATAATTGGGTAACCGTCCACACACACCCTAGGGGAGTGAGTCACTTTGTAATCATATGCACTCGAATGCACTTAAGAGAAATTGGAATACATTCACACTTGATCTAAAGGAAATACTTAGGAAGAGGCATTAAAACCTGAACAAAATAGTTTTTCCATTTCTTGGAGTTAGAAGTTTTTTATGTGGCATGCTAGGATATATTTCACAAATTTGCACTGTTCACTATAGTACACATTTGGTATGGAGACCCAAACTGCATGATTCACATCATAACACACATGCATTGCATTCTTCTTTTCATAAGAAGGGACCCAAACCTATTTGGGTTCCTAAATCTTACATTTGATGATTTTGTAGGTGTGCACTCACCAAAGATGTCGTCAAAGCATGTGGTACTTGAACAATAGAGGCTCACAGCTCTTAATTGCATAAACTTGCTGCTTAATAAATTCTGAATTGCATGTTTACTATTCTGTAGATTGTTTTTATTTTCTATTCTTTCTATTTTAATTTTGAGTTAACTTTTTATTTTTTGCTGTTACTTTGTAGATGTTTCATCTCTATTATTTTTTATTTATTTACTAGCTTTTCTTATTTTTTAGTCATAGTTACAATGATATTTTACACCTTATTTTTGTTTTTGATAATTTGTAGTCAATGTTTTGACATCTCTAAATCATTTAAAGGGAGAAACACCATTGATTGTTTCCCTCCCTCTAATCATTTTTAGCAGTGTAATTTTTTTTCTAAACAAAAGTCTATATTAAATTAACACTTGGATTTTGCAATTGAAATCTTGTCTATCTTGCTATAGTAATCTATTATATAAATAATATTTAAAGTCTTTTATATTACTTTCAAATTCTTTGAAATTATATTGTTGCATTTATCATATGAATTTGATTCTATTTTGTGGTTTATTATTCCCTTTATTAGAGAGTGGGTTTTTTTCTCTAATATCTAGAAGATATGCTTACAATTAAGAGTTTTTAAGAGTTTTGAAAAGGGGCATAGTTTGCAAAAAAATGACAAGGGCTTAAAATTAGGCCCAAAAAGAAATGAAAGAGAAAAGATGCGCAATGACCGCCAAAAATTGAAAGATACACAAAGTGTATCAAATATCAAAAGATGCATAAAATGCGCCAATCAATTGACAAGAGACATAAAATGAGCCCACAAAAAGTAAGCTTCTCTCTCTTTTAAACCTTTAAATGTTAGAAGAATTCATGTGTCACTTGTTATTTTCAAATGTTTGATTTCAAATTTCTTGATTGTGACAAATTACTTTGCTATATTATACTATATAATATTTTTGTGGAACCAAGTTTTGAATGGATCTCTTTTTCTTATCCAATTAGTTTTTTCTGAGTTAGGTCTTTTGTTTTAAAAGACAATTTATCCCTGAGAAAAGTCCGAGGTAGGGTTAATAGGATCGGATAATTTATAGTTTTTAGATTTCGATGATGTTAACTCATTGGTCTTATAAATCTTTATATTCAATCACTTTAGAAATTTATCATTTTTGTGCCTTATTTATTTAACACAAAAAAATTGTTTTTGTTTCTTTTTCTCTTTTTTTTTTTCTTTATTTTTTCCATTTTAATTTTTTCTTTTACTATTGTTTTTAAATTTTTTGGGCCTTCTCTGATCATCTACATCCACCAATTGAATTTCATTTTTTGGTCTCATCATCCTGGATGATTTTTCTATTGTCAGGGATGATGCATTCAATCCACTCCTAACCATTCATCTGATGGCTAATATATTTTCTTTGTTTATCATCATCCTGGACAAAACTTTATCATCATGGCCGATTTAATCGTATCCTACTTTTCTTACTGTGATCGGCCTGAATGATCCTCTTCATCCTGGATGATGTTCTTAATCTTTGCTCAATTATTGGTAATCAGCCAGTACAATCCACCTTTTCGTCTTGGACGATACACATGGAAATATGTTTAAACCCATTAAATTTAATCGGTATGATTAATTATTGATGATCATCTAGGACGATACACCTCTTCATCCTTGACGATACACATGACAATAATTTAAATATTTTAAATTTGGCCGGTATGATCCATTATTGTGCATCGTCCTGGATGATCCACCTAATCGGCCAGGATGATATTCTTTTTCAATGGTCATTTGGCTTGACTCCTCGGGTTGATTTCTAGTTTCATATCATTCGGGATGATATCTAATCATCCTAAATGACTTTTCCACCTTTTTGACCAATTGTCCCGGACATAATTATTGCACCCGATCAAGCTGGATGATTCTACGATCATCCTGGATGATTCTACGATCATCATGGATGATTCTACGATCATCGTGGATGATTATACGATAGTCCTAGATGATCAATCTGATTCTTTATAAATAGAGACTATAAAATAGTTTTTCTCAACCAAGCCTTCTACTTTCATAATTACACTCTCAATTTCTTTATTTTCCTGATCATGAAGGGTGGAAAAAGGTATCGCATGCCTTCAAGAAGCTCCTCGAGGGAAAATCTAGACCTTTATTTCACTGAGGCAGACGATCAAACTATCTATTATAGGTACAAGATGGCTGGGATCACTATATCACGAACTATCAACCCTCTCATCCTTTCCTATCCTATTCTTGATTTATTTTCTCACACTACTCTCACTTTTCTCCTTACTCTTACCATCTCATTTAATTTGGAGTTACTGTTTAAGTTCTTCATTAACCTTTGCATCAAATCCTCTTTCATCGCTCTTCAGCCTTATATGAATAAACGACCTATCGAAACCACTTATCAGGACTATCAAGAACTCCTACAACTATCCACCATAGGAGACAAACTCTACATCATGTGTCAAGATCCTGACTACTATAGGGCTTTGGCCAATCACTTTTTAAGGAATAGTAAAGCTTCCTATCTTGTTGGAGAGTCTAGCAGCTTACTCAAATATACTAAGACAATCTAACATGTCCTTCATATCATAATTCTTCCAAAAGCTGGTGATCACATTCATAACACTCCTCTTTTTTTATCACCACTTTCTATATTTTGGCCTATCATGATTTTAATGCCTCTGATATGTTTTTTTGATACATTGAGCATCTAACTAGCATTTGAGATCCAAGACATACGAGGAAGCCCAATCTTGCCCTAGGACACATCATTACCTATGTCCTAGAACTAAATACAACCTCCAATATCATGCCCCATCAAACTTTCAGCCTGCCTTCTACTCAAACAACTCCTTCCACATTCTTTACAGTACTCATCTCTACCTGGAGGCACGAGGAAGCTGAGGGAGCTGAGGAGGAGGAAACTCTTGTACTTATTCCTGCACCTGCTCTGCTCTACCAATATTATCAGCTAGATGAGCTGGTGGAGCGATTCGACTAGAGGGAGACACAATTTGAGTACTACCTTGTTGTGTAAGAGTAACAACATGTGGAGGACGTTGCTTGATTTCGCTCTTATGTGGCTCACCAGTAGCGCCAGTAAGACCAGGACATAGCCTATTTAGAGAGCAGCTTGACAGTCTTTCCAATTACTTTCAGTAGCCACCACCACCACCACCTCCTTCGGATGATCAGGGGCCATCTTTCTTTTAGTTTGTTTTTTGTGATGTTGTTTTTCCCTTAGTGTAGTTTACTTTTGTTTAGTAGTTTCTATTATGTTTCTTTTATCTTTCCTTCCTTCTTTTTATAATGTCAAAAGAGGGAGTAGTTATACTATTTTATGATGTTTTGGTGTATTATGTACTGTCTTCATTTGCTAATATAATTTGAACATCCTAATTCACTATTTTTATTGTGATTATTCAATTGAGCAACTAAAATTTATTTTGTGTTTTCTATCATAAAAAATGAGGAGATTATTGAGAATCTAATTTTAGGGAATAAAATTTTTATGATAGCAAACATTCCTATTTTTTCTATAATTTCCTTGACAACTAACATTTTAGGTCCACAAGATCGATTGCAGCTCAAGCCAGCTCAAGATTAGGTAGACTAGGACTGAGTCACTTTATAATATTTTACCTTTTCTTGAGTCAATTGTATCAATGTGGATCCTGATATAAAGTAACCTTGCACACACAAACTTAAAGGAAAATTTTTGATTGTTTTAGAGTTCTTTGTTTTTTATCACATCGTCCTGGATAACCCCAACATCATCTTGGATGATCTATTAAAAAATAGATATCCTAATTATGGCATCCTGATTAAGGCAGCCATCATTAAGCACATCATCTTGGATGATGTATTCATCGTCCTAGATGATAGGCTCAAATCAAAAAGAATTAGCCGCTAGAACTATTTTGGCATGTGATATTTTTTGACATCATTTAGGACATCATCCTGGATGATGTAGCACAATTATGCCAAATTTAATCTAGCAATTAAGGAAAGCAATTAAGGTTTGATTGAATGATCATATCATCCTGGATTATCACAGTATCATCTAGGATGATCGATTAAATAAAACCTTAATTCTTCCTGGATAATTATTAATCAGCCTGGTTCATTCAGAGCGATTCTCTAGATGATATGTACTGAATTGAACTAATCGTTTGGGATGATTGTTGATCAGCAAGGACGATCAAGTTATTTTTCCATTGTCCAGACATCCATTTAGTGTGATGGTCTGAACGATATTCATTATTTTGTATTAATCATCCTGGACGATTGTGAGATCATCCTTGATGATAAAGAATATATTAAATCATTTAGACATACATCCAGAGCGATGAGCTGGATGATATTCGACTGATTGAACTTATCCTACAGTAAAATATACTATCATCCTGGAAGATATGAATTAAAAATTCTCCGATCATCCCAAACATCCTAGATGATTGAGCTAAATTTATACTGATCGTACAAGACGATCTCCAGATTGTCCTAGACGATAATGTCAGTTTGTTATAATTAAGAGCTATTATAAAGATCTTCTATATAAGATCTCTTGTTTCACCCAAGAGGGTATCTTTTGCAATTATCTTGACCTGAGAGAGCTAAGAGGAGAAAGAGAGAAAGGGAGAGAGAGAGAGAGGATCTTGTGAGGGGGAGTTTGTCAGGGGTTTCACAAAGGTTTCTCCAAGAAAGGATCCAAGTTGTCTTCTCCAATTCTCATCCCTAGTCCTTAGAGGTTTGAGAGAGGTCTACTTCATCAATCAATAAATAATCTCTACCTACTTCAGGAGGAAAAAAAGGAGTCGAGTTCTCTGTCTCACTAGTGTTAGTGGAAAGGAGGTTTATAAAGGTTTCTCCACCTTGTTGTGGGAGTAAAAGGAGAGTCACTACATTTAGTGCAATACTCGGAGGGCACCTTTGGGGAGTGGACTTAGGTCGAGTTGATCGAACCACTATAAATTTCTGTGTTCTTTATTATTGCTTTTTCCATATTTATTTTTTGTACTTTTATTTTCTTTGCGGTGAACTTTGGTTTGAGTTTATGTTTTGATTGAGAAATTTTTTAAATAACAATTCCCCCCCCCTCTTGATTAGCCTTTGGCTAGTTTGTAAGGGATTAACATCCCTAACAAACTTTCAATATTGGATATATTTTCTTAGTGTTGTTTGTGTGTACTAATATTTAAGGAAAATCATTCTCCAGACCGCCAAAGTCTTTAAGATAGATTAGATTAGGTTTTCTTGTAATGTAATCTATAATTTTTTTTATTTATCTTGACTTTGACTAAGTATGATTATAATTGGATAACCATGAACAAAGACCTTGGGGAAGTGAGTCGAAACTTTATATTTGAAAACTAATCATATTGTTAAATTATCAAAACATACTAGATGGTTTGTTATGTTAGTTCCTCCAAAATGATGGAAATAAAATCGTGAATGGAAATTTTATTTGTATTGTTTGTAATGTATAATGTATGTTTGTACAGACGATATTAAGAGTACAAAATGGGTGCATACTAGTTCAACCCATACAAACACATCATTTTTTAACTATTCATACTGTATGAAAGTTGGGTTCATATAGACGATGACTAGAGTATTAAATGAGTTCATAACAGTTCGTCCCATACAAACTCATTCTTTTTTGAACTTTTTATACTGTATAAAGTTGTGTTAATATAGATGACAACTAAAGTATGAAATGGGTTCATCCATGTTTGTACAAAATGAAGCATGACTTGATTTAATAGTTCATATTGTATGATGTATGTTCATATAGATAACTTATAGTGTACGAAATGGGTTCGTACATAATCATACTGGACAAACTTGTTCAGTTTTGAATTGTTCATATAGTACGATGTGAGTTCATACATATGACTAATAGAGCATGAAATTAGATTCATATAGGATTGTATATAGATTTTTAAACTATTCGTACAGATTAAGTGTGATCATATTGTACGATCTGAGTATGTTCAACTTGAAATTCTTAGTTTTCTAGATGATTTTTGTTCTCTTTCATTTATAAGGCTCCTAAAAACTGACACTTTATTCTTACGAGTATCTTACTGCGAATTTATTTTGATAGTGGAAAAGGAGAGTGTTTGGTAGAGAGTTTTAGGAGTGAAGAGTGAGAGATCTTTTGAGAGGAAATTATGAGGGGATTCATAAAATTAATCAAAGGTAAGGATCTCTTATTTGTTCTTGAAGATTCTCCCTACTTCCTTGAAGGCTATTGAGAGAAGAATTTTAAAGAAGATCACACTACTCTGTCATCACCAAGAGGGTGAGAAATGACGTTGGTACTCTGCTATTATTAGGAGGGTGAGAATGGATGTTGGTGTTGAGTCCAGTAATTAGGTTGTTAAGCCTAAGTAAATGTCCCACGGCTACCAAGAGGGGGGTGAATTGGTAGTTTTTAAAATTTTAAACCCTCTTAATGATAAAGTTGAACCGAAATAAAATTTTCTTTTAAAGTTAGTAGAAAAATGTTTTTCAACCACAGAGTTGTTAAAATTGAAATTTAAAGTGCGGAAACATAAAAGCAATAAAGTAAATGACACCAGATTTATAGTGGTTCGGTCTATAACCAGACCTACATCCACTCCTCAGAGGCACCCTCTGAGTATTGCACTAATACCACAAAGTGACTCTCCTTTAGCACCCACAGCAAGGCGGAGAAGCCTGTACAAAACACTCTTTTCCCCACTACCCGGTGAAGCAGAGAACCGTCGTCCTTTTACACAATCCACAGTGCTGGCAGAGAACCGTCGTCCTTTCACACTCTCCTAGTGTGGGCAGAGAACCCTACGGCTGTTCACACTCTCCAAGTGTAGGCAGAGAACCTTCTTCCTTTTACACTCTCCTAGTGTGGGCAGAGAACCCTCGTCTGTTCACACTCTCCAAGTGTCGGCAGAGAACCGGACCTTCTTGAATGATCTTCTTACAAGAATCTAGAAGGAAGAAAGAAAAGAGTGAAGAAATCCAATTTCACAAGTAGAGACTCTTACCTTAGCAATCCAAGTGAAGCCTTCTCGCTCCAGTGGTAGGAATCCTCCTTTGAATGCTCTCTTCCACTCTCTCCTTGGCTATTCTCTCAAGAGGTACAAAGATCAAATGACAAAAAGATTGGGTGGCAGTCTAATTTGGACTATTTATATAAAAGACAAGAGAAACCGCCCAAAAACTGCAAATTTTCAATTCTGTACGCAGTGGATCGTCTTGTACGATCCTGGATCGTCCTGGACGATATTACTTAAACGATCTGAAACGACCCAAGTTGTATATGTGTACGAAATGACTTCGTACAGCTGATCGTCCTGTACGAACTAGGTTCGTCCAGTACGAACGGTTATTACAAGGTCGGTTCTATAAACTGCTGAAAACTGTTCTAAGTCGGTTTATCGTTTGGACGAAAATATGTTCGTCTGGACGAAAATTTTCCAGAGAGCCGATCGTCCTGGACGATTATTTATTTCGTCTGGACGAAAATTTTCCAGAGAACCAATCGCCGCGGATGATAATTTGTTTTCGTCTGGACGACAATTTTCTAGAGAGCTGATCGTCCTGTACGATATTTATTTTCGTCTGGACGAAAATTTTCCAGAGTACTGGTCGCCTCGTACGATGGTAAAATTCGTCTGGATGAAAATTTTACAGAGAACCCATCGTCCGGGACGATAATAAAATTCGTCCTGGATGAATAGGACTTAGAAAAATTTTTCCAAGCAAGTTCCTATTCGTTCCAAGTGCTCTATAGGAGATAACTGACAGATCGTCCAGTACGATAAATATCGTCCTGTACGATCAGTATAGAATTTCAAGATCTCCTTATTTGTGTGTGTGAGATTTTATTCACTCAATTACAATCACTCCCTTTCAAAATTAATTCAAAGAAAAGACAAACTTCAAATAAACAAAATATCATATGTTGAATTTGATTTGAAGTTTTTGTAGTCTGGAGTCTGATTTTCCTGAAATGTTAGTACACACAAGAGCAAGTGCAAATTTTCTGAAATTGTTAGGAGATAACTATACATTTGAACAATAATGTTTGGAATCATCAAAACTACATAAGTTGCATAAATATAAATCATTCAAATAGCAACTATTCAAACAATCTCCCCCTTTTTGATGATGGCAAAACAATTATTATTAGTATGGTTTCAAGTTAAAACAAATCTCTTATCTCCTAAACTCCCCCTGAATTTATGAGTACATTAAAATAAGGAGGCATTAAAGAACAATATTTTTGTTTTTCAAAAATTTTTAACACAAACAAATAAAGAACTTGCAAACAGAACAATTAAAAATAAACAAAGCACAAAAACACAAACATAATAATTTCTCCCCCTTTTTGACAGCAACAAAAAGTGAAGAAGAAAAAGACAAGAAATGTAAATAATTATATGAAATTCATTGTTAAAATTTAATCTAAATTGTGATTTGACATAGGGTATGTAATTTTAAACTAAAGATATTAGGTCAATGATAGAAATTCATAAAATTTATGAAATGATATAACATTGTAAGTAAGAAGAATTTATCAAAGACATGATTCAATTTAGACATTTTGATTATTAAAAATCATTACAAGTGAGATGTAAAAAAAATTCTATATTTCAAAGTTCAATAGAATATAAATGAACATTAGATCAACTTGAATTAAGAGATTGAACGAATTTGGAAAGAAGAGAATTACCTCATGTGGTGCTTTGCACATCTTTTCAAAGTTTTGGAACACATTTTTGTGCATTTTTCTTTGGTTGGGCTTATTTTGTGCCTCTTTTTTTACTTTGCAAATTTTTGTGAATTGCTTTTGATTTTTGTACATTTGTACAATGTTCAAGAGTAATTTGACCAATTCTTTCCAAAATCTATAATCTAAAATTTCAAATATTTCTAGGTGCATAAATATCATTTGAGCATAGAAATACAAAATAAGAAAACATCAAAATTGCAATAACAATATTAACTTTTATGTAGTCTAAATAAATAGACATGAATTTAAAAATTCTAATTACAACAAGTTATAAACAAATTATAAATTTAGAAAGTCTAGATTTTCTAATATAGATAATCTCACATTACAATCGAATTTAAGCACAATGTAGATTAAAAAAAATACTAATGAAATTCATAAACATTAGCCACATTTCAAAATAAATCTAATAAAAACAAACTTTCATTGATTAAAAAAAAAAAAAAAAAAAAACGGATTACATAAAAAACATTGAACTTAAAAAGAAAAAACAACTTAAAAACAAACATTGAACAATAAAACAGACACGAAAAAAAAATACAACAGACACACATAAAAACAATTTCTACTGTTCTGGAGGAGGAGGAGGAGGAATGCCGCCAAAGAGGTTGAAGTAGGAGGCCATCAACATTACATTGGTATTTATTTCATGAACTTCATCTCTAATATTACCAATGTCATGTTGCTGCTGAGTAAGATGAGCATCAAATTGATCAAACCTTTGATCAATGTGAGTCTCTAGTCTATCAAATCTCTCAATCAGATTCTGGTAATCTGATTGAGAAGCAGAACCTTGCACTCCTTCTTCTTCTTCTTCTTCTTAAGCACTAGCATGTGCTTTTTCTTTTTCTTTTTCCTCCTTGAAGAGCAATCTGAATGATGCATCGTTATAGTAAACTGGCTCTTCATATTCTTCATCAGGATGCACTATATTGTACTTCTTCTCCAAAATATAAGTAATTAAGTGCCCTAATGAGATGTTTTTCTTCCTCTTCTGATCAGCATGTCCTATTTCTGAAAGCCCATAGATATGATCTATGATGAGTTGGGCTTCATCAATAGGATGTCTTTGCATGATTAAAAAAGTTAGACAAGAAAGGAGAGGAGTAATGTTAATCCTATCACCAGCTTTAGGAATAATTGAGGATCTAAGGATATGCTGGATGATTCGGGCATCTTGGGTCATACCGGAGACTCTAGCAACATGATTGTCAATCGCATTTTCTCTAATTACCCTATTGATTTGAAACCATTTGAAGGAGGTTTCTGACATTAGGGTGTGGGCTCTATATCCCTCAGTTCTTAGGTTTAAAAATGCACCAAGGTCGTGCTTTGTGATCTCAACTTTTTTCTTAAAAACAAAAGAACTAATGATAGAGTGGTCAGAATTGAAACTCATGTTGGCTAGAAAGTAATGGTAGGTTTGCTTATTATAGAAGTGGGCGAGAGAAAGAATGAACTGAAATTGGGTTGAGGCGAAGAGGTGCAATACCCGAAATTTCAACTCTGTTTGGATAAGAATGCGAGACGGAGTGATTTTTGCGGATGCAAAACGAGGAAAAGATTCCTCATTTGCCTTGGAAAGAAAGTTGTCTGGGGCATTCCTATTAGGTTTTCTCACCAAAACCTTTTGTCTTTTGCTAGAGGAGGCCATTGTTGATTTGATGTTGAAAGGGATTGAAAAAGAAGTTTGAAAGTGTGATTGTCAAGTTTGAAAGCCTTCATATTTAAAGAAAAATTATACGTTCGTCCTGGACGAAAATATTCGTCCTGGACGAAAAAATTATAGTTCGTCTGGACGAAGTAATTTCGTACAGACGATCCAATTCGTCCAAAATGTAACGGCTTTTCGTATTCAACACAACTTACGATGCGTCCCTTCGTACAGGCTTTTTGACTTGACCGATCGTACAGACGAAAAAATTTCATACAGACGATCGAAAAGTGTTTCATTTTAATGACTCTTGAAAACCGTCCCCTACAATGAACCGACACATGTTCGTCTGGACGAACTAAAATTTCGTACAGACAAAGTTCGTATTAAAAACTGTCTTATCCACTCAACCGCTGCATTCAATCGTCCCGACGTTTGAGAGAAAAAAAATTCATCCTGGACGATCACAGATCGTATAGACGATTCAATAAAAAACTGCTCTCAAAATGGTTTAAATTCGCGCAAACTGTTCCTTTACACATCGTCCCGTACGAAAACATTTCGTCCTGGACGATTTCCTCCAAAAAAAAAAATTTTTAATTTTGAATTTTTTAAATTAACAAAATCAACAAAAACAATCAAAAACACACAAAACATAAAACAAAATCATAAATCCAAAAACAATTCATTAAAAACACACAAAATTCACAAAATTACAAAAACAAAACACAACAAGTATCAATGTTGCAAAGACATTTTAATTAAGCATTCAAATCAATAACACCAAGCCTTGTTCTTAAAGTACTAAAGGTATCAAAGGCTAAAGGTTTTGTAAAAATGTTTGCAAGTTGATTTTTAGTTGAAACATGTATGAGTTCAATTTCTCCTTTGGATACATGATCCCTTATGAAATGATGCCTTATATCAATGTGTTTGGTTCTAGAATGTTGAATAGGATTTTTTGAAATGCAAATAGCACTAGTATTGTCACAATAAATTGGAATAGTGCCTATAGTCAATCCTAAGTCAATCAACTGTTGTTTTAACCAAAGTACTTGTGCCACACAACTTCCTAATGCAATGTATTCTGCTTCTGCAGTAGATAGTGCCACTGAATTTTGTTTTCTACTAGACCATGAAACTAATGAATTTCCAATGAATTGACATGTTTCAGAAGTGCTTTTCCTATCCACTCTACAGCCTGCAAAGTCAGAATCTGAGTAACCAATAATTTCAAATGAAGAGCTAAACTTAGGATACCAAATTCCTAAGTTTTGAGTTCCTAATAGATATCTTAAAATCCTTTTCACTGCTGTCAAATGTGATTGTTTTGGATCTGATTGAAATCTAGCACATAGGCAAACACTAAACATAATATCTGGTCGTCTAGCAGTCAAGTAAAGTAAAGATCCAATTATCCCTCTAAATTTCTTTTGATCAACAGATTTTCCCTTAAGGTCCTTATCCAACTGAACTGAAGAACTCATTGGTGTACTAACAGGTTTAGCATAGTCCATTTCATATTTTTTTAGGATCTCCTTAATATATTTGGTTTGACTAAGAAAAGTACCTTCCTCAAGTTGCTTAATGCTAAATCCTAGAAAGTAATTTAAATCTCCCATTAGACTCATTTCGAATTCACTACTCATTGTTTTAGAAAAATCATCACAAAGATGTTTATTTGAAGATCCAAAGATGATGTCATCCACATAAATTTGAACAATAAGTATATCCTTTCCAATTTTCCTTAAAAAGACAGTTGTATCCACACTTCTTTTTTCAAAAGATCTTTCAAGTAGGAAGGTGCTTAACCTCTCATACCAAGCCCTAGGTGCCTGTTTCAATCCATATAATGCCTTTTTTAATTTGAAAACATGATTTGGAAATTTAGAATTTTCAAAACCTGGAGGTTGTTCTACAAAAACATCTTCTTCAATTACTCCTTTTAAAAAGGCACTTTTAACATCCATTTGAAACAATTTAAAACCTTTAAAACAGGCAAAGGCTAGTAAAACCCTAATTGCTTCAAGTCTAGCTACAGGGGCAAAAGTTTCCTCAAAATCAATTCCTTCAATTTGATTATACCCCTTAGCTACTAATCTAGTCTTATTTCTAATGACTACTCCTGAGTCATTCATTTTATTTTTGAACACCCACTTGGTTCGAACAACACTTTGATCTTTTGGCCTTGTAGTTAGTTCCCAAACTTTATTTCTTACAAATTGATTTAACTCTTCTTGCATGGCCAATATCCAAAATTCATCTGAAAGTGCTTGATCAATGTTAGTGGGTTCAATAGTTGAAATAAAGGCTGAATGATTGACTTCCTTGTTTAATCCACGCCTAGTTCTAACACCCTCACTTGGTTCACCTATAATTAATTCCTTTGGGTGATTTTTAGAAAATCTCAAATCTCTAGGCAAAGGGTCTTCTCTTTCTAAATTTTCTTCCACATTTTCTTCCAAATTTAATCTATCAATCTTTTGGGAGTTTTCTTCAATTTCTTCTTCAACAACTTTTGGCTCTTCCATGTTTCCATTTTCATCAAAAACAACATGTGTGGTTTCTTCAATGACTAAAGTTCTTTTGTTGAATACTCTATAAGATATTCCAATACTTGAATATCCAACAAAAATTCCTTCATCTGATTTTGGATCAAATTTTCCTAAGGCAGATTTTCCATTATTATGTATGAACACCTTGCAACCAAATACATGTAAATGAGACATATTTGGTGTTCTACCTTTTAGCAACTCATAGGGTGTTTTATTCAAATTTGATCTCACATTCACCCTATTCAGAACATAGCATGCAGTGCTAACCGCCTCAGCCCAAAAATATCTAGGAAGCGAGTATTCTGCTAACATTGCTCGGGCGGCTTCTATTAATGTTCTGTTCTTTCTTTCAACTACTCCATTTTGTTGAGGAGTTCTAGGTGCAAAAAAATTGTGATCAATCCCCTTTTCTTTACAGAAATCTTCAAATCTTTCATTTTCAAATTCTCCTCCATGATCACTTTGTATAGAAATTATTTCACATCCTAGTTTTCTTTGTATCCAAGTTGAAAAATTTCTGAATTCCTCAAATGATTCACTCTTATAAAAAAGAAATTTAACCCAAGTGAATCTTGAAAAATCATCTACTATAACAAATCCATATACCTTTCCTCCTAGACTAACAGTGCTTACAGGTCCAAAAGGATCCATGTGAAGAATTTCTAAAGGTTTACTGGTCCTAAGATCTTTATTGGACTTAAAAGAGGACTTCACTTGTTTTCCTAGTTGACATGCATCACATAGATGGTCCTTAGTAAAGTCTAGTTTAGGTATTCCTCTCACCAAATTCTTTTGGGTATTTTTTCTAAGATTTTTCATACTAGAATGACAAAGTCTCCTATGCCAAAGCCATGATTCATCAGAAATAGTTTTCAAACAAAAAGCAGTAGGAGATTGAATACAATTTAAATCTAGCATGTAGACATTGTTCACCCTTTTTCCATTTAAAATAATTTTCCCATTTAGGCTAATTATGCAGCTAGTAGGTAAAAATTTTACATTATAGCCCTTATCACATAGCTGACTTATGCTAAGCAAATTATGTTTTAAGCCTTCAACTAATAAAACATTATCTATGAAAAAGTTTTTTAAATTTCCAATCATACCTGATCCAACCACTTTCTTTGTGGTATTATCTCCAAGTGTAACATTGCCTCCACTCCTGGCTTCCAGCGTTATGAATTGAGCAGTATCTCCAGTCATGTGCTTAGAACATCCGCTGTCCAGGTACCATATACTCTCACGAGGTCTTGTGTGAGAGTATACCTCTTCTTGATCTGATTTTTCAGATTTATCTGCCATCAAGCAAAGGTTGGTGACTTCTTCTTCTTTTTCAGTCTCAGATGAGTCTGAAGCTGAGTCCGCCCAAAAAGCCTTTTGAAACTTCTTCTTGCCCTTCATTACCATTGGTTTCTCCTCTACCTTCTCCTTGCTAGGAGTGACTTTGAGTTTTGGACAATCAGTTTTTATATGACCTGGTTTCCTGCATTCATAACAAATCACTTCATTAGAAACCTTGCCATTTCTATTATACTTAACTCTATTCCATTGCTGGCGTATCTTCTGCTTCCTCTTTAAAAAGCTTCTGAATTGTCTAGTCATCAGTGCTATATCGTCTTCATCCTCAGGTTGTGAGTGTTCACTTTCTGACTCTTCCACATTTAGTGCAATATTCTTATCCTTTCTTGGTTCACCTGCATCAATCTTTCTTTGACTTACTCCTTGCTCGTAAGCAATGAGTGAACCAAGAATATTGTCAATAGAATAAATGTTCAGATCTTTTGACTCTGTAATTGCATTAATTTTAGCATCGTATGCAGTAGGTAAACAACGAAGAATCTTATTAACCATTTCAGCATTAGTTAATTCCCTACCAAGTGCATGCAAAGAGGTGACAATTTGAGTGAATCTTGTGTACATGTCAGATATAGATTCATTAGGTTTCATGCGAAATAATTCGTAGTCATGTAACAAGATATTGAGTCTTGATTGCTTAACCTCATTTGTCCCTTCATAAGTAATACAAAGTCTATCCCATATGTCTTTTCCACTTTTACAAGTGGAAACTCGCATGTAGTCTTCAGATTTTAAAGCACAAAAGAAACTATTTAAACATTTCGCATTTAATTGTGCTAAGTCACGTTCTTCTATAGTCCAATCTGCATAGGGTGTATCTACCATAATTCCATCAACTAATCTAGTTGGTTTTGTGTAACCTTCCTGGACTAGCATCCACATGCGATAATCAAGTGACTGTAAAAAAGTAGACATGCGTGTTTTCCAAAAATCAAAAGGAATATTGTCAAACAGTGGAGGTCTAGTGATAGAGTAACCCTCAGGTGTGTTTCGGTTTCCAAATGTAGCCATCTACATTAATCAAAAAGTAGTTCAAACTTATGATTTTGAAACTTTGCTCTGATACCACTTGTTGAGTCCAGTAATTAGGTTGTTAAGCCTAAGTAAATGTCCCACGGCTACCAAGAGGGGGGTGAATTGGTAGTTTTTAAAATTTTAAACCCTCTTAATGATAAAGTTGAACCGAAATAAAATTTTCTTTTAAAGTTTGTAGAAAAATGTTTTTCAACCACAGAGTTGTTAAAACTGAAATTTAAAGTGCGGAAACGTAAAAGCAATAAAGTAAATGACACCAGATTTATAGTGGTTCGGTCTATAACCAGACCTACATCCACTCCTCAGAGGCACCCTCTGAGTATTGCACTAATACCACAAAGTGACTCTCCTTTAGCACCCACAGCAAGGCGGAGAAGCCTGTACAAAACACTCTTTTCACCACTACCCGGTGCAGCAGAGAACCGTCATCCTTTTACACAATCCACAGTGCTGGCAGAGAACCGTTGTCCTTTCACACTCTCCTAGTGTGGGCAGAGAACCCTACGGCTGTTCACACTCTCCAAGTGTAGGCAGAGAACCTTCTTCCTTTTACACTCTCCTAGTGTGGGCAGAGAACCCTCGTCTGTTCACACTCTCCAAGTGTCGGCAGAGAACCGGACCTTCTTGAATGATCTTCTTACAAGAATCTAGAAGGAAGAAAGGAAAGAGTGAAGAAATCCAATTTCACAAGTAGAGACTCTTACCTTAGCAATCCAAGTGAAGCCTTCTCGCTCCAGTGGTAGGAATCCTCCTTTGAATGCTCTCTTCCACTCTCTCCTTGGCTATTCTCTCAAGAGGCACGAAGATCAAATGACAAAAAGATTGGGTGGCAGTCTAATTTGGACTATTTATATAAAAGACAAGAAAAACCGCCCAAAAACTGCAAATTTCCAATTCTGTACGCAGTGGATCGTCCTGTACGATCCTGGATCGTCCTGGACGATTTTACTTAAACGATCTGAAACGACCCAAGTTGTATATGTGTACGAAATGACTTCGTACAGCTGATCGTCCTGTACAAACTAGGTTCGTCCAGTACGAACGGTTATTACAAGGTCGGTTCTAGAAACTGCTGAAAACTGTTCTAAGTCGGTTTATCGTTTGGACGAAAATATGTTCGTCTGGACGAAAATTTTCCAGAGAGCCGATCGTCCTGGACGATTATTTATTTCGTCTGGACGAAAATTTTCCAGAGAACCAATCGCCGCGGACGATAATTTGTTTTCGTCTGGACGAAAATTTTCAAGAGAGCTGATCGTCCTGTACGATATTTATTTTCGTCTGGACGAAAATTTTCCAGAGGACTGGTCGCCTCGTACGATGGTAAAATTCGTCTGGACGAAAATTTTACAGAGAACCCATCGTCCGGGACGATAATAAAATTCGTCCTGGACGAATAGGACTTAGAAAAATTTTTCCAAGCAAGTTCCTATTCGTTCCAAGTGCTCTATAGGAGATAACTGACAGATCGTCCAGTACGATAAATATCGTCCTGTACGATCAGTATAGAATTTCAAGATCTCCTTATTTGTGTGTGTGAGATTTTATTCACTCAATTACAATCACTCCCTTTCAAAATTAATTCAAAGAAAAGACAAACTTCAAATAAACAAAATATCATATGTTGAATTTGATTTGAAGTTTTCGTAGTCTGGAGTCTGATTTTCCTGAAATGTTAGTACACACAAGAGCAAGTGCAAATTTTCTGAAATTGTTAGGAGATAACATACATTTGAACAATAATGTTTGGAATCATCAAAACTACATAAGTTGTATAAATATAAATCATTCAAATAGCAACTATTCAAACAATCTCCCCCTTTTTGATGATGGCAAAATAATTATTATTAGTATGGTTTCAAGTTAAAACAAATCTCTTATCTCCTAAACTCCCCCTGAATTTATGAGTACATTAAAATAAGGAGGCATTAAAGAACAATATTTTTGTTTTTCAAAAATTTTTAACACAAACAAATAAAGAACTTGCAAACAGAACAATTAAAAATAAAAAACACAAACCACAAAAACACAAACATAATAATTTCTCCCCTTTTTTGACAGCAACAAAAAGTGAAGAAGAAAAAAGACAAGAGATGTAAATAATTATATGAAATTCATTGTTAAAATTTAATCTAAATTGTGATTTGACATAGGGTATGCAATTTTAAACTAAAGATATTAGGTTAATCATAGAAATTCATAAAATTTATGAAATGATATAACATTGTAAGTAAGAAGAATTTATCAAAGACATGATTCAATTTAGACATTTTGATTATTGAAAATCATTACAAGTGAGATGTAAAAAAAAATTCTATATTTCAAAGTTAAATAGAATATAAATGAACATTAGATCAACTTAAATTAAGAGATTGAACGAATTTGGAAAGAAGAGAATTACCTCATGTGGTGCTTTGCACATCTTTTCAAAGTTTTGGAACACATTTTTGTGCATTTTTCTTTGGTTGGGCTTATTTTGTGCCTCTTTTTTTACTTTGCAAATTTTTGTGAATTGCTTTTGATTTTTGTACATTTGTACAATGTTCAAGAGTAATTTGACCAATTCTTTCCAAAATCTATAATCTAAAATTTTAAATATTTCTAGGTGCATAAATATCATTTGAGCATAGAAATACAAAATAAGAAAACATCAAAATTGCAATAACAATATTAATTTTTATGTAGTCTAAATGAATAGACATGAATTTAAAAATTCTAATTACAACAAGTTATAAACAAATTATAAATTTAGAAAGTCTAGATTTTCTAATATAGATAATCTCACATTACAATCGAATTTAAGCACAATGTAGATTAAAAAAAATACTAATGAAATTCATAAACATTAACCACATTTCAAAACAAATCTAATGAAAACAAACTTTCATTGATTAAAAAAAAAAAAAAAAAAAAACGGATTACATAAAAAACATTGAACTTAAAAAGAAAAAACAACTTAAAAACAAACATTGAACAATAAAACAGACACGAAAAAAAATACAACAGACACACATAAAAACAATTTCTACTGTTCTGGAGGAGGAGGAGGAGGAATGCCGCCAAAGAGGTTGAAGTAGGAGGCCATCAACATTACATTGGTATTTATTTCATGAACTTCATCTCTAATATTACCAATGTCATGTTGCTGCTGAGTAAGATGAGCATTAAATTGATCAAACCTTTGATCAATGTGAGTCTCTAGTCTATCAAATCTCTCAATCAGATTCTGGTAATCTGATTGAGAAGCAGAACCTTGCACTCCTTCTTCTTCTTCTTCTTTTGAAGCACTAGCATGTGCTTTTTCTTTTTCTTTTTCCTCCTTGAAGAGCAATCTGAATGATGCATCGTTATAGTAAACTGGCTCTTCATATTCTTCATCAGGATGCACTATATTGTACTTATTCTCCAAAATATAAGTAATTAAGTGCCCTAATGAATGTTTTTCTTCCTCTTCTGATCAGCATGTCCTATTTCTGAAAGTCCATAGATATGATCTATGATGAGTTGGGCTTCATCAATAGGATGTCTTTGCATGATTAAAAAAGTTAGACAAGAAAGGAGAGGAGTAATGTTAATCCTATCACCAGCTTTAGGAATAATTGAGGATCTAAGGATATGCTGGATGATTCGGGCATCTTGGGTCATACCGGAGACTCTAGCAACATGATTGTCAATCGCATTTTCTCTAATTACCCTATTGATTTGAAACCATTTGAAGGAGGTTTCTGACATTAGGGTGTGGGCTCTATATCCCTCAGTTCTTAGGTTTAAAAATGCACCAAGGTCGTGCTTGGTGATCTCAACTTTTTTCTTAAAAACAAAAGAACTAATGATAGAGTGGTCAGAATTGAAACTCATGTTGGCTAGAAAGTAATGGTAGGTTTGCTTATTATAGAAGTGGGCGAGAGAAAGAATGAACTGAAATTGGGTTGAGGCGAAGAGGTGCAATACTCGAAATTTCAACTCTGTTTGGATAAGAATGCGAGACGGAGTGATTTTTGCGGATGCAAAACAAGGAAAAGATTCCTCATTTGCCTTGGAAAGAAAGTTGTCTGGGGCATTCCTATTAGGTTTTCTCACCAAAACCTTTTGTCTTTTGCTAGAGGAGGCCATTGTTGATTTGATGTTGAAAGGGATTGAAAAAGAAGTTTAAAAGTGTGATTGTCAAGTTTGAAAGCCTTCATATTTAAAGAAAAACGATACGTTCGTCCTGGACGAAAATAGTCGTCCTGGACGAAAAAATTATAGTTCGTCTGGACGAAGTAATTTCGTACAGACGATCCAATTCGTCCAAAATATAACGACTTTTTGTATTCAACACAACTTACGATGCGTCCCTTCGTACAGGCTTTTACACTTGACCGATCGTACAGATAAAAAAATTTTGTACAGACGATCGAAAAGTGTTTCGTTTTAATGACTCTTGAAAACCGTCCCCTACAATGAACCGACACATGTTCGTCTGGACGAACTAAAATTTCGTACAGACGAAGTTCGTATTAAAAACTGTCTTATCCACTCAACCGCTGTATTCAATCGTCCCGACGTTTGAGAGAAAAAAAATTCGTCCTGAACGATCACAGATCGTACAGACGATCCAATAAAAAACTGCTCTCAAAACGGTTTAAATTCGCGCAAACTGTTCCTTTACACATCGTCCCGTACGAAAATATTTCGTCCTGGACAATTTCCTCCAAAAAAAAAATTTTTAATTTTGAATTTTTTAAATTAACAAAATCAACAAAAACAATCAAAAACACACAAAACATAAAACAAAATCATAAATCCAAAAACAATTCATTAAAAACACAAAATTTCACAAAATTACAAAAACAAAACACAACAAGTATCAATGTTGCAAAGACATTTTAGTTAAGCATTCAAATCAATAACACCAAGCCTTGTTCTTAAAGTACTAAAGGTATCAAAGGCTAAAAGTTTTGTAAAAATGTCTGCAAGTTGATTTTCAGTTGAAACATGTATGAGTTCAATTTCTCCTTTGGATACATGATCCCTTATGAAATGATGCCTTATATCAATGTTTTTGGTTCTAGAATGTTGAATAGGATTTTTTGAAATGCAAATAGCACTAGTATTGTCACAATAAATTGGAATAGTGCCTATAGTTAATCCTAAGTCAATCAACTATTGTTTTAACCAAAGTACTTGTGCCACACAACTTCTTAATGCAATGTATTCTGCTTCTGCAGTAGATAGTGCCACTGAATTTTGTTTTCTACTAGACCATGAAACTAATGAATTTCCAATGAATTGACATGTTCCAGAAGTGTTTTTCCTATCCACTCTACAGCCTGCAAAGTCAGAATCTGAGTAACCAATAATTTCAAATGAAGAGCTAAACTTAGGATACCAAATTCCTAAGTTTTGAGTTCCTAGTAGATATCTTAAAATCCTTTTCACTGCTGTCAAATGTGATTCTTTTGGATCTGATTGAAATCTAGCACATAGGCAAACACTAAACATAATATCTGGTCGGCTAGCAGTCAAGTAAAGTAAAGATCCAATTATCCCTCTAAATTTCTTTTGATCAACAGATTTTCCCTTAAGGTCCTTATCCAACTGAACTGAAGAACTCATTGGTGTACTAACAGGTTTAGCATAGTCCATTTCATATTTTTTGAGGATCTCCTTAATATATTTGGTTTGACTAAGAAAAGTACCTTCCTCAAGTTGCTTAATGCTAAATCCTAGAAAGTAATTTAAATCTCCCATTAGACTCATTTCGAATTCACCACTCATTGTTTTAGAAAAATCATCACAAAGATGTTTATTTGAAGATCCAAAGATGATGTCATCCACATAAATTTGAACAATAAGTATATCCTTTCCAATTTTCCTTAAAAAGAGAGTTGTATCCACACTTCCTTTTTCAAAAGATCTTTCAAGTAGGAAGGTGCTTAACCTCTCATACCAAGCCCTAGGTGCCTGTTTTAATCCATATAATGCCTTTTTTAATTTGAAAACATGATTTGGAAATTTAGAATTTTCAAAACCTGGAGGTTGTTCTACAAAAACATCTTATTCAATTACTCCATTTAAAAAGGCACTTTTAACATCCATTTGAAACAATTTAAAACCTTTAAAACAGGCAAAGGCTAGTAAAACCCTAATTGCTTCAAGTCTAGCTACAGGGGCAAAAGTTTTCTCAAAATCAATTCCTTCAATTTTATTATACCCCTTAGCTACTAATCTAGTCTTATTTCTAATGACTACTCCTGAGTCATTCATTTTATTTTTGAACACCCACTTGGTTCCAACAACACTTTGATCTTTTGGCCTTGTAGTTAGTTCCCAAACTTTATTTCTTACAAATTGATTTAACTCTTCTTGCATGGCCAATATCCAAAATTCATCTGAAAGTGCTTGATCAATGTTAGTGGGTTCAATAGTTGAAATAAAGGCTGAATGATTGACTTCCTTGTTTAATCCACGACTAGTTCTAACACCCTCACTTGGTTCACCTATAATTAATTCCTTTGGGTGATTTTTAGAAAATCTCAAATCTCTAGGCAAAGGGTCTTCTCTTTCTAAATTTTCTTCCATATTTTCTTCCAAATTTAATCTATCAATCTTTTGGGAGTTTTCTTCAATTTCTTCTTCAACAACTTTTGGCTCTTCCATGTTTCCATTTTCATCAAAAACAACATGTGTGGTTTCTTCAATGACTAAAGTTCTTTTGTTGAATACTCTATAAGATTTTCCAACACTTGAATATCCAACAAAAATTCCTTCATCTGATTTTGGATCAAATTTTCCTAAGGCAGATTTTCCATTATTATGTATGAACACCTTGCAACCAAATACATGTAAATGAGACAAATTTGGTGTTCTACCTTTTAGCAACTCATAGGGTGTTTTATTCAAATTTGATCTCACATTCACCCTATTCAAAACATAGCATGCAGTGCTAACCGCCTCAGCCCAAAAATATCTAGGAAGCGAGTATTCTGCTAACATTGCTCGGGCGGCTTCTATTAATGTTCTGTTCTTTCTTTCAACTACTCCATTTTGTTGAGGAGTTCTAGGTGCAGAAAAATTATGATCAATCCCCTTTTCTTTACAGAAATCTTCAAATCTTTCATTTTCAAATTCTCCTCCATGATCACTTTGTATAGAAATTATTTCACATCCTAGTTTTCTTTGTATCCAAGTTGAAAAATTTCTGAATTCCTCAAATGATTCACTCTTATGAAAAAGAAATTTAACCCAGGTGAATCTTGAAAAATCATCTACTATAACAAATCCATATACCTTTCCTCCTAGACTAACAGTGCTTACAGGTCCAAAAAGATCCATGTGAAGAATTTCTAAAGGTTTACTGGTCCTAAGATCTTTATTGGACTTAAAAGAGGACTTCACTTGTTTTCCTAGTTGACATGCATCACATAGATGGTCCTTAGTAAAGTCTAGTTTAGGTATTCCTCTCACCAAATTCTTTTGGGTATTTTTTCTAAGATTTTTCATACTAGAATGACAAAGTCTCCTATGCCAAAGCCAGGATTCATCAGAAACAGTTTTCAAACAAAAAGCAGTAGGAGATTGAATACAATTTAAATCTAGCATGTAGACATTGTTCACCCTTTTTTCATTTAAAACAATTTTCCCATTTAGGCTAATTATGCAGCTAGTAGGTAAAAATTTTACATTATAGCCCTTATCACATAGTTGACTTATGCTAAGCAAATTATGTTTTAAGCCTTCAACTAATAAAACATTATCTATGAAAAAGTTTTTTAAATTTCCAATCATACCTGATCCAACCACTTTCTTTGTGGTATTATCTCCAAGTGTAACCTTGCCTCCACTCCTGGCTTCCAGCGTTATGAATTGAGCAGTATCTCCAGTCATGTGCTTAGAACATCCGCTGTCCATGTACCATATACTCTCACGAGGTCTTGTGTGAGAGTATACCTCTTCTTGATCTGATTTTTCAGATTTATCTGCCATCAAGCAAAGGTTGGTGACTTCTTCTTCTTTTTCAGTCTCAGATGAGTCTGAAGCTGAGTCCGCCCAAAAAGCCTTTTGAAACTTCTTCTTGCCCTTCATTACCATTGGTTTCTCCTCTACCGTCTCCTTGCTAGGAGTGGCTTTGAGTTTTGGACAATCAGTTTTTATATGACCTGGTTTCCTGCATTCATAACAAATCACTTCATTAGAAACCTTGCCATTTCTGTTATACTTACCTCTATTCCATTGCTGGCGTCTCTTCTTCTTCCTCTTTAAAAAGCTTCTGAATTTTCTAGTCATCAGTGCTATATCGTCTTCATCCTCAGGTTGTGAGTGTTCACTTTCTGACTCTTCCACATTTAGTGCAAAATTTCTTATCCTTTCTTGGTTCACCTGCATCAATCTTTCTTTGATTTACTCCTTGCTCGTAAGCAATGAGTGAACCAAGAAGATTGTCAATAGAATAAATGTTCAGATCTTTTGACTCTGTAATTGCAGTAATTTCAGCATCGTAAGCAGTAGGTAAACAACGAAGAATCTTTTTAACCATTTCAGCATTAGTTAATTCCCTACCAAGTGCATGCAAAGAGGTGACAATTTGAGTGAATCTTGTGTATATGTCATATATAGATTCATTAGGTTTCATGCGAAATAATTTATAGTCATGTAACAAGATATTGAGTCTTGATTGCTTAACCTCATTTGTCCCTTCATAAGTAATACAAAGTCTATCCCATATGTCTTTTCCGCTTTTACAAGTGGAAACTCGCATGTAGTCTTCAGATTTTAAAGCACAAAAGAAACTATTTAAACATTTCGTATTTAATTGTGCTAAGTCACGTTCTTCTATAGTCCAATCTGCATAGGGTGTATCTACCCTAATTCCATCAACTAATCTAGTTGGTTTTGTGTAACCTTCCTGGACTAGCATCCACATGCGATAATCAAGTGACTGTAAGAAAGTAGACATGCGTGTTTTCCAAAAATCAAAAGGAATATTGTCAAACAGTGGAGGTCTAGTGATAGAGTAACCCTCAGGTGTGTTTCGGTTTCCAAATGTAGCCATCTACATTAATCAAAAAGTAGTTCAAACTTATGATTTTGAAACTTTGCTCTGATACCACTTGTTGAGTCCAGTAATTAGGTTGTTAAGCCTAAGTAAATGTCCCACGGCTACCAAGAGGGGGGTGAATTGGTAGTTTTTAAAATTTTAAACCCTCTTAATGATAATGTTGAACCGAAATAAAATTTTCTTTTAAAGTTAGTAGAAAAATGTTTTTCAACCACAGAGTTGTTAAAACTGAAATTTAAAGTGCGGAAACGTAAAAGCAATAAAGTAAATGACACCAGATTTATAGTGGTTCGGTCTATAACCAGACCTACATCCACTCCTCAGAGGCACCCTCTGAGTATTGCACTAATACCACAAAGTGACTCTCCTTTAGCACCCACAGCAAGGCGGAGAAGCCTGTACAAAACACTCTTTTCACCACTACCCGGTGCAGCAGAGATTCGTCGTCCTTTTACACAATCCACAGTGCTGGCAGAGAACCGTCGTCCTTTCACACTCTCCTAGTGTGGGCAGAGAACCCTACGGCTGTTCACACTCTCCAAGTGTAGGCAGAGAACCTTCTTCCTTTTACACTCTCCTAGTGTGGGTAGAGAACCCTCGTCTGTTCACACTCTCCAAGTGTCGGCAGAGAACCGGACCTTCTTGAATGATCTTCTTACAAGAATCTAGAAGGAAGAAAGAAAAGAGTGAAGAAATCCAATTTCACAAGTAGAGACTCTTACCTTAGCAATCCAAGTGAAGCCTTCTCGCTCCAGTGGTAGGAATCCTCCTTTGAATGCTCTCTTCCACTCTCTCCTTGGCTATTCTCTCAAGAGGCACGAAGATCAAATGACAAAAAGATTGGGTGGCAGTCTAATTTGGACTATTTATATAAAAGATAAGAGAAACCGCCAAAAAACTGCAAATTTCCAATTCTGTACGCAGTGGATCGTCCTGTACGATCCTGGATCGTCCTGGATGATATTACTTAAACGATCTGAAACGACCCAAGTTGTATATGTGTACGAAATGACTTCGTACAGCTGATCGTCCTGTACGAACTAGGTTCGTCCAGTACGAACGGTTATTACAAGGTCGGTTCTAGAAACTGCTGAAAACTGTTCTAAGTCGGTTTATCGTTTGGACGAAAATATGTTTGTCTGGACGAAAATTTTCCAGAGAGCCGATCGTCCTGGACGATTATTTATTTCGTCTGGACGAAAAGTTTCCAGAGAACCAATCGCCGCGAACGATAATTTGTTTTAGTCTGGACGACAATTTTCCAGAGAGCTGATCGTCCTGTACGATATTTATTTTCGTCTGGACGAAAATTTTCCAGATGACTGGTCGCCTCGTACGATGGTAAAATTCGTCTGGACGAAAATTTTACAGAGAACCCATCGTCCGGGACGATAATAAAATTTGTCCTGGATGAATAGGACTTAGAAAAATTTTTCCAAGCAAGTTCCTATTCGTTCCAAGTGCTCTATAGGAGATAACTGACAGATCGTCCAGTACGATAAATATCATCCTGTACGATCAGTATAGAATTTCAAGATCTCCTTATTTGTGTGTGTGAGATTTTATTCACTCAATTACAATCACTCCCTTTCAAAATTAATTCAAAGAAAAGACAAACTTCAAATAAACAAAATATCATATGTTGAATTTGATTTGATGTTTTTGTAGTATGGAGTCTGATTTTCCTGAAATGTTAGTACACACAAGAGGAAGTGCAAATTTTCTGAAATTGTTAGGAGATAACTATACATTTGAACAATAATGTTTGGAATCATCAAAACTACATAAGTTGCATAAATATAAATCATTCAAATAGCAACTATTCAAACAGTTGGTACTTTGCCATTATTAGGAGAGTGAGAAAGGACATCGATACTCTATCACACCGATTTGATGGAATACAGGTTTTTTTAAGGGCTTCTCTTCCTTGTTGTTGGAGTGAAAGGAGTGTCACTTTTATTTTAGTTCAATACCTGCAGGAGTCTTTAAGGAGTGGACGTAGGTCTAGTTGGACGGAACCACTGTAAAATTTTGTGTTCTTCCATTCCTTTATATTTTACTGTATTTTTATTTTCTACACTTTATATTATTATGGTTGAAAAATATTTTTTGAAAATTTATCATTGTGATAAAAAATCTTAAATCAATTTTCTAAAATCCAAGAGAATTTTTAAATTACCAATTCACCCCCCTCTTGGTTAGCCTTGGGATAGTTGTATTAAGTCTAATAACCTATTTGAACTATCAATAACCTATTCTACCCAATCTCGACCCTTGAATCCTTGTTGGATGATGCATAGTGTTCCTGAAATATTAATACACAGATAAATAAAGATATATTACAAATATAAGTAAATAATGGGATGTGAGCCACAATATTTGTTATCATCAAAAACATAAACTTGTGAACTTGAGTTGCAACAATCTCCCCCTTTTTTGATGATGACAAATATTACTGGCTAATTTTACAAATTTAAAAACATTTTCTCCTAATCTCCCCATTATTAAGATAATTATGTTAAAAATAGGTAAATAATCAAAAAAATTTTAAATAAAGAAAAGTAAATTTTATAAACTAAATAATAGAAACCAACTGCCAATATAAGATGAACAGATGCAACCTAACTACTAATACAAATAGGTAAATACATTCTTTCCTTTTGACATTATCAAAAAGAAGAGAAACATAGAGAAAATAAAATGGAATACAGATAACAAACTAAAGTTCATATGAACCCTGATCAAGTGGAGGTGATGGTCATATTTAAGATGAATTGATTAATTTTAGCAAATTTTCTCAAAAAGAGAAAGACACCTCTTAATTTTATTAAAAAGCTTAGCAAGAAATGAATTAACTACACTGAGATACATAATGGTTGGAAATTTTAATTTTATCAACCCTAGCTCAGACTCCTTAGAAGTTAAAGTACTTTATTAATAAAAATATAATTCTGAAAATAAATTAAAAAGAAATGTGATCTTTTAAAACTTCTTTTAAGAAATATATCTTAAGAAAATAATAATACAAAGTCATGAACCAAAAATCATGATTTTCAAATTCAAGTGTGCATAATATCATTTTGCACATAAATTTATCTATGATTTAAGGACTTGACAAGAAGGGAAGCTAACTTATTATGGGCTCATTTTGTGCCTCTTTATCAAATTTTGGCATACTTTGTGCATCTTTTGATTTTTTTAATACACTTTATGAACCTTGAATTTATTGCCAAACATTACGCATCTTTTTAGTTTGAGCTCATTTTGTGCCTCTTTTCATTTTTTTGCCAACTTGCTTCTTTTTTAAGTCTTTAAAAATTCTCAGTTGTTAGATTATCTTTCAAATATAAGAGAAGAGAAACTCACTCTCTTTTATAGGAAAGAGTAAACCATAAATTAAAAGTGATCCATCTGATATAGACAGACAACTTAAGTATGAAATTATGAAATATATTCATTGATTTGCAAAAAAAATATACAAATGAGATAGAAAACTATAGGAAGATGAAACTAATTTTTATTTCTTGGTCCAATTTTTAATTTAAAATTGATTTCTATTTAAAAATAAATTACACCATTAAAGGAATTAGTGGAATAGGGATAATCAACAATTTTCCTTCCTTTAGCTATTTTAGAAAAGTCAATAATCACTTACTAAAAAAATTGTGAGTTATTCATTTTAAGAGGAAATGTGATTAGAGTGAATTTATTTGATTCCCTTATGCAAATACAATATGAGATGTGATTTATGTGTGTTGATTAGAGAGTGCTCAAAAAAATATACATAAAAAATAAAATAAAGATTATAAACATAATTATCTTACTATAAACAAAACCACTAAAACAATATAAAAAATAAAAATATTCAAGCTGAATAGAAACAAAACAAAGAACATACACGCATGCATTAACTATAAAACATATAAACACACAAACAAAACTTTATACCTCATTATCTTTCTCATGGTATGACGATTCAGAAGCTTGATTTGTCAAGGAGATCTTTTATTTTTTATTATTTTTTATTATTACAATTTACTTATTTTTACCCATTTTTTTTACAAGAAGTGATTTTCATTTGGAGCACTAATTTTTAATATTTCTTGGCTTCCTACACCTAAAAATAATAACATCAAAGGAAATCTTAACATTTTTACCATGTTTACCTTTGTTCCACTTTTGCTTAAGCTTATGCTTCTGCTTTAGTAGTCTTTCTAATTTGCTTGTTATTGATGCTTACACCTCACTCTCATCACCTGCAAAACCACTTTGATCCATGTCTTCATCTTTTAGCACAATAGTTTCACCTACATTTAAAATCTTTTGGCATAAAATTTGCTCGTGGGTAATTAGTGAGCCAATCTGATTTTTAATAGATTAATCATTCAAGTCCTTTGATTCAGAAACAATAATGACTTTAGCCTGAAATTTATCAAGTAGATAATATAGAATTTTATTGACCTTTTTAAAGTTTGAAAGTTCTTTATCAAAAGCATGTAATGATGTCACAATTTGACTAAACCTAGTATAGATGTGTAAGATAGTCTCATAATGTTTCATGCAAAATAGTTCAAAATCATGCATTCAAGTATTCAACTTAGATTTCTTGACTTTATTAGTACCTTCATATGTAGTGCATAATCTATCCCAAATTTCATTGCTAGTAGTAGATGTAGAGATTCTCATATAATAATTCAATCCTTTTTCATTCAAGTAAATATTGATTGGTTCTACTCTATTCCATTCAAAAAAAGACATATCAATTTTGACTCCATCTATAATACATTATGGTACAAAGTAACTAGTTTGAATCATATCCCATGATCGATAATCATTTGATTACAAGAAAGTAGACAGGCAAAATTTTTAAAATTCAAAAGAAACATTTTCAAATAAAGGTGGTCACATGATTGAATATAGTTCTGAAGTTTTTTTTATTTTCAATGTTAGCAATTAATATTTTTTCAAAGTTTTCTAAAACATAATTTATGAATCTGGCTCTCATACCACTTAAGAGTTTGTGATGGTTATTAGACTTTGTAGATCTAGTCCCGAGGCTAACCGAGTGAGGGGTGGGGGGGGGGGGGTGAATTATGGATTTAAAAACTTCTTTAAACACAAAGAAAAACCCCCTTTTTAAAAGTTTTTTCAACATTTGAAAACTAATTATTTTCTCTCTCAATATGGGAGAAATAATTTCATAATAATAGAAAATTAGAGATTTTCAACCACACAATTAATATAGAAATAAATTCTGAAAATAAAGTGCAAAAAATAAAACAAAGGAAAAAAACACCATAGATTTATAATAGTTTGATAAACTTAACCTACATCCACTCCCTATAGACTCTCTCTACAGGTATCACTAAACTCTTTAGTGACTCTACTTTGCCACCATAGCTAGACGGAGAATCCCTTATAAATTATCTTCTACCAACCTGGTGTGGAAGAGAATTGTTCTACTTTGACAGGTAGAGAAGCTTGACTCCTTCTCACCCTCCTTGTGAGATAGAGAACTTGGAATTTCTTTCAACTTTTTATATGTGGCAGAGTAGCTAAGTCCTTTGACATAAAAGAGATCATCTTCTTCCCAAAACTTCCCTCATGATAAACCTTGAATGCTATGGTACTAAGGTGGATGCTTCCCAGAGGAAGTGTGTGAAACCCCCTCCGTACTCCATTGAAACTCACAAGTATCTTTCCCCTCTCAAACTCCACTCTTTCTTCACTCCCTTTCTAAGCTCTCCCTTCAAGTTTTCTCCAAAAGAACAAAGACTCTATGCATTCCAAAGACACTTATAATATCTTTGGAGAAAGACTAAATAGAGGGCTTTGAAAAACCATAGAAACTAAATTTTACAGTCAATGATTATCTAGTACGATCCTTAGATTATCCTATACGATTAGTACAAAATAGCCCTTTCAACTAGTACAATCAGCATTACTCTGTATGATCAATTCAAGTATTTGAACAGATCATCCACTACAATTTTGCAATCAGTTGGGATGATTAGTTCAAGATAATTTATTGATTATCCTATACGATATAGAATGATGGGCAGTAATTAACATATTGTCTAGCATAGTCCTCAGAACATCCAATACGATCACCTGAATGATTAGAAGAAAATTATGGTTTTCATCTTGAAGGATGGGGGATCATCCCATGAAATATCAAAGATCATCAAGAACAATCTTCGTAGATCTTCTTATATAATCTCATCGAGCAATCTAACTATTATTAGTCCCCTAATCACATGATCAGTTTATGAATAATTATCATAGATCATCCAGTATGATATATGTCATCCTGAATGTTTAGACTAAAGTTTGAATCTTAATATCTTGCCTAAATTATGATTAGTAGCTATTTTTTATTATTATAACTAATTTCCTTGAATGATATATATCATAGAATATGATTAGTTAGATGAGCTGATCATATAATATGATATAAATGATATAATATGATTAGTTTTAAATATAAACTTCTAGTTTTTTCTCCATCTCACTCCCTTTGAGTCTGTGTGTGTATGGACACTAAGCTAGCATGCACACTAACATGACTTGACTCAAGAAATCTAAAATACATCAATGAATATTATTAAATTATTTACAACATAACCTATTCTACACAATATTGAGGCTTGAATCTTTACTGGATGGTGCATGGTGTTCTTGAAATGTTAATACACACAAAAATAAATATACATTACAAATATAAGTAGACATAAAGATATGATCCACAATATTTATTATCATAAAAAACATAAACACGTTATCTCGATTGTAACAAAATTAAGATAACATAGCTAAAATAAAAATCTTACCATGGATCAGTAAAGGATGAGGTTAGCAACAAATAAATGTTTTATCTTTAGTCCAAAAAATATAATCACTACTATAACACCCAACCATAATAAGACGTAAGGATAAAAGCCAAGAGGAGGTAGGATTGGAGAGCAAGTCAAGCATGAAGCACTTTAGAGTAATAGTTAATAGCTAAATAAATGGCACTAGAATTTAGAAAACAGAAACCCAAATAAACCAAAATCTTCAATAAGGAACAAGAAGACAAAACTTAGAAAATCACCACATATGGAACTAAGCACCATGAAAAGGGTTAAATTCTAACATAGGGAAAATCAATTTTATCCAGCCTAATAAGGCCTTTCATGATAGCAGGTAAGGTATCATAAGAAAATTCCATGAGGGAGGTAATAATATAGCAATACTTAGCTAAGTAAACTGCATAAGTATTCCCTTCTCCGAAAATATGTGAAATTTTAAAGTTAGAAGAGTATGAAATCTAATTAATGTCTTGAAGAATATAAAAAAATATCAGAAATACTAATATAAGTGTCAGAGTCCTTCAAATAATGAAGAATAAAATTAGCATCAAATTTAATCAACGTGTCTCTAATACCATGAGAAAAATACACATATCATAATTATACATTACAAAAAATTTAAAAATATAAAAATAATAGAGCACTTATTTAAGGGCCAGCCAAAGCCATAATTAGATTACAAAAAGAGTTCCTAATAATACCACCAAAACTATAGCACAAGATATTAACAAAGCCTTCATTATTTAATTTAAATAATGGGGTGTAGGTTTGATCCAATACAACAAATAAGGAATTTTAGTAATGGTTGTCCCAATAATCCTAATATGTAAATTTTGAGCAACAAAAGTGCGCCCATAAAAATTAATAATGCTTAGAAGCTTTAAAGATAAAATCTTCAAAACATTGTCTTTAACTTTAGCAATAATATACTAATGATCTACGTATTAGTTCTTAAACATAGACTCATTTTTAGCAAGCCACAAAAATAACATGATTGGGGATGAAATCCCATTCTTAATGTGACGTTTGGAGTTAATAAACCACCTATTAAGCTTAGTATAAGTACTAAGATTTCCACAAAAAAGATTAGAACTAAAAAGATCATCAAAATAAATCTAAGCATTAGCAGCAATAGGACCAAAAATAAAGACATGGTTTATGCTATCACATAAGAATAACATTGAAAATTATAGGGAAAGGCAAAACCTTTTGTTAAATTAATATCTTCTGTTAAAAAATACATGTGCTTAAGCCTCCAAATAAAATCCTTAATAGAAGAGGGGATACTCTTATGCCAATTCTTAGAGAAAACTAAAGAGACTGAGTTTTTAATTCTAAAAGAATTCAAAGAATGCTTAATACTAAGAGTACTAGCATTATAAAGCTTAAATAACAAATAATCATTTAACATAATATTTAGAGTAATCCTCAAAATTTTGTTGTTGATAGAAGAAGTGATGATCCAAATCATTTTATTGAAATCCCACATATTATTAGAGAAAAAATAATTCATTTTAAAATTAAAGGTGGAGTTCATTTGAAGCATAAAATCACTAGAATGGTGAAATAACCATTAGTCTTGCCTGCAAAATAGTTTCCATGACCCAAGCCTCATTGAATTAAATTCTTAGCTTGTCGTTTAATGTTACACAACCTCTTCCAAATCCTAGAATTAACTTTCTTATAAAAGCACGTGGTACGATGTTTGCCAATGTAGTACTTAGAGATCACAAATATATCTGATAAGCTTTGCTTGCCTCAAAAATTAAATCATATATTAATAAAAAAAACATGAACCAAATCATTTAGCTTTTTGCAGCCTAGACCACCCTCATCAGGAACACCACAACTATTACTCAAGGAAGACCAGATTAATTTTGAGTGTTTGGGGTTACCACATCAAAAAATTTTTTTCAAAAATCCGCTCAAAAGATTTCAAAAAGAGATGATAAGTTATATAGTTTGGAGAGTATATATGGGAAGAGAGCACAAGATACTCTTAATAAGAGTAAGTCTCAACACAAAAGATTCGAAATTGAAAAAGAAAAATCATTTCTTACCTTATAATGGGGAACCCTAATATAATTAATATGTTAAAATTTGGGTAAAGCTAGTGATTCATTTAATGTTGTTAATACTGTCTTGTGGCATAGAAAAAGATGTAATAAAAGAGCTTTTACTGTTAATAATAAAAAGACCACTGGGGATCTCAAAATTGTGCAAAATTAGTTATAGACCTTAAATTATAAATCTTCATTTCCCAGTATAATAATCCCAAATTTATAAAAAATTGATCAACTCAAAAATAAAAAATTCATCCAACCCTAAAAAGTTAAAGCACAATTTGGGATAGGCTTAAACACTTCTCAGTCTCTCAAAATTATAGTACTCCCTACTCCTTATTCTTTGGCCTCCTAAAATAATTCGTCATCCTTAATCTAATCTTATTTAAAAATTCTTGACTGCTAAACCTTGAGTGAAACTTTAAAAATCCAAAAATATATAAGCACTAATTTAACCTAGAATATTTTTAAGAATTTATCTTCTGATGTAATTAACCATAATGGCTTGGCATTATGAGAAACTTGAAGTTTTAGTTTAAAATAATTCATTTTTAGCTCTCTATGGTAGGGGGAAACTCTCTAGGAATGTAGAAAATTTTTTAAAACCCATTTTTATTTTTGAATACATAGTATAATGTAATTTATATCATTCGAGATAATATGAAATTCTTTGTGTTATATTTAAATATAAAAAAGAGAAGTTTAATTTTGTATTCAAATTAATTATAGGATATCCTTCATGTCTTTTGAGATGGTATAATATTTTCTATGCATCATTTTATTATAGAAATATAAATTTTAAATCACATGATTTATTTTCCCATAGACCACCTCAATAAAATAATACCCACAAAATTATACCAACTACTCTTATTCATTAGTTCAAATTCTAACCTATTCTTCTAACATCACCAATTTTTTGCACTTAAAGCTTATTCCTAAAGAAAATAATTCAAAAATCCTAAACAGGTGAGTCCTTGGTTGTAATTTGCATTCATTCTACATAGTTTCACTAAATCCTCATCCTCAACCACATATAAAATCCTCAAAAACTTAAGTGAACACAAATAAATACTTTTGGCCACCAATACAATAAAAAATGCTTACCACCACCATTAATAAACACAAGAATAACATATTTGGATAAATGAAACCACATATAAGCTATATGAAGGGTGTATGAAAGAGAATTTATTCACCAACAACAACAAAAGAAGAAGACAAAACTTATTTTTTATCATCTATTAACAAACGGTTAGTCATACTACTGAAGGAAGTTGGAGGTCCTCAAAAAATAATATGTGAAATAGAGTTGTTAAATGATATGGAAACTAAAAGAAAGTTATAGTTCAAAAAGGACTCCTACACTTAGTATTCCTCGATGTTTTTGAGAACAACAATAGATGTCTAGTTAGGATATGATAAGGATACACATACATTAAATGCTATGGGCTTGAAAAAAAGGAGTGACCTTGATCCCAGATGGTTGACAAAACCATAATAAAACTTGAAAAAAGAGATATACATTATAGAGGCATTGGTGATAAAGATAAAAAGACAAAATAGAGAGAAGCTTCCAAGAAAGAGAGAAAAAGGACTAAGTCAAACCTGTAAAAATCCTAATATAAATAAAATTAAGAATTTGTTAATAAATATAATTACATTGTATGGTCTGGATAACTTAATCACTTAGGTTAGTACGCCTCACTAGATCAACTCGATCAATTGACTAGTTGAACCTTATTTTATTTATGACATATATAATATTAATCCAATAAGATTAGAGTTAATTGAGTGGTTCTGAACAATTAATAGTACATTTATTTTATCTAGTGTATATATATGACTACCTCTAAGTCTAATAAACATATTAAAGTTAAATTTTAGATCACAAGAATGTTGGTATAGATACCTCTTATACTAAGGTTAACAAGCCTTAGAGCCAATCTAGAGGTTTACAACACTAGAAAGCTCACTTGTTAACCTGTGACTTTATAGGTTAAGGATAATCGAGAGATGACTATGGCTCACCATGTAAAATTAAATGTTCACTAAAACTATCAAAAGAACAGGGTAAAATATATGAAAATTTAATATACTAGTGGCTAAAAAAGGATAAATATTTATTAAGACTTAAAGTCTTCAATGTGAATCATGGGTTACCATAACCATGACAAAAAAATAGCACCACCACCTCTCCTTGTAAACATCTTTCAAAAAGTACTTTTTAACCATAAAAATGATTATAAAGTGGGAGAATGACATATATATATATATATATATATATATATATATATATAATTCTCATGAAAATGTATTGAAATTAATATAATGAATAAAATTGAAGTTTATTCGAAGCATTTTCCATCTTATAGAAGCTTGATGGCTAACCTTAAGGATTAGATTTACTAGTTTGATAAACATAACTTGGTTTCCCAACTTCATTACATAGAACTTATCGAATGAGTAGCTTGTTAACTCACCTTATTGGAAGTTACATAATGACAACTATCAATTATGTTGATGTGTAATTATTACCTTGAAAATTAAATAAAAATACGTAAACATCTTAGAATTTTATTAATTCTCTTGTACTTTTTCCTTTTTCTAAATTATTCATTTGAAAATGCCTATTAGGTAAAAGAGTTGATCCTTCCTAAAATGATTAGATATTGTTTCTTTTTTATAGAAGTTATATTGAACTTGAACTCTTTTTTTTTCCTTAAGTACTAATGCCAACCCGGGCATCAGATATTATTATCAAATTTGATCAAGTTGTGAGATCATTGATAATGATGTGTTATATTAAGATCAATGATCTAAGACCAGGCCCATAGAGGCTACAATAGGTTATCATTATTAAGCCATCATTGGTGGTCCAAGTTGTTTTTAAAAAATAAAAAACATTAAAAAAGTTGTTTTATTTTAAGCAAGGTTGCTTGGCCATATTAGGAGAAATACAACCATATTGTAAATTATTTTTTAAAATATATGATATATGCCATATTTTGATAATTACAAAATATATTCTTGAATAATAACATGAAACCTCTCATCAAGAAAATAAAAAAGTGGTTTTTCCACTCATTTCATAGGTAGAATTGCAAACCATTTATTATCATAAAAAGATGAATAAAATGCTAGAGATCAGAAAGCTTTTTTCCATTAAATAATAGAAGTTACATAACACAAGAAGAAGTACATTTAATTCTCTGTCGATGGTACTTGAATTATAGACTACCATTCCCATAAATCATATTTAAGCCAACATAACCACAAAGTTAATACCAAATTATATTAGATGTTTAAGTTGTGGTGCTTAAATATGGAAGATTTTACAAATAATAAGATAAGTAGTAAAGTATCTAATTAATTTATATATCTACTTACACTAAATAAAGATTTTTTTTCTTGGAGTAGTTATTCCGACACAATCTACAATGTTCATACCAACACAAGAAATGATGCTCGGTACTTAACAATTGAAGCGAAACACAAGATATGCTAAAGCAAGCTCAACAGAATAAATTGCAATCTATATTCCCAGATCAATTCTACGACTAGCACCAAATGGAAGGTAGTAAAAATCATTACCTTTGTAGTCAATATCATCAACTTGGAATCTCTATGGCCTAAACTATCGGGGTTCATTTTAATAAACTTCATCTCTTTCAATGGCCCACGCATTGATGAGGACCCTAATCTTTTTAGGAATGTTATATTCTTATATTTGACAATCTCGTAATGACTCTCGAGGGAGAAGTAATAGATTTGGTGGAAGCAACCGAAGAACTCCCTTTATTACAGCCTTTTTGTAGCTAAATTTTACCCAAGTACTCCTCTCTGATGTTTTCCTCTCCATGAGATACTCACCTCACTTAACTTTGCATCTATACTCACCTCACGTTGATCCTTTAGCCTTTCAATCTATTCCAAAACATCATTCCTTACAAATTGATTCAACTCCTCTTGCATGGCTAAAATCTAAATTTCATTGAAAAAATCTTGATTAACATATATGGGTTCAATCATTGATATAAAAGCAGAATGGTTAACTTCTTTGCTAAGTCTATGCCTAGTCCTAACACCCTCACTAGGTTTACCTAAAATAATTTCTTTAGTGTGATTCTTAGAAAAATTGAATTATCTAGGCAAAGGATTTTCTATTTTCACATTTTCTTCCAAATTTATCTTTTTAATCATGGGAGTTATTTTTTATATGATCCTCTTCCAAACATGGTTATTCCAAATTCCCAGATTCATCAAACATAACATCTTCAGTCTCCTCAACTACCAAAGTTCTTTTGTTAAACACTATATGATTTTCTAATACTAGAGTATCCAAGAAAAATTTCTTCAACAAATATTAGATCAAATTTTCCTAAAGGAGATATTCTGTTATTATGAATAAACATCTTACAACCAAAAATATGCAAATGTGATAAATTAGGAGTTCTTCCCTTAATAAGCTCAAAGGGTATTTTATTATATTTTGATCTAATGTTTATCCTATTCAGAACATAATAAGCTATAATAACTGCTTCAGCCTAAAAATATTTATGAAGCGAGTATTTTACCATTATGACTCTAGCGGCTTCAATTAATGTTTTGTTCTTTCTTTCGACTACCCCAATCTACTGAGGGGTCCTATGTGCTAAAAAATTAGGAAAATTTCCATTCTCTTTATAAAATTCCTTAAATTTCCCATTTTACAATTTACCTCCATAATCATTTTGAATTGTTAAAATTTTAAACCCTAATTTTCTTTGAATCCAAGTCAAAAAATTCTTAAATTTCTCAAATGATTCACTTTTATGAAATAAAAATTTAACCCAAGTGAATATAAAAAAATCATCCATAATAACAAATACATATGCTTTCCCTCCTAGACTTAAAGTGCTAACCGATCCAAGAAGATCCATATGAAAAATTTCTAATAGTTTACTAGTTCTAAGATCTTTAATGGAAAGAAAAGAGGAATTCACCTATTTTTCTAATTGACATGCATCACAAAGGTGTTCCATAGTAAATTCTAGTTAGGTATACCTCTAACAAGTTCTGTTTGGATAATTTTTATAAGATTTTTCATGCTAGCATGACAAAGCCTTCTATACTAAAACCATGATTCATCATTTTTTTTTTTTTCAAAAAAAAAAAAGTATTAGGTGATTTAATACAATTCAAATATAACATATACATATTATTTACCCTAGTTCCATTTAGTATACGATTTACATTTTGGCTTAATATATAACTAGTGGAAAAAAATTTAACACTATAACCTTATCACATAGCTAACTAATACTTAAAAGATTTTGTTTTAAGCCTTCTATAAGTAAAACATTCTAAATAAAAAAGTTGTTCAAGTGTCTTTTCATACCTGTACCTACCACTTTCCTAGTTGTATTATCTCCAGTGTAACCTTGCCTCCATTCCTGGCTTCTAGCAATATGAATTGAATAATATTTCCAGTCATATGCTTCAAACATCCATTGTACATGTACCAAATGCTCTTATGAGGTCTTGTATATGAAAGTTCGTTAGGGATGTTAAGCCCTATAGAACTGGCCCAAGCTAACCAAGAGAGGGGGGGGTGGGGGGGGGGGGTGAATTGGTGTTTAAAAAAAAAATTCACAAAGAAGTAAAATCACATAAACCAAAATCACACCATAAGAAAAATAAGTGCGGAAATTGAAGTTCGGAAGCAAGAAACAAGAACACAGAAATTTATAGTAATTTAGTCAACGCGACCTACGTCTACTCACTGGAGGTGCCCTCTGAGTATTGCTCTACAATCGTGACTCTCCTTTAGCTCCCACAGCTAGGCGGAGAAGCCTTTACAAAGAACTCCTTTTTGCCACCATGGAAAGGCAGAGAACCTATCTCCTTTTGCTTCCTCCTGAAGCTGGCAGAAAACCACTATCAGTTGCTGAATCCTTACCTCTACCGACCCTTCCACAGACGAGAAACTCTAGACGAAGAAGAAGCAGAGCGATCCTTGAAGCAACCCTTGTAAATCCCCTCACAAGCTCCCCCTCACAAGATCCTCTCTCTCTCTCTCTCTCTCTCTCTCTCTCTCTCTCTCTCTCTCTCTCTCTCTCTCTCTCTCTCTCTCTCTCTCTCTCTCTCTCTCTCTCTCTCTCCTCAAGGTCTTCTCAGGTCAAGGCAGCAGCAAAAGCTTATCAAAAATGTTGAGCAAGAGGTCTTAAATAGAAGAGCTTCAAAGGAGCTCATTATTTCAAAGTTGCCGACAATATCGTTCAGGATGATATGGACATTGTCCTGGATGATCAGTACAAATCTCAGAAGATCGGCCAGAGCATCGCCCTGAATGCAAGATGGACGATTTAAAATTAGCTTGATCATCCAGGCTGATCTCACGATTGTCTGCTCTGGCCCTGAATGCAAGATGGACGATTTAAAATTGGCTTGATCGTCCAAGCTGATCTCACGATCGTCCAGGCCAATCAATACAAATCAGAGGAAAATTGTCCAGAGCATCGCCATGAATTTGTGTTGGCCAATATTTATTGTCCAGAAGTAACTAAGGTTTTTGAATATATCGTCCTGGACGATCTTGAGATCATCCAGGATGATATGATCTTATCAATCATCCTTAATTACTTCCTTGATTTGTCTGATTAATTAAGGCATAATTGTGAATATCGTCCAGACCGATCCAAGATTGTCCTGGCTGATTACCAAAAATACAGAATACCTTAATTATTTATGGCGGCAATTTCTTTCTGTTTTGAGCTTATTGTCCTTGCCGATACACGTATCGTCCAAGACAATCTGTTAATGACGGTTGCCTTAATTAAGAATCCTAAATAGATTATCTATTTTAAACTAGATCATCCAGACCGATACAAATATCGTCCTGGCCGATGTGAGTAAAAATAGAAATTCTAAGTCTCAAGTGTGTGTGTGTGTAGGGTTACTTAGCATCAGACTTTTTTAACATTACAAATAGACTCAAGAAGAGAAAAAGCAAATTACAGACTGACTCAACCCTAACCCATGCAATCTTGAACTGGCTTCGTTTGTTCGTCCGATCTTTGATTCCTAAAAAGTTAGAAGTAACAGGCAGTCCAAGAGAATCAATAGTATTTGTCAATCATCAAAACATAAGTCATGAAAATAGATTTGCAACAATCTCCCACTTTTTGATGATGACAAACACAAGTAGGAAAATCTCAGTAAAAATTGTAGTTCATTAAAATTTTAAAGTTACACGCATCAACTTTTCCTACCACATCCTACTCCCCCTTTTGTCATCATAAAAAGAGGGTCCTAGACACACAAAAGAAAAAGGAAAAACAAAAACAACAGAAACTAAAACAAAATATAAGACAAACTACATAAAATAGAAAACAGAAAACAAAAATTAGAAAAATGTGGGACCCTGATCATCAGATGGAGGTGGTGGAGGTGGTTGCTGAAAGTAGCTGGCTAGCATAGTAAACTGAGCATTGAACCAGGCGATATCCTGGTCATCCTGCTGCTGCTGGTGAGTAATGTAGCTATCAAAATAGGCTAAGTCCTCTGTGCGGTGTTGCTTGTAGCGGTCCATATCATCAGAATGTTGTTGCTCCTGTGCAGCAACGTAAGCATCGAAGCGGGTCTCCCATCGATCAAACCTCTCTACTAACTGGTCAAGCTGAGAGTGCTGGCGAAGAGGAGTAGGATCAGGAACAGGAACGGGAGTGGGAGCCTCCTCCTCCTCAGCCCCCCGAGATTCCTCATCCCCAGAGTGGAGATGAGTACTGTGAAGGGTACTGAAGGAACTGTTTAAGTAGAAGAGAGTCGGGAGGTTGGGTGGAACATGATATTAAAGTTGATATTTGGTTTCAAGGACATAGTCTATGAGGTGTTCTAAAGCCAGATTGGGTTTCCTCTTATGACCTGGATCACGGACTGTGGTTAATGTTGCAAATCTATTTTTCATGTCTTATGTTTTGATGATTGACAAACACTGCTTTTCTTGGATAGCTTGTTGCTTCTAACTTTTCAGGAATCGACGATCGGACAATCAAAAAGGAGCCAAGTTCAGGAATGCGTAGGTTTAGGGTTGAGTCAGTCTGTACTTTTATTTTTACCTTTTGAGTCCACTTGTAATAGCCAAAAAGACTGATACTTTGTAACCCTTCACACACACACTTGAGAGAATTAGAAATTCTGTTTTTACTCATATCGGCCAGGCCGATATCTTTGATCGGCCTGGACGATCAGTTTAAAACAGAAAGTCTAATTAAGGATTCTTGATTAAGGCAGCCAACGTTAACCGATCGGCCTGGACGATACGTGTATCGGCCAGGACGATAAGCTCAAAACAGAAAGAAGTAGCCGCCATAGACAAGTATGGTATAGCATATCTTTAAATTATCGGCCAGGACGATACTCGGATCGGCCTGGACGATATTAACAGATTATGCCATAATTGTTCAGGAAATCAAGGAAGTAATTAAGGATGATTGATACGATCATATCGTCCCGGACGATCGCAAGATCGGCCAGGCCGATCTAGTCAAAACCTTAAGTTACTTCAGGACGATCAATATCGGCCAGCCCATATTCAGGGCTATTGTCAGGACGATTTTCGTCTGATTTGAACGGATCGGCCAGGACGATCGTAAGATCGGCCTGGACGATCAAGCTAATTTTCAATCGTCCAATCTGGCATCCAGGGCTATGCTCTGGCCGATCTTCATTGATTTGTACTGATCGGCCAGGCCGATGTCCAGATCGGCCTGGACGATAAAGTCGGCAACTTGCAATTAATGAGCTCTTTTGAAGCTCTTCTATTTAAAGAGCTCTTGTTCAACGTTTTTAAAGACCTTTTGGCTGCTGCCTTGACCTGAGAAGACCTTGAGGAGAGAAAGAGAGAGAGAAGAGAGAGAGAGGATCTTGTGAGGGGGAGCTTGTGAGAGGTTTCACAAGGGTTGCTTCAAGGATCTCTCTGCGTCGTCTTCGTCTAGAGTTTCTCGTCCGTGGAAGGGTCGGTAGAGGTAAGGAGTTGTGCCGTTGGTTCTGGTTCTCTGCCTGCTTCAGGAGGAAGCAAAAGGAGATAGGTTCTCTGCCTTGCCGGGGTGGCAAAAAGGAGGTTCTTGTGAGGGTTTCTCCACCTAGCCGTGGGGGGCTAAAGGAGAGTCACTTTTTGTGTAGTGCAATACTTGGAGGGTGCCTCCAAGGAGTGGACGTAGGTCGAGTCGACCGAACCACTATAAATCTCTGTGTTTCTTTTCTTGCTTCCGCACGTTTAATTCCGCATTATTTTCGTGGTGTGATTTGGTTTTATGTTACTTTATTTCTTTGTTTAAAAACGAAGTTTTTTAAAATACCAATTCACCCCCCCTCTTGGTTAGTTTGGGACTAAGTTCATAGGGCTTAACATCCCCATCGAACTTTCAAGTGGTATCAGAGCCTGTTTCGAAAATTAAAGTTTAAAAACTTTTTGAATTTGATCCATGTCTAACTTTGGGAATCGCAACACTACGGAAGGGTATTCTATTACCCGACCTCCTCTGTTCGATAACCTACCTTTTGATTTCTGGAAAACTCGCATGTCAACTTTTTTACAATCTACTGATTATCGCATGTGGATGCTTATTCAAGAAGGTTATTCTCCACCTTCTCGTGAAATTAACGGTTTTAAAACGGAAGTTGCTTTTACCGAATGGACTTTTGATGAACGAGATTTAGCTCAACTAAATGCTAAATGTTTGAATTGTTTTTTCTGTGCATTAAAATCTGAGGATTACATGCGTGTTTCAACTTGCAAAACTGGTAAAGAAATTTGGGATAAACTATGCATTACTTATGAAGGCACTAATGAAGTTAAACAATCCCGTTTAAACATTCTCTTGCATGACTACGAACTTTTTCGTATGAAACCTCATGAATCAATTTCTGACATGTACACTAGGTTTACTCAGATTGCTACCTCATTGCATGCACTAGGAAAAGAACTTTCAAACTATGAAAAAGTTAACAAGATTTTGAGATGCTTGCCTTCATCCTATGATGCAAAAATTACTGCAATTACTGAATCTAAAGATTTAAACACCTATTCTATTGATAACTTGCTTGGCTCACTCATTGCTTACGAGCAAGGGGTGAATCAAAGAAATCTTGATGTAGGTGAAAAGAAAAAGGAGAAAACCATTGCATTGAAGGCACACAAATCGGATTCTGAATCTTCCGGGTCTGAAAGCGATGGAGTTGCCTTCATCACAAGGCAATTCAAAAGCTTTCTAAGGAAGAAACAAAAGCATCATCAAAGTTGGAGAAAAGGTAAGGATCATAAACATACTAAAGGATCTTCTGATGTTGTTTGTTTTGAATGCAGGAAACCTGGACATGTAAGATCTGATTGTCCTACACTTCAAGATCAATCGAGCAAAGGAAAAGGTGATGAGAAAGCAAAGTCTAGGAAGGACAAAAAGAAAAATCAAAGGAGCTTTTGGGCAGAATCTGGTACTTATTCCTCTGAGACTGAACCAGAGGAAGAAACTACAAACTTGTGTTTCATGGGAAAAGATCAAAGTGATCAAGAAGAGGTATGTGAACTTTCATACGATCAACTTCTTGAAGTTTCAGAAAAAATCCATGCATCATATAGGAAATTAAAGAAAACTCATGCTAGCTTGAAAATAGAATTCTTGAATCTACAAAAAGAGCATGAAATTTTGATTAAAGACCATCAAACAATTGATTCAAATCACATGACTTTACTTGATGAATTTGATGAGTTAAATAAAAATTATGGCAAGTTAGTTGAAGAGCATGATGCATTGAAAATATCACACACATCTCTTGAATCTGATTTTAAGAAGTCAAAAGAAATAGAAAAAGATTTGAGGATTGAAAATAAAGCTTTAGAAAACACAAACTTGAAGATTCAAAATGATTTAGAAGCATGTAAAGAATCTAGGATGACATCTACTTTTAATCAATTGCCAAAACCTAGAGAGAGGCATTATAACTCAAATCACTTAAGAAATCCCTTTCCTGGAGTTAGATGTTTTTCTTGTGGCATGCTAGGACATATCTCACACACTTGCACAATTCATAATAGTTCACATTGGGTGTGGAGACCTAAGATGCATGTTCCACAGCATACCACACATGCATTGCATTCCTCTCTTCATAAGAAGGAACCCAAACCTGCTTGGGTTCCTAAAACTAACATTTGATAATTTTGCAGGAAGCCTCTCACAAAAGACCTCGTGAGAGTATGTGGTACCTGGACAGTGGATGCTCTCGACATATGACTGGTGATGCTAGCCAGTTTGTTGTACTAGAATCCAGGACTGGAGGCAAGGTTACTCTTGGAGACAACACCACCCGGAAGGTGGTAGGAGCAGGTATAATCGGTAATTCCAAGAACCTTATGATTGAAAATGTTTTGCTTGTAGATGGATTGAAGCACAACTTGCTCAGCATCAGTCAATTCTGTGACAAAGGCTTCATCGTACAATTCTTCACAAATTCATGCATTGTAAGTTTAAGCAATAACACCATTTTGCAGGGAAAGAGGGTAAACAACGTCTATATGCTTGATTTAAATAGCATTGAATGTGCTGCTTCTTTTTGCTTAAAAACTGTCATTGATGATTCTTGGTTGTGGCACAGGAGGCTTTGTCATGCAAGTATGAAAACCCTTAGGAAAGTGACCCAAAAGGACCTAGTTAGAGGTGTCCCCAAACTTAAGTTTACAAAAGACCACCTTTGTGATGCCTGTCAACTAGGAAAGCAAATTCACTCCTCTTTTCACCCCATAAAGGACATTAGCACCTCTAGACCTTTAGAAGTCCTTCACATGGATTTGTTTGGACCCATTAGCATAGCAAGTTTGGGAGGGAAAGTCTATGGTTTTGTGATTGTTGATGACTACTCGAGGTTCACTTGGACTAGATTTCTTTCTCATAAAAATGAGTCTTTTGATGAGTTTAAAACTTTTTCTACTTGGATTCAGAAGAAGCTAGGATGTGAGATTTTGACCATCCATAGTGATCATGGGGGAGAGTTTGAAAATGAAAGATTTGGAGATTTTTGTGAGGAGAAGGGGATTAGCCACAATTTTTCAGCTCCTAGGACTCCTCAGCAGAATGGAGTAGCTGAAAGGAAGAACCGGACTTTGGTGGAAGCCGCTAGAGCCATGCTTGCTGAGTATTCACTTCCAAAATACTTTTGGGCTGAAGCGGTTAACACAGCTTGTTATGTGTTGAATAGGGTGAATGTTAGAGTCAAATTAGAAAAGACACCCTATGAGATCCTTAAGGGTAGAACACCTAATCTTTCCCACCTTCATGTCTTTGGTTGTAAAGTTTTCATTCACAATAATGGAAAGTCTCACTTGGGAAAATTTGATCCTAAATCTGATGAAGGAGTTTTCTTAGGATATTCTAGTGTTGGGAAATCTTTTAGAGTGTTTAACAAGAGAACCTTGATGGTGGAAGAGACAACCCATGTAGTTTTTGATGAGTCTGATCATAAGAAGCATGAAGTAGATGATGATGATGTTGGAGAGATTACAAGTGGAGTAGAAAATTTGGGGAAGGGGAATGAGCACCTAAGCAATGGAGGAGTAGAAGGAGTCACCCAAGGAATAGAAACTTTTGATGAAAGGGGAGAAATTTCACACACTTTGCCTAAGGATTGGAGATACTCTACTAGTCACCCCAAGGATTTGATCTTAGGAGACCTTTCTAGTGGAGTTAAGACTAGACATGGACTTAGGAAGGAGGTGAACCACTCTGCCTTTATCTCTATGACTGAACCCACCACCATTAACCAAGCCCTATCTGATGAGTTTTGGATGTTAGCAATGCAAGAAGAGTTGAATCAATTTGTAAGGAATGATGTTTGGGAACTTGTGGAAAGACCTAAGGAACAAAGTGTAGTTAGAACAAAGTGGGTATTTAAGAACAAAGTGAATGATTCAGGAGTGGTGGTAAGGAATAAAGCAAGATTAGTGGCTAAGGGGTACAATCAAATAGAAGGGATAGACTTTGAGGAGACTTTTGCCCCTGTAGCTAGATTGGAAGCCATTAGAGTGCTATTAGCCTTTGCTTGTTATAAAGGATTTAAGCTTTTTCAAATGGATGTCAAGAGTGCCTTTTTAAATGGGGAGATAAAAGAAGATGTGTTTGTAGAACAACCTCCAGGTTTTGAGAGTTCTCAATTTCCAAATCATGTGTTTAAATTAAAAAAGGCTTTGTATGGTTTAAAACAAGCACCTAGAGCTTGGTATGAGAGGCTTAGCACATTCTTACTAAAGAGGGAGTTTGTCAAGGGGAGCGTAGACACCACCCTTTTTCTTAAAAAAGTTGGAGATGATTTACTCATTGTTCAGATTTATGTTGATGATATACTCTTTGGATCTTCAAATAAAAATTTGTGTGATGACTTTTCTAAAACAATGAGTAGAGAGTTTGAAATGAGTTTAATGGGAGAATTGTCTTACTTTTTGGGGTTTAGCATAAAACAATTGGAAGATGGCACTTTTCTAAATCAAACAAAATACATAAAAGACATTTTGAAGAAATATGAGATGGACAAAGCCAAGCCAATTAACACTCCCATGACTTCTAGTGCTCCGTTGGATAAGGACCCAAGTGGTAAGTCTGTTGATCAAAAGAAGTATAGAGGCATGATTGGATCTTTACTTTACTTAACTGCAAGCCGACCTGACATTATGTTTAGTGTTTGTCTTTGTGCTAGGTTTCAAGCCGACCCTAAGGAATCCCACATGACTGCTATTAAAAGGATTTTTAGATACCTTTTGGGGACACAAGGATTAGGGATTTGGTACCCTAGACATAGCACTTCTTTTGAGATTATTGGTTTTTCTGACTCTGATTTTGCAGGATGCAAGGTGGATAGAAAGAGCACCTCTGGAACTTGTCAATTCATTGGACAATCCTTGGTCTCTTGGTCTAGTAGAAAGCAAAATTCTGTTGCACTGTCCACTGCTGAAGCTGAATACATTGCTCTTGGAAGTTGTGTGGCCCAAGTTCTTTGGTTGAAACAACAGGTATTGGATCTAGGAATACATGTAAGCACCATCTCAATTTTTTGTGACAACACTAGTGCCATATGCATCTCTAAAAATCCTATCCAACATTCAAGAACTAAACACATTGACATTAGGCATCACTTTATTAGAGATCATGTGACTAAGGGAGACATTGAGTTACACCATGTGACAACTGAAAACCAACTGGCAGACATTTTTACTAAACCACTGGCCTTCGACACTTTCAGCTCTTTAAGGACCAGATTGGGTGTGATTGACATAAATGCATGAAAACTTTTTTTTTATTATTCTTCTTGTTGTCTTTTGTTTTTCTTTTCATGTACCTTAGTTTTAGATCTTCACTGATATGATATCTCTTGTCTTGTCTTTAACAATTTGTAGTTAATATGTTTTCATCCATTTAATCCCTAGATAGTATGAATATCTTGTGATTGTGTCTCTTTACCTAACTTAGTATTAGTGGCATAATTTTCTTTTCTAATCAAAAGTCTATCTCAAAATAAAAGATTGCTTATGAAACTAAGATTCCTTCTAAAGCTTGCTTAGGCAAATCTATCTTATATTTACAATGATTAAAAGTTTTTTTGTCACCTCATGATCCCTCGTTATTCTTGTCTTCAATTATTAATCCTGCTTGTGGTAATTCTTCCCTATGTTAGAGAGAGAGCTCCTATTCTCTAATATCTGAGAAGATATATTCACAACTAAGTTTTTTAAAAGAGTCTAAAAGGGAATCTAGCTTGCAAAAATAAAAAAAAATTTGGCCAATGATGCCAACAAAAGAAGCGCAAAGACGCCAAAAAATTGAAAAATCTATAAAAGGATGCGCAAAGCGCCACAACATTGACAAGAGGCATAAAATGAGCCCACTCAAAAGCAAGCTATTCTCTCTTTTTATATCTTTTAGAACTTAGAAGTTTTGATTCTCAAAGGCTTGATCTCGATTATCGTTCGATTGTGACAAATCTACCTCATTGTTTTATGGAGATATTTTCCTTATGCCAAGTGGTGGGTAGATTCTTTTTCTCATATTCAATAAATTATTTGAGTTAGGTTATTGATTTCAAAAGACGATTCTACCCTAAGACAATGTTTTGGCTAAGGGTAAACCATGAACGGATATTCTCCTATTCTATGGATTAAATGAGATTGGTAACACATTAACTCACAAATTTTTAAAAAACAATCACATGGAATACTATATCATTGATGTGCCTACAAAAAAAAAAAAAAAAAAAAAAAAAAAAAAAAAAAAAAAAAAAAAAAAAAAGAGGGAATTTCTTTTACTATGCTTTAATGAACCCTCCTTTTTGATATGTCAAAAGGGGGAGAAGTTTATGAGGTTATTTTTTTTTCATGGTTGTGATTAAATCCCTTTAATGTGTTTTGCCATCATCAAAAAGGGGGAGATTGTTGCAAATCTATTTTTCATGTCTTATGTTTTGATGATTGACAAACACTACTTTTCTTGGATAGCTTGTTGCTTCTAACTTTTCAGGAATCGACGATCGGACAATCAAAAAGGAGCCAAGTTCAGGAATGCGTAGGTTTAGGGTTGAGTCAGTCTGTACTTTTATTTTTACCTTTTGAGTCCACTTGTAATAGCCAAAAAGACTGATACTTTGTAACCCTTCACACACACACTTGAGAGAATTAGAAATTCTGTTTTTACTCATATCGGCCAGGCCGATATCTTTGATCGGCCTGGACGATCAGTTTAAAACAGAAAGTCTAATTAAGGATTCTTGATTAAGGCAGCCAACGTTAACCGATCGGCCTGGACGATACGTGTATCGGCCAGGACGATAAGCTCAAAACAGAAAGAAGTAGCCGCCATAGACAAGTATGGTATAGCATATCTTTAAATTATCGGCCAGGACGATACTCGGATCGGCCTGGACGATATTAACAGATTATGCCATAATTGTTCAGGAAATCAAGGAAGTAATTAAGGATGATTGATACGATCATATCGTCCCGGACGATCGCAAGATCGGCCAGGCCGATCTAGTCAAAACCTTAAGTTACTTCAGGACGATCAATATCGGCCAGCCCATATTCAGGGCTATTGTCAGGACGATTTTCGTCTGATTTGAACGGATCGGCCAGGACGATCGTAAGATCGGCCTGGACGATCAAGCTAATTTTCAATCGTCCAATCTGGCATCCAGGGCTATGCTCTGGCCGATCTTCATTGATTTGTACTGATCGGCCAGGCCGATGTCCAGATCGGCCTGGACGATAAAGTCGGCAACTTGCAATTAATGAGCTATTTTGAAGCTCTTCTATTTAAAGAGCTCTTGTTCAACGTTTTTAAAGACCTTTTGGCTGCTGCCTTGACCTGAGAAGACCTTGAGGAGAGAAAGAGAGAGAGAAGAGAGAGAGAGGATCTTGTGAGGGGGAGCTTGTGAGAGGTTTCACAAGGGTTGCTTCAAGGATCTCTCTGCGTCGTCTTCGTCTAGAGTTTCTCGTCCGTGGAAGGGTCGGTAGAGGTAAGGAGTTGTGCCGTTGGTTCTGGTTCTCTGCCTGCTTCAGGAGGAAGCAAAAGGAGATAGGTTCTCTGCCTTGCCGGGGTGGCAAAAAGGAGGTTCTTGTGAGGGTTTCTCCACCTAGCCGTGGGGGGCTAAAGGAGAGTCACTTTTTGTGTAGTGCAATACTTGGAGGGTGCCTCCAAGGAGTGGACGTAGGTCGAGTCGACCGAACCACTATAAATCTCTGTGTTTCTTTTCTTGCTTCCGCACGTTTAATTCCGCATTATTTTCGTGGTGTGATTTGGTTTTATGTTACTTTATTTCTTTGTTTAAAAACGAAGTTTTTTAAAATACCAATTCACCCCCCCTCTTGGTTAGTTTGGGACTAAGTTCATAGGGCTTAACATCCCCATCGAACTTTCAGTTAAGTGATCAATGTACCAAAAAATTAAGTCTGCAGTATTAAATTCTCTATGTGCCATGATGTAAAAAGTAGTCAAAGAAAGTAAAGGAGTGATGTGGATTCAGTCCCCAGCTTTTGGAATAATTGAGGTTCGAAGGACATGCTGAATTGTCCTAGTATCTTTGACTAAAGATCTGGTCTCTCCAACATAAAAAGGTGCATTAGTCTGGCGAAGGAAATGGTTTGCCGTGGACAAGTCAAAATCAGGATCTGAAATGATTATGTGCAGCTTATCCCCAGTGGTGGATAGCTTTAGAAGTTCAACACAGTCCTGATATGTGATTTCGATGGGGCGTCGATTCACATGGGAGGTTAGGGCTGTAAAGGTAGGATTTATGCAAAGATTTGCAAAGAATTCACAAAGGAGCTCATAATGAAAGGGGAAAGTGAGAGATAGAATGAAATAATGGGAAGTGTGAGCGAAAAGATCTATTAACGGATACTAAATGTTGATAGAATTGATGACTCTGGAGACAGTTATCTCATATTCTTTATATCGATGGTAAGCAGCTTCATCTTCTGCCTCCCTGAAATGAGGGTCAATCCTAGCCCTTGATGAACTCCTAGAAGTTTGTCGAACTCGTTTCCCACCAACCATAGTAAGGATTTAGCAAGGAAACACAAGAGGAGAAGAGATGTGAGGTGAAAAACATGGCTGGAATGGCTTGAATTTAAAGAAACGGCCATATCGTCGAAGCCAATCGCAGAATCGTCTAGGATAATATGGCACAATAATTGCGTACAGACCGATTGGTCAAAAAGGCGGTCCGATTGTCCGGGCCGATCAGATATCAGCCAGGATGATTAGACACAGGCGATCGTCCCGAGGAGTCAAGCCGGACGACCGTTGAAAAAGTAGATCGTCCGGGCCGATTAGGAGTATCATCCAGGACGATGCACAATAATTGATCATACCGGCCGAAGTTAAAATGTTTTAAATCTGTGCCACGTGTATCATCCAGAATGAACAGTGGATTGGCCAGGATGATTGTCAAATAATGGATCATCCGGAGCCGATTTTAAGGATTTAAACGTGCTGACACGTGGATCATCCAGGACGATCTAGTGTATCAGCTAGGATGATGACCATAACATGCATCAGCCTGGCCAAAATATGTTTTCAGCCAAGACTATCATCAAGATTACAACAGAGTTTGATCAGATCATCCAGGATGATAAATTATCGTCTAGGACGAAGAGTTATAGCAAGCACAGAAAAAGTCCAGCATATGGAATTTTGCAGAAAACTTATCCTATCATCCAGGACGATATGAGAATCAGCCAGGACGATGTGACTAGAAATTTGAATCCAATAAAAGATTTTGATGATCAAAGCCCTCAAAAATAAAAGACTCACAATACAAAGCTAAACAAAAAACAAAAAAAAAAGACTAAAAAGAACAACGAATAAAATTTTTTTTTTTTTTGTTAACAAAGAATCCATACGAAAAATTTCACAAACAATTAAATTTTAGAGATTTTAAAAGACCGAAGATTTTAACAAGTCAAAAATCTGAAAAAGGTAGAATATCCGATCTTTTTAATCCCTAGCTCGGACTTCTTTCCGGGCAATAATCGTTCTTTTAAAAATAAAGGTCTAACTCAGAAAAACGTTACTGGGTAAAAGTAAGATTCAATCAAAACTTGGTTACAAAGAAAAGATTTTATAAATAATATCCCAAAGTAATTTGTCTCAATCATGGAATTTGAAATCAAGGCTTTGAAAGCATCAAATAACCAATGAGTTCTCTAAGTTTTAATAGTTTAGAAAAGTGATAATAGCTTGAATTTAGTGGACTCATTTTATGCCTCTTATATCTTTTATTCGGCTCTTTGAGCATCTTGATTTTTGATACACATTTGTGTATACAAATTTTTCATTTCAAATTTGCTTCTTTTCCACTTTCCCTCTTTATATATATATATATATATATATATATATATATATATATATATATATATATATATATATATATATATATATATATATATATATATATATATATATATATATATATATATATATATATATATATATATATATATATATATATATATATATATATATATATATATATATATATATATATATATATATATATATATATATATATATATATATATATATATATATATAAGCTAAATTCTCTTTAACAAAACCCTTAAAAAGAACCTTAGTTGTGAGTATATCCTCCAAATATTAGAAAATAGGAGCTCTCTCTCTAACATAGGGAAGAACAACCCACAAAACAAAATCATAATCATGTGATAAATGCAATGGCAAGATTTCATTTAACTTGAAAGATATATAAGAACTTTGGATATTATGCACAAGATAGATTATTGTAACAAGATAAAAAGAATCTTAGTTTCAAAAACCAGTTGTTTAATATGAGATAGACTTTTGTCTAGAAAAGAAATTTATGTCACTAAAGGAGATTAGAGGGAGGGAACCCATCAACGGTGTTTCTCCCTTTAACCGATTTAGATATGATAATCAATGGCTTTAAATCTCCAAAATTTAAAAGCTTAAAAAAAAATCATATAGAAAACCAATCATAAAAGCAAAGTAAAAACAAAACAATCTAAAACAACAAAGAACTAGCACACATCAAAAAAATAACACAAAACTAATTAAAAAATATTTCAAGAAATTATGAAGCAGCAAGTATAATCATTTATAAGCTACGAGCCTCCATATGTCCAGTTATCCTATGCTCCCATGAGGTCTTTGGTGAGAGCACTCCTGCAAAACTCAACAACAGTCAGATTTAGGAACCCAAACTTGTTTGGGTCCTTTCTCTGGAAAAGTAGAATATAATGTAGGTGTGGTATGCTGTGAATCATGTATCTTAGGTCTCCATACCCAATGTGTACTACGGTGAATGGTGCAAGTGTGTGCGATGTGTCCTAGCATGCCACATGAAAAACATCTAACTCTAGGAAAAGGATTTCTTAAATGGTTTGAATTATAATGCCTCTTTCTAGGTCTTGGCTTTCGATCAAGAGTAGGCATCATCCAAGTTTTCTTAAGAGTAGACAATTCATTTTTAATCCTCAAGTTTGTATTTTTTAGAATATCATTCTCAACCCTTAAGCTTTTCTCTTTCTCTTTAGATTTTTTGAAATCAGATTGAAGAGAGGTGTGTGAAACTTTTAATTCTTCATTCTCATTAATTAATTCTGAGTGCTTTTTGTTCAAATCATCAAATTCATCAAGAAGAGCCATGTGATTAGAATCAATCGTTGAATGATCTTTAAGAATAACTTCAAACTCTTTTTGTAAATTTACAAGTTCCAATTTTAGGTTAGCATGAGTCTTCTCAAGTTTTTTGTATGATGTATGTATTTTCTCACAAATCTCAAACAATTCATCATAAGTTGGTTTACATACATATTCCTCCTCACTTTGCTCAAGATGATCTTCCCCCATTAAGCATAGGTTTTTTGTCTCTTCCTCTGGTTCAGTTTGAGAGGAATCAGTACCAAATTCTGCCCAGAATGCCTTTTGGATTCTCTTCTTGTCTATCATAAACTTAGGTTTCTCCTCGCCCTTTTCCTTTTCCTTGCTCGGGTGATCTTGAAGTGTAGGACAATCGGCTTTCACATATCCAGGCTTCCTGCATTCATAACAAACGACATCAGAAGATCCTTTAGAATATTTATGACACTTACCTTTTCTCCAATGATACTTTTGTTTCTTCCTTAGAAAGCTTTTAAATTGCCTTGTAATGAAAGCAACTCCATCGCTTTCAGACCCAGAAGTTTCAGAATTTGATTTGTGCGCCTTCAGTGCAACTGTTTTCTCCTTCTTCTTCTCACCTGCATCAAGATTTCTTTGATTCACCCTTTGCTCGTAAATAATGAGTGAGCCAAGTAAATTATCAATCAAATACGTGTTCAAATCCTTAGATTCAGTTATAGCAGTGATTTTAGCATCAAAAGATGAAGGCAAGCATCTCAAAATTTTATTTACTTTTTCAAAATTTGAAAGTTCTCTTCCTAAGGCATGCAATGATGAAACAATTTGAGTAAACCTTGTATACATATTATAAATAGATTTAGAGGGTTTCATACGAAAAATTTGTAGTGATGCGAAAGAATATTCAAACGAGGTTGTTTTACTTCATTGGTTCCTTCATAAGTGATACATAATTTATCCCAAATTTCTTTACCCGTTTTGCAAGAGAAGACACGCATGTAATCCTCAGATTTTAAAGCACAGAAAAAATAGTTCAAACATTTTGCATTCAAATGAGCTAAATCTCGTTCATCGAAAGTCCATTCAGTAAAAGCAACTTCTGTTTTAACACCATTAATTTCACGAGAAGGTGGAGAATAACCTTTTTTGATAAGCATCCACATACGATAATCAGTTGATTGTAAAAATGTTGACATGCAGGTTTTCCAAAAATCAAAAGGTAAGTTGTCAAACAAGGGAGTTCGTGTAATTGAATAACCTTCAGTAGTATTCCTATTCCCAATGTTAGCCATGGATCAAATTCAAAAAGTTTTCAAACTTAAATTTTTTGAATCCCTCTCTGATACCACTTGAAAGTTTGTTAGGGATGTTAAGCCCTATAGAACTGGCCCAAGCTAACCAAGAGGGGGGGGGGGGGGGTGAATTGGTGTTTTAAAAAAAATCTTTTCACAAAAAAGTAAAATCACATAAACCAAAATCACACGACAAGAAAAATAAGTGTAGAAATTAAAGTGTGGAAGTAAGAAACAAGAACACAGAAATTTATAATTGTTCGATCAACTTGACCTACGTCCACTCCCCGGAGGCGCCCTCCGAGTATTGCACTACAATCGTGATTCTCCTTTAGCTCTCACAGCTAGGCGGAGAAGCCTTTACAAAGAGCTCCTTTTTGCCACCCCGACAAGGCAGAGAACCTATCTCCTTTTGCTTCATCCCGAAGCTGGTAGAGAACCACTATCAGTTGGTGAATCCTTACCTCTACCAACCCTTCCACGGACAAGAAACTCTAGATGAAGAAGAAGCAGAGCGATCCTTGAAGCAACCCTTTTGAATCCCCTCACAAGCACCCCCTCATAAGATCCTCTCTCTCTCTCTCTCTCTCTCTCTCTCTCCTCAAGGTCTTCTAAGGTCAAGGAAGCAGCAAAAGCTTATAAAAAATGTTGAGCAAGAGCTCTTAAATAGAAGAGCTACAAAGGAGCTCATTAATTGCAAGTTGCCGACAATATCATCTAGGATGATATGGAAATCATCCTGGATGATCAGTACAAATCTCAGAAGATCGGTCAGAGTATCATCTTGAATGCAAGATGGATGATTTAAAATTGTCTTGATCGTCCAGGCCGATCTCATGAACGTCCAGGCCGATACGTTCAAATCAGAGGAAAACCGTTCAGAGCATCGCCCTGAATTTGTACTGGCCGATATTTATCGTCCAGAAGTAACTAAGATTTTTGAATAGATCATCCTGGCCAATCCTGAGATTGTCTAGGACGATATGATCATATCAACAATTCTTAATTACTTCCTTGATTTGTCTTATTAATTAAGGCATAATTGTGAATATCGTCCAGGCCGATCCAAGATCGTCCTGACTGATTGCCAAAAATATAGAGTACCTTAATTATTTATGGCGACAATTTCTTTCTATTTTGAGCTTATCGTCTTGGCCGATACACATATCATCCAGGATGATCTGTTAATGACGGCTGCCTTAATTAAGAATCCTGAATAGAATCTCTGTTTTAAACTAGATCGTCCAGGCCGATATAAATATCATCCTGGCCGATGTGAGTAAAAATAGAAATTCTAAGTCTCTCAAGTGTGTGTGTGTAGGGTTACTTAGCATCAGACTCTTTGAACATTACAAATAGACTCAAGAAGAGAAAAACCAAATTACATACTGACTCAACCCTAACCTACGCAATCTTGAACTGGCTCCGTTTGTTCGCCCGATCTTTGATTCCTGAAAGGTTAGAAGTAACAGGCAGTCTAAGAGAATCAATAGTGTTTGTCAATCATCAAAACATAAGTCATGAAAATAGATTTGCAATAGTATGAGAGTGACTCTAAAAAATGATCAAATATTAGACTTGGGAATCCAAACAAGTTTGGGTTTTCCTCTTGGCAAAATTATCTAGATGCATGTATGATATGATTTATTTTATGCATCTTTGGTCTCCATACTAGATATGATTTTCTATAAATAGTATATGTGTGAGATATGTGTCTAATCATGCCACAAGAAAAATACATAACTCCAAAAAAAGAATTTTTTAATTTATTTGAGTAAACATGTCTTTTCTTAGGTTTCATAATTTTTAAATTCTTTTCAAGATTAAAAAATTATTCAAGTGTAGTTGGAATCCTTTTCTTTTCATATTCATTCAATTGATCTTTAAAGAATGAATTTTCACTTTCTAATACAATACTATGAACTTTCAAATAATTCTCTCTATTACTAGATTTATCCATAAAAGTTTTAAAATATTTTTCAAGTTCAGTGTGGGATGATTTAATAATTCATACTGTTTATTCAAATTATCATACTCATATAGAAATTTCATGTGGTTGTTATCAATTATTGCATGATCTTTTCTAAGAATTTCGTGCTCCTTTCGTTATTCAATGAAGTCTAAATTCAATCTAGCATGCATCTTTTTTAAGTTTTATATATGCCGTATGTATTATTTTAAAAACTTCTACTAATTCATCACAACTTAAGTCACATATCTCTTCTTGATCTGAATGATCAACCTTGTTAGCCATTAAGCACAAATTTGTGACTTCTTATTCCTTTTCTATTTTTGGTGAATGAGAGGCTGAGTCCGCCCAAAAAGCTCTCTAAAAGCTCTTATTGCCCTTCCTCACATTTGTTTTCTTCTCCACCTTCTCCTTTCTATGAGTGGCTTTAAGATTAGGGTAGTCTAATTTGATATGTCCAAGTTTCCTTCATTTATAGCAAATTACATTGTGAGAAACCTTAACATGTTTATGGAACTTACCTTTATTCCACACCTGGTGTCTCCTTTGCTTTCTTTTTTGAAAACATTTGAATTTCCTTATAATCAAAGCGATGTTATCATCATCCTTAGGTTGTGATTGATTACTCTCAGAGTCATCTACTTTCAATGCTATATTCTTCTCCTTTCATTTCTCTCCTGTATCAATCTATCTTTGAGTCACTTTTTGCTCATAAGCAATTAGTGATCTAAGAAGATTATCAATGGAATAAATAGTTAAATCTTTAAACTTTATAATATAAATAATTTTAGCATCATAAGAAGTAGGCAAACAATGAAGTATTTTATTTACTTTTTATGCATTCATTAATTCCCTACCTAATGTATGCAAGAAAGTGACTATTTGAGTGAAATGTGTGTACATGTCAGATATGGATTCATTTTGTTTCATGTAAAATAATTCCTAATCATGTAATAAGATTTTTAATTTGGATTGATTCACTTTGTTAGTCCCTTCATATGTGATACAATGTCTATCCCAAATTTCTTTCCCACTTTTACAAGTAGAAACACACATGTAGTCTTTAGACTTAAGTGCACAAAAGAAACAATTTAAATATTTTGTGTTTAATTATGCTAAGTCTCATTCTTGTATTGTCTAGTTAGTAAAGGGTGTTTCAATTCTAATGCCATCTATAAGTCTAGTTGGCCTAGTATACCCATCCTGAACTAAAATCCATATGTGATAGCCAAGCGATCGAAGAAAAGTAGCATTCACATTTTCCAAAAATCGAAAGGGATGTTATCAAACAATGATGGTCTAGTGATTGAATATCCTTCAGGTGTGTTATTGTTTCCAAAATTAGCCATAATCATTTTTCAAAAAGTAATCTAAACTTTAATTTTGAGGTAAGCTCTGATACCACTTGAAAATTCTGTATAGGTTGTTAGACCTACACAATTTTCCTAAGACTAACCAACATGGGGGGTGAATTGATAATTTAAAAACTCACTCTTCAATAAAAAACCAATCAATAATTTTTATAATATGATTTTCTCTTTTAAATGAGCTTTTCAACCAAAATAACAAAATACTGAATATAAAATGCAAAAAATAAATAAAAAGGAACACATAAATTTATAGTGGTTCAGTCCAACAAGACGTACATCCACTCCCTAAAGACTTCTGCTTCAGGTATTGCTCAATTAGCAAAGTAACTCTCCTTTTGCTCCCACAGCAAGATGGAGAAGCCTTTACAATTCTCCTCTCTTCCACCTATCCCTAGTGTGGTAGAGTACTATCATCATTTCATACCCTCCAAGTATCGACAGAGTACCATCTTCCTTTCACACCCTCCAAGTGTCAGCAGAGTGCTGGAACTTCTCCTAATATCTTTTCTCGAGCAACTAGAAAGAAGAAAGGAAGAGAATTGACACAAAAATAAAACAGATTCTTATATTGAGTAACCTTGTAAAACCTTCACAAACCACTTGCAAGAACTCTCTCTCAAACACACTTCAAAATAGAGAAAAGTCTATCTAAATTTTGTTAGAGAGAGAAACTCTAGAAATTCCATTAGAGAGAGAAACCCCCTTTTCTGCTTTTCAGGAAGGACGGTGGATGATGGCGGTAGAGAGTCGCCGGCAAGCCCTATCTTTGGCGACTAGACCTCTGTCCTTTATTGGTAATTCGAAGATTAATCTGAAGGTAAATGAGGAGTTGTCATCCAAACAGTACTCGGATGATCGTTTGAAGAAGTCGCACGGACCGTTGGTGATTAAAGTTTTCTCAGAAGAAGCGCCAAAGAAGATTAAGCATGTGGAAGGCGAAGGGAAAAGATTGGATGAATCTGGAATGAATATTACTCCATGTACTGATAAAGTTTTTTCTGTAATTAATTCGTTGGATCCCGATGCTTCCTCTTCCGAGATGAAAATCTTTGTTAACAGATTTATGAATTCAAATATAAACTCTGGACTCAATGAGTTAAAGGCGAATTCATTGAATTTGGGTAACAATAATATTCAATCTGTGGTGAATGATAATAACAGAACGAATGTGGATAAGGTAATTGTTAAAATGCTGAAGACTACTGATAATATTTTCAACAATAATCCTTGGAGTAATAAGCCGTATATTAAAATTGATTTTAAGGAGGATGAAATGTTGTTATCTGATGATGGTAAAGCTGTAAGGCTGAATGAAGAAATGGAAATTAAGAATTCAAAGAAACTATTGAATTCTGTGGTTATAAACGTGTTTGGAAGAGAACTTGCTTCTCATTTCGTAGCTTGGGAGATCAAAAAGAAATGGAGTCAATTGGGCCAATTTCATTTTACCACTTTAGGAAGAGGATGGTTCTTATGTTCTTTTCAATCGGAGGAGATGATGGAAGCAGCTCTATCAGGAGGACCGTGGTTTATTAATGGACACATTATGGGAATGGAGAAGTGGTCCACAAACTTTTCTGCTTTATCAATGAAGGGTGTAACCTCTCCCATTTGGGTTAGAATGCCAAACTTGCCTTTGGAATGTTGGGATGAAGTTAACATTGCAAGGATTACTTCTAGAATTGGTATCCCATTAATGATGGATGGGAATATATTCCAATGGGGAAGGAGGGAGTTTGCTAGAGTTTGTGTGCGGGTGAAGCTTGATCAACCTCTTCTTTTGGGAATTTGGGTGGATAGCATTTCGGGAAGGTTCTTTCAAAAAGTTGAATATGAGAAAGTGGCCAACCTTTGCTTCGAATGTGGTTTGATTGGGCACTTGAAGGATGAATGCGAAAAAATCAGAAGCAAGTCCAATGAAGTGAAGATTGTTGATAGTAACAATAAAGAAGTTGCTGAAGGAAGAAATTTGCAAGATAAAGTTGATGAACCATCATATGGTCCGTGGATTCTCATTAACAATAAGAAAGGAAGAAGGCCTATTCAAAGAAGCAAGGTGGTGAAATCCAGCAAAGCTATATATGTTAAGAAGAATGGAAATTCAAAAGCAGCTCAGAATAAAAGTTCAGTTGAAGATGAAGTAAGGAAAGACTCTTCCCTCATAGAGTTAGCTGACACGGGAAATGAAGAACAGTTAGAAGAAGGAGAATTCGTTTTAGAAGTGGATCAACAAAATGATACAAAGAATGGAGCTGATGCTGTGGATAGAGAAGATTATTCAGTCAATGGCGAGGAAGGTTTTGAAAATGATATGAGTAAGACCTCTGTATCTATTATTCCTAACATATCAAATTATGTTAATAAATTTGATATTCTGAATTCTATCAATGAAAATATGCTAAATGAAGAAATGTTTGATGTGGATAATTGTATGGAAAGAAATGAGGAAACCTGTGATGGTATTAGAGTGAGGTCGAACAAAGTTGAAAATGTTGAGAGTAATATTTCTGGTAGTACTTTGGGAAGAGACCTAAGTACTAACGGTGAGTCTAACAAGATGAAATTAGCTAAAGAGCTGAAATCTCTTGGTCCTATAAAGAACATTCCGAGAGGGATGAATTTTTATGGTGGTGGTAACAAAATGAAGGAAGGGGCAGCATCCCCTAGGTTGTATCAATGAATTCCATAGCTTTTTGGAATTGTAGAGGGGCCAAGAAGAAAGGCCTCTCTATATCTCAAGGAGGTGATTAAAGACCATGGTATTTGGTTTGTGGGATTTGTGGAAACTAAGATCAATGCTTTTGACAAAGTTTCCTTTGAGAAGATTATGAGAGCTGATTGGGATTTCTATCTCATTCCATCTGATGGCCTATCTGGAGGAATTATGGTGTTGTGGAGGTCTGACTTAGCTTCTTTCTCAGTTTTAAAGGAAGAAAATAAGTATATTATTGGAGATCTCAATGTCTTCAATAAAGGGGTGCAAATGATTGCTACTATCTATGGCAATAAGGAAGTTGTAAAGAGGAGAGAGTTATGGAGGAGTTTACATGAGGTTTCCATTAGAAAGGTTCCTTTCATTATTGGGGGAGACTTTAATTGCATCTTATCTCAAGAAGACAAGAGGGGTGGAAGAAAATTTGTTTTTTCTCAAGGTCCCAAAGAGATGGCTGATTTCTTAATTATGAGTGACTTACATGATGTGGGATTTGTTGGTCCAAGATTCACGTGGTGTAACAATGAATCAGGAGGAGATCGTATTCTTGAGAGACTGGACAGGTGTTTGCTTAACTCTATAGCCATCAATATATTTAATGTAGCTGTGGTAAGATACCTTGCTAGAGTAGCTTCAGATCATTGTCCTATAGTCTTGAAGATTTTTTATAATTCTTTTAAAAAGAATGGGATGATTAAATTTGAAGATGTGTGGATTTCTTATAAAGCTTCGTCTCTCATTATTACAAGAGTTTGGAGGAAGGCATTCCAAGGTAGTGATATGGAAATTCTCAATAAGAAGTGCAAGAAAGCTTTGAAGGATTTGTTTTATTGGAGCAAGGCAAGGATTAGGGACTTTTCTTTGGAAAAGGAGAAATTTAAAGAAGAAATCTCTCTAATTCAATAAGAAGAGGCTTTGGTTGGATGGCTTACTGATAAAAAGCTTTGGATGCTGAGATCAAAAGTTAAAGAGCTTAATTCGGTTCTTTCACGGCTTAATACATGGTGGAGGCAAAGAGCAAAGGCTAAGTGGATAGAAGAAGGTGACACTAATTCTAAATTTTTTCATTCTTTTGCCAACACAAGAAGAAATGGAAAAAGGATTTCTCACATTAAAGATGCTGATGGTGTAATTACTGAAGAACCCGAAGAGCTGCATAAGGTGTTTTTCCAGTTTTTTCAAAACAAGTGGAAACAGAGGACTTGCTGCATTGATAATTGGCCTAACCCGATAGCTGTCCTGGATGATGCTGATAGAAGAATCTTGGAGGTTCAAATCTCAGATATGGAAATTCTAGAAGTTATCAAAGGACTTGGCAATAACGAATCTCTGGGACCTGATGGTATTACGTATTCTTTTCTTAAAAATAACTGGAGCATTATTGGTATTGATGTTTGTAAAACTGTTAGAGAATTTTAATCATCCTTTTATTTATCAAAGATCTTTAGTAATTTAATGGTAAATCTAAGTAATTATCAAACATTCAATTATCAAAGATCTTTAGTAATTTAATGGTTATCATTCAAAAAATGTCAATTTAACCTTTTAATCATCATTGATCATTCATTGAGCCTAAATCTCTCAATGTATTTCAATCATTCAATTATTGACAATCGTCAAATGAATATTAAAACCTCAAACCTTAAAATTTTTAATCAATCATTAATTCTTTTAGTCACTCTCACTTAAACTTAATTTTTACATCAATCATGTTTCAATCATCAAAATGCTAAAATTCTATTCAAATTCTAACCTTAAAGCCCTTGAACTTTTCCCTTTTAAAGCAAAATTTTTAATTTGATCTAAACCCTAGGTAAAGCCATTGGAATTGTATTTAATCATTCACATACTAATTAGACATATCCTTAGGGTTTACCTAATCATTTTGAAAGGGTTTATATACTTGTAAAATAAAGAATTGAAAGCCTCCATCAAGCATAAAAATCTTTTAAATATTTATCTCCAATCCCAATGAAGTTCCATTTTGATTCAAACCACCTTATAAATCATCCTAAGTGACCTAAACCTGTTCACGGTCTTCTTTGCAATGATTTGAATTCACTTGAGTCTATTGTTGAAATTGGTTGACTTAGATTTATATAGTTCGACAAAAGAAATCCTTACCATATCCACAAAACCTTTTATAAGGTTCAACCTAAAACTTAGGATTGACCCTTAGTCACCCTAAAATCCTTCTTGATCATGCACAGAAATAATGGAGCCCGTTAATGGGATTGGTTGACCTTGATTGGTCACTTAGACCATTATAAACCCATTAAACCAAAAATCCAAAATAATGCATATAACCTATTCTAACCAGACCAAAACATCTAAACCCTTCAAAATATTAGATCATGCTGACCTAAACTTGTTTGACCCATTTGTGGGATATGTGTGACCAGAACCCCCTTGAACCCTAAATTGGCCTAAATGAACTTTAGATCAATGTCTATATATATTGACTTTAGTATGACCCAAAACATATTTCCAGCAAGTTCAAAATAACATTTGGAATCATTTTCCCCAATGTTAATGCCTAGTCAAGCCTAGTTGATTAAGTCAACCTAAGTAGACCAAACAAAACCTAAAGCCTCCAATTCTAAATTCAAGTGACATTGGTCAATCTAAGGCCCCCAAACCCCTTTACATTGTATATTAGATAGCCAAAGACCCACCATGTATAACTCAACCTTTAGGCACACTTGGGATAAACACATGACTTGACCCAAGTTTCTAAAAGAGGGTTGCCATTGAGAAAACTTTCAATCAAAGTAAGATTAAACTCAATTGATTCATGTATTAGTAGACTATATATTCAATCATGGAAAACTAATCCTATGGTTGGTGTTAGTGAAAAATTTTGACTAACTTACTTAGGATTATAACTTTTTGGAATTTATAGAATTCATAAATTTAGTTAATTTATCAACCTACAAGATTTCTTTAAGTATTATGGTTATAATATTTTTTTTAACGAGTATATAAGTGGGCCTAATGGTACTCTTGTATTAACTTTTAACTTTTTTTTTCTTTTTATTTGTCTAAGTACCTTATAATAATTTTGAATACATGTCTATTGATTTCAATTATTATTTTAAAGTGGAGCTAAACATTATAGGTGCCTATTACAATTTGAGTTTTGGACCTTATGTTTTGATGATTACAAATTTATTGGGTGTTTATTTTCTTATTCTTGGAAGAAAAATCATTGAGCAAAAGACTCATAATCAAGGAGGCTTTCTTCGCCTTCACTGTTAGGATGGGAGGCAAAAGGGAGTGATGGTATCTTCACCAGAGCTAGGAGATTTAGGAGGGATTGCATCTCCACTAGGCTGAGGAGGTGAGAGGAGGGATCGTCATCTCCACAAGGTTGAAGAGAGTAAAGGAGGATTGACAACTCTGTCAAGATGAGGGAGATTCTTTGGAGTCTACAAAGGTTATTCTTAGCTTGTGGTAAGGAAGAAGGGCTTCTCCACCTAGTTGTGTGATAATATATTTGGAGTTAGTGTAATACCAAAAAAGATGATTAGTTGGGAGTGGACGTAGGTTGATTCAATTGAACTACTTGAAACCTTTTGTGTGCGCTCTTACTTTTCAGCACTTTACTTTTCTAGTAATTTATTCAAGTTGACTATGATTTTATTTTGATTATCTTTGTGAAAGAGGCTTTGGGAACTGTTCTTTGTCATAACTTTATTTTTGAAAATTGTTTTAAAAACTAAAAAATATTATTTCCAAAAATTTAAAAAGAAAATATTTTTTTCTTTTATCTTTTATATTGAAATATTTTAATCTCTTAAATGTGCCACATAACAAGTATTATTTTTAAACAAAAAATTTTCAAAATACCAAAATCATTTTAAAGTACCAATTCACTCCCACTCTTTGTATTCCATAATTACTTTAATACCAACTTTAAATATTCAAGTACTTCACCTTTACATTCTTTTCATTTTAGCCATTTCTTATTTTCTAAATACCTTATTCTTATTTTAAATATCTGTCTATTATTTTCAATATTTTTACTTAACTATTTTATCAAAGAATCTTTGTAAAATTCTTACTATTAAATACTTAAGGAACTTAATTTTGAATTTTAAAAATTTAATAATTCAAGCAAAAATTGTAATACTTTAAGAGAAATAATTTTTCTTAAACTAGGTAAATTAATTTCATTAATTATGTCATTCTTACAACGATATATTACTAAACTAAAAGTATAAAAAAATTAAATTACATAAAAGAAATTAAAAAATATAAAAACTTAAATAAAAATTATATTAAAATAAATTAATTAAAACACACCAAAAAACAAAATAAAATATAAATAACTACAGTGGGCCTTTCCCTACTCCTCATCTTCATCTTCTTCCTTATATACTACTATCTCTATTATATATGTTGATGATGATCATAATCTAGGCACATTTTAAAGGGAGTTGGTCATGTAAATACATTCTTTTGACCATGGGAGTCCATTTCTAAGCTCTTAAGCATGCCAACCCTAACTGCTTTATAGGTAACCTGGTATTGATACCACCTATTATCCTAGAGTCATAGAGCCTTAATGAGAATACATCCCTTATTATAGCCTAATTATTTACTACCCAATGTGATATATAGATACACTAGTCTAACCCTCTTTATCCTTTAGTTTGGCCTCCTCATTTGTTTTTATCTTAAGACCTCTGCCCTATTACTAGCTAGTTTGAGTCAGTTTGTCATATCCCTCTCTTTATTTAATAATAGACAGATCTAATAGGATATAAACAAGCAATATTTGGTCTTCCCATGGTTTTCCTACTACTTTAGCAAATTAACATAGTTCACAAATAATACTAAGGTGCTTAAACACATAAATATTTACCCCCTAAGTATATACATTAAAGACTAAAAGTTAATCTTCCCAAAATCTATAGTTGTTACTTTTTTAATATAATAATATAAAATTTCCCTATCCTTTACCACCTCACTTATATTTCTACTAGAAATAGGCTTTGTAAAATGAAATTGTGCTAGGCCTTCGACTCCTCAGTAAGTGTTGGCATAGAAAAATTATTTATTTTATCCTCTCTTCTCTTCCACGAGGAATTTATGTCTCTCAATGTTAGGAACCTAATTATTTCCACATGATCTATGATGGATTTGCAAATATTTTGTACTCAACACATCTAAATTAAAATTTTGGGATTTGTTAGGCTTAGTTTAGTACTTTGGGAGTGATAGTGACCCACTTACTATGGATAAAAATGCACTCTCTTGGGCACTCCTTCGTATTGGTGAAAAATTCATATATTATACAGGTATTTGCAGGATTAGATGAACTATATGAAAATCATAGTTTTTCTTTACAATTTATACATGAGTAAGCCCCCCTAAATTATGAAACCTAGGCTTTAAAATGATGGTTCTACACCAAATATTATTATATCTCTTTTCAACAGCTAGGCTAACAAACTTCCTAGCCTCTTAGGAAGTTGATCCATACCACTTCCTACTAACTGTAATCTAAGTGGAAATTTCTATTAAAATGAAATGACCAAGAATATAAAATAACACGAACATAAGGGAAATATATTGCACAAGTGAAAGAATGAAAATAGACCACCCATACAAGAAATATAGTGTTGGGAATAAATAATACTGCAATGCTATAATAGGGAATAAAAACTATAGGCATTTTGACTCATAGATTATCATAGTTCTTAACACTTGGCAGTGTTATGATGCTTAAAGTGACAACCGCCACAATGCTCCATCTGCCCTATTATTGATTTGACCAATTGTTATGGCAATGAGTACAATATTGTGATTCATAATGGGACTAAAATGTCTGAAGAGCCTAACCTCATGGCACTACATGGAGGATGTTATGGTTATCTAGAAAGAAATTTAGTAGTGAATTCCACAAGCACTATTGTGCAATCAATCCTAATTCAACTTTACATAATTGGCATGATGCTGCAATGCTTTCAACTAGAATGTTATAATGCTGGGTTGGACTCAAGGTGAAATCTAAACACACTAAATCAAGATTACATAAACAACATTTATGTCATTTAATTCAATTCCAACCAAAAGGTTTTTTAACCACAAATAGAACACTAATTAAATATGAACTACGAATAGAAAATAAGAAAGATAAATTGGGTTGCCTCCCAAGTAGTGCTAAGTTTATAATATTCAGTCAGGCCATATAAAAATTTTATCTAATATGAGTTATCTCAATAAAACTTTTATGGTCATTAACAACTCCTCTGAAATAAGGTATAAATATCTAACAATTAACAAAAAAAAAAAATTGAAGACTTATTATCCTTGATATCAATAACTCCATACTTATATAATTATTTAAACATGTAGACTATAAACATTCCTTTTTAAATAAACAATAACCTATTTATCTTCCATATGATGACCTAAATTCATGGTTTAAAAGCATTGGGAAGTTTGGTTGGCATTCTACTCTTGGAATATCTAAGTTCAGTACTAGTTTGCTTCTATTAAGTTATTATATTTTTTGAAGATATAAGTCCCTTCTCTCAAATACCTATAACTCATTAGACAAGGTTTGAATCATATCCCTATATGTGGTTAACCTTAGAAAATTTTCTTTGAGTCGGGAATAAATTCCTAAATCTTTATTTTTGGGAGTATAATCCATATTTCTAAAATGTTATAACCCAATTATACAATATGTTAGAGTACTTTATAGTTTCTCAAAATCCTATCTTTCCTTTTAATTTATCCAGTACTTTTGAAAAGAATTGGTCAACCTTAATCTTTATTCCTTATTTAAAACAAGAATTGCCTAGATAAGAGAAAATTCTCTAGGAACATAGATAATTTTTTAAAACCCTTTATTATTCTCGAATTCATAATAAATATATATTATTTCTATCACCATAGTATGTTATTTTTTATATTATATTTTATTATAAAATAGGAGAGCTTTATTCCTATTTTTGAATGGATAGTAGAATACCATGTTTGTCCTTGAAATGGTATATTTTTCTCTATGTGATATTAGATTATAGAAATATTTTTTATGAATTGAGTGCTATTAATTTCCTGTAGGCTTGTGCTAAGGATAAACTTGTATCGGGGCAAATATTTTGCATTGTCTAAATTTTTTAGAGATTTCTCTTCGTCCTTTCTCAAATTTTACCAAAAATATCATTACTTACGAACTTAATTGGCTAGCATCATTCCTTCAGAATGACTTCAATACTTGATAGATTGGATTTTTATTAACACTTCCTCATTTTCCTACTCTCGTATGTATCTTAAGTGGAGATAGGTCGAAATACTTTAAAATAACTCACCTCCCAAGAGTAAAAGTTTCCTTCCTTAGTTTTGAATCACCTTAGGTTACTATTTTGAGATTTTACTACTCCATTCTTCAATTATTTGATTCAAACATCAATCCAACTCGCTACTTGCACTACAGGAAAATAACTTATTACCCTCAAATTTTTCGGCGGCTTTCCAGCAGAAGATTTCTGGCGGATTTTCTAGCAGATTTCTGACGTATTACAATGAAATATTTTTGACGTAGTTATTTCAGATTTTTTGACTGATTGTTCGACGAATTTTCGACAGATTTGTTTTCGACGGACTTTTAGACAAATTTTCTAGCGAATTTAAATAATTTCTGATATAATATATTTTTCTCTATGTGATAATGATTTAAAAAATTATTTTCATAAATTTTTAATTTAATTGCTTATTTATTATTTTTTATATATCTTTTTTTTTAAAAAAATTTAATACTTCTAATAGTATTTAAATATAAAATATATATTATTTTGACGCATTCTGCACTGCAGCAAAGTGGAAGACTCTATCAATTGATTTCCTTCCATTTGCATTATCTCTTCTTCTCCTATGGTTGGCTTCCAGCTTCTAAGTGATTATTGCCCATTTGGATTCCCTTATTTGTTGTGGTGGTTAGTGAGTTAAAATTTTTATCCCTATAGATTTGGAAATTTAGGAAGTATTTATGTTTTCCCACGTTCTTTTTCACCTTAATAGGATACTACAGTACTCAATGTAAACTTCTAACCAGGCAAATATTTAATTTGCATTGTATAAATTTTTTAGATATTTCTCTTCGTCCTTTCTCAAATTTTACCAAAAATATTATTACTTACGAACTTAATTGGCTACCATCATTCCTTCAGAATGACTTCAATACATGATAGATTGGATTTCTTTTAACACATCCTCATTTTCCTACTCTTGTATGTATCTTAAGTGGAGATAGGTCGAAATAAATAAAAATAACTCACCTCCCAAGAGTAAAAGTTTCCTTCCTTAGTTTTGAATCACCTTAGGTTACAATTTTGAGATTTTACTACTCCATTGTTCAATTATTTGATTCAAAGATCAATCCAACTCGCTACTTGCACTACAGGAAAATAACGTATTACCCTCAAATTTTTTGGCGGCTTTCCAGCAGAAGATTTCTGACGGATTTTCTAGCAGATTTCTGACGTATTACAATGAAATATTTTCGACGTAGTTTTTTCAGATTTTTTGACGGATTGTTCGACGAATTTTCGACAGATTTGTTTTCGACAAACTTTTAGACGAATTTTCTAGCGAATTTAAATAATTTCTGATATTATATATTTTTCTCTATGTGATATTGATTTAAAAATTATTTTCATAAATGTTTAATTTAATTGCTTATTTATTATTTTTTATATATCTTTTTTTTATTTATTTTTAAATTTAATACTTCTAATAGTATTTAAATATAAAATATATATTATTTTGACGCATTCTGCACTGCAACAAAGTGGAAGACTCTATCAATTGATTCCCTTCCATTTGCATTATCTCTTCTTCTCCTATGGTTGGCTTCCTGCTTCTAAGTGATTATTGCCCATTTGGATTCCCTTATTTGTTGAGGTGGTTAGTGAGTTAAAATTTTTATCCCTATAGATTTGGAAATTTAGGAAGTATTTATGTTTTCCCACGTTCTTTTTCACCTTAATAGGATACTTCAGTAAACTTCTAACCAGGATGCCCCTTGCCACCAAGTGAGGCATATCCCCATGAGTAGGGCTTCGAACTATGTTTTATTATTGGTAACTTTAAACTCTATTGATGGATCCGGTTTAACTGATAATTAACTTGGGGTCAAAATGACCAAAATGCCTTTTAAGGAAAAATTTTGACTTTTTCCATAATCTTAACATATCTCAATTACATGAAACCTTAAAATGTTTTAAATATATCTTAAATATCTTTGGGAATACATTGAACTCAAACCAAATCTTTGGTTGACATAGTTGACCAAGTCAACTATTATTGAATAAATTGACCTTTAAGCTTTAAAAAATGCATTTTGAAGTTAAATGGCCTTCTCACCACTTCAAACCATTTCCGTTAAGTTCAAAACATCAATCCTCACATAATGAACCTAGCCCTTGACCCTTGGTCAACTTGGTTAACCAAGTCAACCTTTTTTTAGCAATTCAATGAAGTTTTACCAAGCACACAAACACTTTTATCCACATTAAATCTTTTGTCCAAGGCTTTGACAAGCCAATTCAATCCCATGAGATGACCAATTGAGTCACTAGAGAATTCCTTAGCCTTGGGCCTACTTCAGTTAACTATATGAATTGACCAAAGTGTCCAAAGAGGGATCTTTGTGAGCAAAATCCCTCATTGATCCAAATTAAATCACTATAATGGTTGCATTTGGTCCCTTATGACCCCATGCACTTCCACTTAGTTGACCCATCCATTGGGTCAACTTAGGTTAGAAATTGGGCTAGCCCAAAGTGGTTCGAACCACTAAGGTTTAAACCATTTCTCAACATTGGCTTCATCAAGCAAAATTAACACTTACAATTGGTGGCCCTCGATTCAAAGCATCTAGCCTAGTCAGCCCAACCTCAAGTTTATCATAGGTCTAGACCTAAGATAGCTCAAAGTGGTCAATACAACTTTAATCGTAGCCAATTCGTACCACGGAACATATCAAACTCAACTACTTATACCTTTGGATTGCACTTAACACAATGCATATCCCATATTAAACCCAACACCTGGCTTAACCCAGGCTGCACCGAAATTGGCCTAGCGGTATATATTTTGGTCAACCATAGCATTGGTGGTGAATTGGGATCTCTCATACCCAATTGAGCTCATATTCAAGTTTACCATACCTCCATAAGCCTTTCCACTTAGGTGTGACCAAGGAAGTAGCTGATAGTGATTGGGCAAATGAGATTGACCTCAAGAGGTCATCTCGATCTCAAGCTTCATATAGTGGATTTTTAGGGCCTAAGTTCACTGGATTTGAGCTCATGAGGTTCTGAGAAGTCCCCCTGCCAAAGTTGTATGGATATGACCATCATCCTGATAAATCTCAGTCGTCTAAGTCTGTATCCCTGGCTTGAACAAGGGACTTTGATTCAAATAGATTCATTCGCTCACAAAATTTTGAACTTTATCAATAGAGCTCTCTAATTATTCCTTTTCCCTCCCCTAGCTTGTTAGCCTCTCTAGAGCCTAGTTCATGTGTTCTTAACAAAATCCTTCAACCCTCTAGTCAAAGTCATACCTCTTGTAATCCTCCATCTATGAAGTCCATATGAAAAGTGGTCACCATCTCCCCCTCATGCTTCTTAACAGAGAAACTCATTCGATAAGACTTTCTTCAAGGTTTAATTCTAATCCTAAGCTCATAGTTAAGATGTAGTTATCAAGTACAAAGCAAACCATCAAACTACCAGGCTTAGACTAATGGATTTATAGTTTACATTATTTATATCCTTCCCATAAAGTTAGGTTGCGATTCGCCAGTGGTATGTCTTCTATCACGGTGGAGAAAGTCTATGACTTCAAATGCCAGTGGGTGGTTGAGGACAATCTTATCCTTTGATTTGAATCAATGGTGGAAATTATATCATGTGGAAATTTGATTGATCATTTGAAGGCTATAATTAATTTCATGTTTACACAATCAGTCATAATGATTGGCTAACCAAGTAAATGACGCCCTTGTGACATGTGTCGGCTGACTATAATTTAGGGTTAATTATTTCCAAAAACCCCTAGAAACATCAAAAGAATTATAAAAAATTAAATGTTCTTAGTCTTATTAGAATGTACTTGAAGAGACCTACAAAATCCTTATGTTTTCTATCCATGATTATGCATAAAATTTAGTTAATTCTTATATTTATTATAGGGGTATTAGGGTAATTTCTCTTAGCAATGAACCATTGCTTGAAACATTAGGAGATCAATTTTGGGCATGTCTTTGACATGCCCAAAATTATGTTTGGTTTAGTTTAAGCTTAAGGGTCATGGTTTGACCATTAAGTTAATTCTAACCTAATGACCTCTCTATTGGGAATTAGTGTTTGTGTTTTTTGTGAGATAATTATGATTAGTACAAGGGTTAGGTAGCCCCCAATTGCACACAAATCCCTTTTTTATGTATTTAAAATTAAATCTTTAAAGGTAACCTTATTGTTAATTTAGGTAATTTGGTTAACCACCTCAAAGGATCCATCATGATCCCTAATTTAATGGGCTTGGGCCTTGAAATCAGGTGAACTCATGGTCAAAGTTTCACTTATATTGGAATCCATTTGGTCAACCATTAGGATTACCCAAAATTAAACTTTAAAATTGACTTAGGATTTTAGTTAAATCATAACTAATCCAAATAGAAACTAAAAATTATAAATAAAATGTTAAATTAACCAAGATTAAACTCTTAATATAAGAGAAATAAAAATCTCCTTCATCAAATTTCTAATTTAGTCTTAATTTCTTTTTTAAAGAAAAAATAAAATTTAGTCTATTTAATAATTTATAAATAATTAAAAATTCCAAATAATTCTTAAACACTTTATAACACTTCCTTGGGTCATTACCGATCCTTGGGAGAGATTACAAGAAGTTTAGAATTAGTTTGGATCAAAATATTTGAAAGTCATTTTAATTAACAATTTAATAGTTAAATTAATTAGTCAAACTTCAAAATTTCATAAATAAATCTTGGAAACTGCAAAATAACCAAACTTAGAGCCATTTAACTCCCTTTAAGGTCTAGTATTTAATAAAACATTAAATTACGAGAAATAAGTCGAAGTCAAAAATTAACATTTTACTCAAATGCAGTTCAAAATTGAACCTAAAGTTTAAAAATTCACAACTTAATATAGAAAATTCTAGATCTAGCAAACTTAGTGTCTAATTAGTCAACATTGGGTCTATTATTTAGAAAAAAAAAAACAAAATTTTAGAATTCACTTTAATGTAAAAAAGTTAAATTTTTCCCCGTTAATTAATGCATTTAAAATTTAAAAAAAACTCTAAAATTCAATAATTAGTCTAAATTCCAAAAAATATTAATCTTAATCATTAAAACTATTAATAAATCCACTTAATTAAAACTTATCAGCTTTTAATCTTTAACTAATTAAACAAATTATTTAATACAAGTTACTAATATCTAACTTGGGCCAACGAGGTTATTAAATTAGTGCAAATAAAGGTGAAATAAACTTCATGGCCTAGGTGTAAATAGAGGTGGTAATCATTTAACACTTAAAATAAACATTAAATCCAACTTTAAAACCACTAATACTTAAACTTGGATCAAATCCCTTCAATTTTCAATAATATAAACACTAAAAAACTTTAACAAATAACCCAGTATACAAAATATCCAAGCCACCACCCTATCCCATACACTTTAGATGGGTTGCTAGGTCAATCGACTTTAGTTCTAGGCTTGGCTAGATTTTATTTTACTACCATTTTTATGCCAAGTTTTTTTATGGCTTTCATTTCATATTGGTTAAAAATGAATTTTACCGATGTGATTATTTATTTACTACGCAATCCATGAATTTATTTTGATGGTTGTTAGGTTACCCCTAGGTTAGGAATGATCTAGATGCTCATAAGATTTTTTACAGGTGGATATGTAAGTGTAGTGCAAACTCAAGGGGAAAATTTAAAAGCTTTAAACTAACTTTTTTTTTTCAGGTGCTATAGTTTTCCTAAATCCCCAATAAAAATAAAAGAGCATAGCTAAGCATGGTTATGATTGAATTTAATGTAAAAAAATAAATGCCTAGGATAAAAGTTATTTTATTTTATTGCTTAAATTAACCTTACAGGGTGTTAAGAATTTTTTTTTATTTTTGAGATGCAATGTATTTTGATATAATTAAGTCAAGTGTTGTAAAAGTGGATCTAGGAGCTGGGATATCACAACCAATTTAGAATCCAAAGAGGAGAGAGCATCCCTTAGCGAAGAGTTCCCTTCCCTTGGGAGATCCATATTATGATGACTTTAATGTCCAAAAAGAAAAAAAAAACACCCCATCGCGGACGAGTTTCTTTTCATTTGGATATTTGAACCTAATGAATCCATGGAGCTCACAGAAGGGGAGAAGACGAGGATGTAAAGATAGAGAGGTATCTCACTAAAAGTCATTTGCATCATTTTAGGATTAGAATACAGGTTGTTGTCAGTCGTACACAACCACTTTTAATTTATGCAGACCTTAGGTTGTAATTACGTGGCATTTCTTACTTGGACTTTCTTCAACATTTAATTAATTTAATGTGATTATTGATTTGATTGATGTGTTTAATTTTTTTTCCTTTGAAATTGCATTTTTTTTAGGTTTATTTCTTATATACTAGTTATGTTTTAGCTTGGAATATATCAAAGGCCATGAGAGCACATAAAAAACCTTTTCTTCTTAAATTTAATTAAAATTTTAGGCTCACATTATAACTCTAATGATTTAAGAAGTAAGCTTAAGATTGTTAAGAGTTCACATCCATACATATTAATTACTTCTCATTCTTGTTAGGAACCTGCTTGTTTGTGGGTTTTAGCAATGTTCAAGTGGATGTTGTGAAATCTCTAGAGAAAAATTTTTTTTTTCCTTTTTTTGAAATGCTTCATATCTATTTATGAATTGAAGATTGACTAGTAGGCATTGAATTAGAAAAAAAATAAAGAGAATCTAAACTTTTAAATATATTTTTCTAAAAGTATCAAAAACCCTACATGTTTTAAGGGGCCAATTAGGATATTCTCTAAACGTCTGCCCCAAGTCCTCAAAACATAGCCTACAGTTTAACCTATCATTCATTAAAGACCAGAAACATGGATTGGAAGTGCATAGGTGTTTAACTAGCTCCCAAATCAAGGCCTTGGTAAGTCCAAATTTTCTCTGTATTAATTAGGTTTAGGATATTATGGCTTAGTTTCCAATTTAAACTTAGGATCCTAGGTATGGAAAAATCAAAAAAACCCCACTTTCAGGAATATAATCCCACCTGTCTAAAAAATTATCAAATTGAATCAAAATTCTCTTCTATCCAATATTTAAATCCCAACAAATAGGGTAGATTGAGAAATTTTTTAAGTGTTTTAGAATCCCAAAATGTGAAATTTGCAATTTGGTAATGATATTTAGGATGGAATTCATAATTCTAAATCTGAACCCCATTTAAAAATCTTATTTCAACATCCTGATGTGGTATATTATTTTTGATGCTATGTTTGATTTTGGAAATAAAATTCAAAAATTAATATATACTTTTCAAAAGATATTTAGTTTTAATCTATTTTTTATCTTTCTGATGTAACTCAAATGGTCCTTCTAAACTCAAAACCAATAAAAAAATAGCAACTCCATTGGGGATTTATTTCTCTCTCCATCTTTGATGACAAAAAAAAAATTATTACATCGATGGCTATGGCTACCTTCCTTATGTTAGTCCCTCTACCCATTTCATTATTGAGTGAGTATGGCCAACATAAAAATCTATGATTTGACATTTTACCCTGAGTCAATTGGTGGAGTGAAAGAGTTAGGCCAAAGTTTTAGGATTTTCATATAAATTTGTAAACCTTCTTAATTGAGTTAAACTCTATATGTTGAGTTTCAAAATTTAAATATGATATGTCAATTTTTATTTCAAAATTTAAAACAATTTAAATTTTGATTTTGATAATTCAGCTTAAGTCAATTTGTAGGATAAAAGAGTCAAGCAAAACTCTTCAAATTATTCATTTCAATTTCTTAAGCCTTCCTGTTGATTGAAACTCAACTCCATAAGTTCCAAAATTTGAAGAAAATCCCTCAATTTTAAAATTTTAGTTCTTTTTTCAAAATAATGTAAAATAAACTTTAATTATCATTTTTATACTTTAGACTACAACATTCTCTTATAGCCTAGCGTATGGAAGGAAAATTCATATATCTCTAAGTCATTGATGACCATTGCACCTTATCATTATATATTGGGTTGTAGCTTTTAATAACTCAACATATATGATAAGATATATGGTCCCTTTTGATTTTTCAAATTCCACTTTAATATTCTAATTAAAACTCTCCCTTTTCAATTCCAAAAAATTCACTCTATTACGATGGCCAAAAAAAAAAATTCTCTTGGATCAAGACATGTATGTCAATGAGCTAATTTTTAACATCACCATTATATTTGGTATGGGATTTATAACTCTAAAGTTATATGTAAATAGGGGTGTAATTATTAACCTCATTGATGAGGGGGAAAAGGATGTCCCATTTGTAGAGATTATTATTGGGTAGGGAACTAACTTTTTTGCTCTTAAGAAGGAGGTTTCTATCACCTCCATACCTATAGTATCTTCTACCAGGGAGGTAGAGAAATTGAAATCCTATATTGAGAGTACTTAAGTTAAGAGTTTTTATAAGGGATCAAGCTCTAAAATTTCTTGAAGAAGGAAAAATAAATCAAAGAATTATTTGAGGAGAATAAGAAAGAAAATTATTAAGGCATGGAAGGTTTCTAAGTTAAGGGCTCTAGGCCACGTCGATCCAGAGTCTGTTGAGGAGTTGCCAATTCCTTCTTCCTCTCCACTCTTTATGTGGAGGTGCTTTTACCCCCTGCTATTATTATAGGAGAGGAGAAAGTTGCATTGATAACATGCTTCCACCATGCTTAGTGGACAATTTGAAAGTTCATAAGGGGTATTAAAACCTAAAGAACTAGCCCGAGGCTAACCAAGAGGGTGGTTGAATTGGTAGTTTTTAAAAAAAATTAATAATTTTGATCTTTTTAAAATATTTTAAAACAAAATAATAACTCTTGATGCGAAAGAAAAATAATTTTCATAATAATATAATAAGATATTTCAATCATAGAATAAATCAGAGAAAAGTGCAGAAATAAAATGCTGTGAAAGAAGTAAGAAAGAACAAAAACATGTATAGTACTTCGGTCAAATATGACCTACGCTCAGTCCTTAGAGACACCCTCTCCAAGTATTGCACTAAATTGAAGTGACTTTACTTTTTTTCTCCCACAACAAGACAAAGAACCTTGAGTCCTTTTACTCCCTCTTGGAGTAGGCAGAGAACCCGAGAATCGTTTAATTCCCTCTTGGAGTAGGCATAGAACCTCGATATGATACTAAAGACGATCTCCTCAGAGCCACTAAGGAACTAGTGGAGAAACTCAAAGAGGACAACGAACACCTTGCTTGGAGCAACCATTGTGATTTACTCACAAACTTCCCCTCACAAGGATCTCTCTCTCAAGCTCTCTCTCTCTTCATTCTCTAAGCTCCCTCTTGGATCAACTCTATAGCAAAAGATTAACTCAAAGGTTAATATAATTTCTTAAATAGAGAGCCTCCAAAAGAAGCCCTAATTTTTAATTATGTACAGCTAATCACCCAGGACTACCGAAGGATCATCCTGTATTAATAATACAAAATATACCTTTCAGCCATGATGAATGGCATTGCTCTGTATGATTAGTTCAAGAGAAGTAGGTTGATTGTCCTATATGATTCAAATATCATTAATGATGATTAGTATTAAAGTATTGAACTTCATCTAGTATGATGCCTAGCGATGCCTTATTGTCCCATGCACTTCTCTATCATTGAGTACGACAGGGTTAAATAATCTAGGATGATCAGTTGAAAAATTATGGTATTCATATGGTATGATAGTTGGCTATCCCTTATCATACCAAGCTTGTTCTATTTCATCTAGGATGATCTTCATCAATTGTCCTATATGATCAAATCAAATTATGTTTTAACATAATTCTTCTATTAATCATGGGATTAATTTTGGAATTATTCTCTCAAATCATCCAGGAATTAGTATAAAAATTAAAAAATTAAATATTTCCTAAATTATGGTTGGCAGATGTTTTCATAATCTGAACTGATCATCTTGGATGATAGGGATAGTTTAGTATGATTTGTTTCATCACTCTTAAAATTTGGTTGCCCTTATTAGGGTTTATATTTTTATAGTATTGTCTAGTATGATTTGAGATCATCATGTATGATTTGGTAAAAAATAGAGAATTCTCTAACTTACCAAAATTCTCCCCTTTAGTGTGTGTCTGCAATGTTGCTTAGCATGGGATCCATTAGATACATTACTTAACTCAAGAAAGATAAGACGTACATTGAAATTTAAGTTACAGATAGACTCAACTCTAGTCTACCTGATCTTGAGATGATTTGCTTTGCAAGTAATGTTATGGACCTGAAAAGTTAGTAAGGGTAAACAAAATAGATATACAATAATAGTAATGGTAAAGAAAATAATATTGTTTGTTATCATTAAAATCATAGTGCGTGGATCAAGATTTGCAATAATCTCCACCTTTTTTATGATGGAAAATATTATTGTTAAAAAATTTAGATCAAAAATGGATTATTTAAAAAAAATAATAATAAAATGAGACATAAAAAATAATAATAATAAAATGAGACATAAAAAATAATAATAATAAAATGAGACAAAAAATAATAAAATAGGGAAAATTCCCCTAAAAACATAAGTAAAACAACACACTACTCCCCTTTTGACATTATAAAAAGGAGGAAACTAGGAAAAAACACTAAATAGAACAAAATACAAAAAAGAAAACTAGTACAAATATTGAAATAATCATAAACAAACTAGTAGAAAGAGGAACCCTGATAAGGTGGAGGTGGTGGTGGTGGCTATTGAAAGTAACGGTGAAGGGAGCTAAAAAGAACTCCAATCCAGGCCATGTCCTTGTCATGCTACTGCTACTGTTTGGTGATGTAGTTTTTAAAATGAATAACATCTACTGCATGTTGTTGCTCTTGTGGAACTATATAGGAGGAAAACTTAGCCTCACACTTGTTAAACCTCTCAACCAGCTGATCTAGCTGTGATTGATGGCAGATAGGAAAAGGTGTATAAATGGGTGCAGGACTTTCATAGTGTTCATTTTCTTCTCAATAGCGATTCTTGTGGTGAGAAGCACTTTAAATAACATGGAAGGAAGTATCAGAGTAGAAGACTGTGAATTGACCTAGCGATGTAGGAAATTAGAAGGTGTACTTGGATTCTATAATAAATGCTATGATATGTCCTAAGGTTGTATTTGGGAATTCTCTTATGTTTGGGATCTCTAATTCAGGTCAAATTAGAAAGACAGCAAAATAAAATATCAGCTACATTAAAGTCTATCTGAGCCATTATGAAATAGTTAGCAAGAGAAAAGATAGGAGTGATGTTGAGTTGATTAAAATCTTTAGGAATGATAGTATTTCTAAGTATATGTTAGATGAAGTGAGCATCGTGAACTAAAGTGCTAACCTGGCCAAGATCGAAGTTACTATTTGATCCTCTAAGGGTGTTGTTGATAGGAGTCCAATCAAATTCCATATTTGAAGCTAAAATATGGGTTTTTTTCATCAGTAGCAAAAAGATGTAGAAAAGCATGAAGGTCTTCATAGGTGATTTTTTATAGGACTCCTATTGATATATAAATGAAGGACGATATAATCATTCTTGATACGCAAGCTTTCAAAGAACTCAAGGAATAGTTCAGAACAAAAATGTTACACAAGAGTAAGCAAGAAATTTAGAGTGGTGTGAGAAAAGAAGGATAATACTTGGAAGTGAATTTTCTCATGATTGATGATTTTGGATGCTGTAATTTCAGTCTCCTTATATCTGTTCTAGTCTTCTTCATTATCTGCCTCAACAAATCTCAGATTAACTTAATGCCGAAAAGAACTTCATGTAATTTTTTTTATGGCCACTTGCCTCCCACTATTGCAAAGGATCAGTGTTTTAGAGGAGATGGGAGGAGTGATGATAAATTGGAGTAAAGAGAACAAAGGATTTGGGCTTTTTATATAACATCAGACAAATCATCCAGGATGATAGTTCAATCATCATTAATTCATCCAGATGATTGGTCAAAAAAGTTGGTCAAATCATCCAGGTTGGTATGATATCATCCATAACAATTAGACACAAGTAGTCGTCCCGAGGAGTCATCCTATATGATCTTTGACTAAAATAAATTATACAGGATGAACATGTGGATCATCCAGGATGATGAGTAATAATGGATCAGCCTAACAACATTAAAAATGTCCAACTATTTCTACCATGTGGATCATCCAGTACGTTGTACGAATCGTATGGGATGATCACCAATAACTGGTGTAGGTCAATCATTTGATATGCTATGATCAGGGAGGAGTATTTTTTCATCAGATCGTATAGGAATTTGTGGATCATCTTGGATGATGTGAACAATACAAAAAAAATAATATGAAAAGTGATGACCAAGATTTTTTCAAGTCATAAATAAAAGTACACAAAGAACATAAAATAACAAAAAATGCAAAGAAAAATAAACCATATATCAAAAATAAAAGTTGGTTTTTTCATTGATCAAATCTAGTAAATGAGAAATTTATCTTGTGAGTGGATTAAAAATCAGTAAAAGATGAATTAATAATGCTAAAATTCAAAAAGAGTGGAAAATCAATCTTGTTAACCCTAGTTAAGACTCTTTACAGGGTTAAAAATATTTTAAAGATAGAAATCTAACTTAGACAAGAAATCAGATAAGAAAAGTGATTTATTCAAAACTTTATTTCAAAAAATATCTGTTTGAATAATATAGCAATGTAATCAATCAGAATCATGAGTTAAAAAAAAATAAGTATTTCAAGATATCGAGTGGTACATGAATTCTTCTAAAATTTATGTGCCTGAGAGAGAAGGCTGTTTAGTTTTGTGGGCTCATTTTATGCCTCTTTTTAAATTATCTGGCATAGTTTGCATATCTTTTTATTTGTGATAATTTTTGGTATATCATGCAATTACATGGCGGTCATTGCGTATTTTTTCATTTTTCTTTTAGGCTTATTTTTTGCCTCTTATCAAGTTTTGCAAGCTGGCTTCCTTTCAACACTTTTAAAGAAACTCAATTGTGAGATTATCTTCCAAAAATAAGACAAGAAAACTCACTCTCAATAATAAGGAAGAATAAACCATAAAATAGAATCATATCAATATGACATGAAAGTGCTCTGATGGCACTAGAAAATTTGTTAGGGATGTTAAGCCCTATAGAACTGGCCCAAAGCTTACAAAGAGAGAGGTGAATTGGATAACTTTAAAATCCAAGATAAAACTCAAACCAAAATCACCACAGAAAAACAAGTGCATAAGAAAATAATGCGGAAGAAAATAATAAGAAAGAACACACGGGATTTATAGTGGTTCGGTCAAACCTTGACCTACGTTTACTCCTTGGAGGCACCCTCCAAGTATTGTAATAAAACAAGTGTCTCTCTTTTAGCCCCAAAAGCTAGGCGGAGAAGCCCTTACAAAATCACTTCCACCTTCCCTAGTGCGGCGGAGTTGCTGGGTCCATTGACACCAAAGAGATCTTCTTCTTTGGTGAACTTACCTCAAGACAAGCCTTGAATCCGATGGTACTAAGGTGCAAGTTCGCCGGAGCAACTGTGTGGAATCCCCTCCACACTCCCTTGAGTTCCCCCCTCACAGGATCTTCTCCCTCTCAAACTCCACCCTTTCCTCTCTCCCTTTCAATCTCTCTCTTCAAGTTTCCCCCATAAGAACGAAGCTACAATGGCTGCCAAAGACACTTACAAAGTGTCATGTCATAGCTTAAATAGAAGATCTCAAAACGAGCTCATTAATGCAAGTTTCCGACATTATCGTCCAGGATGATAGGTATATCGTCCTGGCCGATCAGTACAAATTTAGCTCATCAGCCCGGGATAATTTGGGACAATCAGAAAAAAATTGGTTACATCGTCATGGCCGATGTCACGATTGTCCATGACGATTAGTTTAAAACTAATTTCAATCGTCCTCATAATCACCCTGAATTTTAGCTGTCCGATGTAGATCGTTCAAGACATCGTCCCGGACAATGTGATCATATCAATCAATCATTAATGCTTTCCAAAGATACCATATAAATTTAGGCATAATTGAGTTAGATCGGCCTGGACGATATGAAGATCGTCCTGGCCGATTTCCTAAAATAAAGAATTCCTAACTGATTATGGCGGCTAACTATTTCTTAATTGAGACTATCGTCCTGGCCGGTACAGGTATCGTCCAGGCCGATCAGCTAATGACAGCTGCCTTAATGAGGTTACCCTAATTAGGATTTCTGATTTTGGACATATCATCTGGGACAATATAAATATTATCCCGGCTGATATTACCAAAATAAGAAATCTCATAAGGAACAACAGGAAATCTTCCAAGATACAAATCAACAGATCCCACACCAAATACAACAGACTCAAGAAATGAAAAAGATTACAAATAGACTCAGACCTAGTCTACCCAATCTTGAGCTGATTCCAAATTGCAGTCCGATCGTGTGAACCTGAAATGTCAGTAGATAAGGTAGTTGTAGAGAAATAAAAATGTTTGCTATCATCAAAATCATAAACTATTGAACCGCAACATGACATATTCAATAACTTGATCGAGAAACTTTGAAAGTTATTTATTGACTTTGAGCATTATTCATATAAGATAGACTAATATAAGAAGATAGAAAGATCACAAATTAAAAGTCCAACTTTTAATTTGAAATAGATTTTATTTAAAAAGAAAATACACCATTAAAGTAGTTAGAGGAAGAGAGATAATCATCAATATTTCTTCCCTTAACTAATTTAGGGAAGTTAATCACTGCTTATAAATTTTTAAAACCAAAAGCAAAGCAAAAATCTCATTTAAGAAATCAATACCAGTACTGACCATTGATCTAATTTAAAAAAATATTGAAGCAAAAAAACAAAAGAAAAATAAAAAATAAAAATATATATAAGTACATAAACAGAAACAAACGTGCAAATAAAATAAAAACAAAAACGTCAAAAAATAGAAAGTAGCGATTTCAAGCATAAATATCTATTACACCTAATCAGGTTCTAGAGATGTTGAATGTTTCAATGGCCAGTGGTTTTGTAAAAATATCAGCAAGTTTGTTGTGAGTGGCTACATGTTATAGCTCTATATCTCCTTTAATACCATGGTCCCTAATGATGTGATGCCTTATGTCAACGTGTTTGGTCCTAGAGTATTGGATTGGGTTCTTTGAAATGCATATGACACTAGTGTTATCACAAATAATTAAAATTATGCCTATCGGTAAACCTAAAATAAAATTTGTTGCTTTAATCAAAGGACATTGGCCACATAACTTTCTAAGGCAATGTACTCAGTTTAAGCAGTGGACAGTGAAATTGAGTTCTATTTTTTACTGGACTAGGAGACTAAGGACTGATTTATGAATTCATATGTTTCAAAAGAAATTTTTCTATCAACTCATTATCCTGAAAAATATGAATCAAAATATCCTATAATTTCAAAGGAAGTGTTATGCCTAGATTACTAGATTCCTAAGTCAAGGGTTCCTAAGAAATACATAAGATTTCTCTTAACATTAGTCAAGTGGGACTCTTTTGGATTAGCCTAAAATTTAGAACAGAGAAAAACACCAAACATAATATCAAGTCTGCTAGTAGTCAAGTAAAGAAGTGATCCATTTATTTGAAAGTTTGTTAGGGATGTTAAGCCCTATAGAATTGGCCCAAGCTAACCAAGAAGGGGGGGGGGGGGGGGGTAAATTGGTGTTTTAAAATAAATTCTTTTCACAAAGAAGTAATATCACATAAACCAAAATCACACCATAAGAAAAACAAGTGCGGAAATTAAAGTGCGGAAGCAAGAAATAAGAACACAAAAATTTATAGTGGTTCGGTCAACTCGACCTACGTCCACTCCTTGGAGGCACCCTCCAAATATTGCACTAAATAAGTGTCTCTCTTTTAGCTCCCACAGCTAGGCGGAGAAGCCCTTACAAAATCACTTCCACATTCCCCGGTGCAGCGGAGTCGCCGGGTCCTTTGACACCAAAGAGATCTTCTTCTTTGGTGAACTTCCATTGAGACAAGCCTTGAATTCGACGGTATTAAGGTGCAAGCCTGCCGGAGCAACCGTGTGGAATCCCCCTCTACACTCCCTTGAGTCCCCCCTCACAGGATCTTCTCCCTCTCTCATACTTCACCCATTCTTCACTCCCTTTCAAGCTTTCTCTTCAAGTTTCCCCCACAAGAACGAAGCTACAATGGCTGCCAAAGACACTTACAAAGGTCCTTGTCATATTTTAAATAGAAGAGCTAAAAATGAGCTTATTAATGCAAGATGCCGACATTATCATCCAGGATGATAGACATATCATCCTGGCCGATTAGTTCAAATATAAGGAAAATCGTCCTGACTATCGCCCTGAAATGAAGCTGGACGATGTCTAATCGTCCTGAACGATCTTGCGATCGTCCCGCACGAAATCACCATTAATTGCTTTCCAAAATTGTCAGAGAAATTTTGGAAAAATTGTCCTAGATCATCCTGGATGATATTTTATAGTCCATGCTGATCCACCAGGCTGATATCCAAAAATAAGAATTTCCTAAGTAGATTTGGCAGCAGATTCTTTCTAAATTGAGCCTATCATCCTGGCCGATACAAAATCGTCCAGGACGATATGTTTTGCATAATGACGGCTGCTTTAATGAGGATGCCCTAATTAGGGTTTTTTCCTTTGAACATATCATCCCGACCGAAATAAATATCGTCCAGGACGATGTTATCAAAAACAGTAAACTCTAGGGAACAAATAGAAACTCTTATACGTTACAAAGCATCAGGAGCCACAATAAATACAATAGACTCAAGAAAAGGAAAAAGTGTAAAAACTGACTTAGACCTAGTCTACCCAATCTTGAGCTGGTTCCAAATTACAGTCCGATCGTGTGAACCTGAAACATTAGTACATAAGGCAGTTGTTCAGAAATAAAAAAGTTTGCTATCATCAAAATCATAAACCATTGATCCGCATTAAGGGAGTGTGGAGGGAGATTCCACACGGTTGCTCCGGCAGGCTTGCACCTTAATACCGTCGGATTCAAGGCTTATCTCAAGGGAAGTTCACCAAAGAAGAAGATCTCTTTGGTGTCAAAGGACCTCGCGACTCCGCCGCACCGGGGAAGGTGGAAGTGATTTTGTAAGGGCTTCTCCGCCTAGCTGTGGGGGCTAAAGGAGAGACACTTGTTTAGTGCAATACTTGGAGGGTGCCTCCAAGGAGTGGACGTAGGTCGAGTTGGCTGAACCACTATAAATTTCTGTGTTCTTGTTTCTTGCTTCCACACTTTAATTTCCACACTTATTTTTCTTATGGTGTGATTTTGGTTTATGTGATTTTACTTCTTTGTGAAATTTTTTTTTTTAAAACACCAATTCACCCCCCCCCCCCCCTCTCTCAGTTAGCTTGGGCCAGTTCTATAGGTCTTAAAATCTCCAACAAACTTTCAAGTGGTATTAGAGTCGTTTTCAAAAAATAAGTTTTTAAAAGCTTTTAAATTTTTATCCATGGCTAAGTTTTCAAATCATACTATTGCGGAAGGTTATTCAATCACCAGACCACCTTTGTTTGAAAATATGTCATTTTATTTTTGCAAAACTGGCATGTCTATTTTCTTGCAATCGATTGATTTTTGCTTGTGACATATGATTTTAACTGGTTATTCATCACCATCACGTATCGTTAATGAAGTTAAAATTGATATTCCTTTTATTCAATGGAATAATGAAGAATAATTGAATGCTCAACTGAATGTAAAATCTTTAAATTGCTTTTAATGTGCTTTAAATTATGAAGATTTCATGTTAATATCCACTTGCACTACTGGTAAGGATGTCCATATTTCTTCTGATGTTATTTGCTTTCGATGTAGGAAGCGTAGACATATGAAAAATCAGTGTCTTAATTTAAGAATTCTTCCTACGAAAGAAAATGGCAAGACGAAGCAAAATTTAAACTGGGGAAATAATGAAAGGCAAAAAATCTTATGGGCAGATCTGGTTTCTGAAGCATCGAACCAGGAGAGAGATAATGGAAAAAAGCCTTTCGTGTTTTTGTGTTGTGTTTTTATTTTTATGTTTTTTTTTTATTTTTATTTTGTGTTGTTTATTCTTTGAATTTTTTTTTTCGTGAAATTTTTTCTCTGATCAACACACACATTCACTTTTCTAAAAATGAAAAATCTACCTTTTGTTTTTTCTTGAAATCTTTGGTAAGTTGTGTTTGAATTCTCTAAAACAGTCAAAGGAAGTTAACTCATATTTTTGACTCTCAATCTCTATTTCCTAAAAGAGGTTATTACACTTTTGATTTAATTTAAAATCTTTTTCATCTTTTAAATTGGTTTTTGAAACAAAAATTTTTTATCTCCCTACGTTTTATTTATCGCATAGGAATATTTTGCAATTTATTGAATCTAACTCATAATTTTCTTAATCAAGAAATTCACTTTTTCAATAAGATGGGTTTTTCTTTATTTTTAAAATTTAAGAAAAGGAGCATATTCAAAAATTGGCTAATGATGCCAAAAATAAAAGATGCGCAAAGATGCCAAATTAAAAAAAAAAAAAGAATACACAAAGTGTATCAAAAGATGCGTAGTGCGCCAACCAATTGTCAAGAGGCATAAAATGAGCCCACAAAAGTTTAATGCTTACCATTCTTGTAATTCTTAAAAGCTTTAAGAAAACCCTTGATACTTTCGATACTTGAATTTGAAAATTATGATTCCTGATTCAATAATTCGTGCATTGATCTTCTATTAGATATATTTTATGGAAGGAGTTTTTGAAAAATGACTGTTTCTTTCTCTAATTTATTCCTTGATTTTGATATTAAATTAAAAAGTTTTTGAGCCTTCTTAAAAAACTTGAGTTTGGATTATCAAATTCTGAATTTCTAACCTTTTCTGTACTATGCATTGTTAATCCAATTCTACTAAGTTTTTGATTAAAACCAAGAGGTAACTTTTTTATTTTAAGAATATTGTTTTTCACTAGATCAGGGAACGTTTTTATTTTCTATTCGTTTTTTTTTTTTATTTTTGTACCTCCTCTCTTTTTGATAATATCAAAGGGGGAGAAAGTACTGTTGAATTTGTATTTTTTTTTTCTTTTCAAAAATTTAAAACAACAAAAATATTTTTATCTCCCCTATTTTTTTTAAAGGTATATTCTAGTGAGGGGGGATTAGGAGAAATTATTTTTTTCTTTGAAAATTCAAATTGAATTGTTTGCCATCATCAAAATCATAAACCATTGATCCGCAACATCATTCCCCTATATATTTTTATTAATAAATTTTCCATTTAAATCCTTATCTAACTAAATAGTGGAACTCATGAAAGTACTAATTTGCTTGACTTTATCTATTTCATATATCTTAAGGATGTCCTTAATGTATTTCAATTGACTAAGGAATGTTCCATCATCGTTCTTCCTTATGCTAAACCCCAAAAGTAAGTCAATTCTCTCATTATAGTCATTTCAAATTCCTTACTTAATATTTTGAGAATTCATCATAAAAAATTTTATCAGCAGATTTAAAAAGAATATCATCAACATAAATTTGAACAATCATTAATTCATATGCTCTATTTTTTAGAAACTGGGTGGTGTCTACACTCCCCTTAATAAAAGATTTTTCTAGTAAGAATGTGCTTAGCCTTTCGTACAATGTCCTAGGTGCTTATTTTAGTCTATACAATGCCTTTTTAATCTCAACACATGATTAGAAAATTACGAGTCTTCAAACCCAGCTGTTGTTCAATATACACATCTTCTTTTATCACCACAATTAGAAAGGCACTCTTAACATCCATTTCATACAATTGAATCCCTTAGAATAAGCAAAGGCTAGAAGCACTTTAATGGTTTTCAATCAAGCTATCGAGGCAAATGTCTCTTTAAAATCAATCCCTTCTATTTAAGTATACCCCATAGCTATCAATCATGACTTATTCCTCACAACTACACCATAATTATTCATTTTATTTTTGAAAAATATTTTATTCCAACCTTACTCTAGTATTTAGGTCTTCAAACTAGCTCTCAGATATCATTCCTTATAAATTAATTTAACTCTTTCTGCATAGTTAGGATCTAGAATTTATCAGATAGGGCTTAATTTAAGTTGGTGGGTTCAGTCATTGAAATGAAGGAAGATAGGTTAACTTCTTTTTTAAGTCCATGCCTAATTCTAACACCATCAGATGGGTCTTCAAAGATCAGTTCTTTCGGATTACTCAAAGAATATCTCTATTCTCTAGGGAAACTATTTTCAGATTCTATTCTTTCCTCCATATTTATAGATTATAATCCTTATGTGACTTCTACAACCTCCTTTTATTTTACTCTAGACCCTATAGAATTATTATATTCATCAAACACAATATGAGTGGTCTCCTTAACTACCAATACTTTTTAATTAAAGATTCTATAGTATTTCCCAATACTTGAGTAACCTAAGAACATCCCTTCATCAGATTTTGTGTCAAACTTTCCTTATTGATACTTTCCATTATTCAGAATGAACATTTTATATTTAAAGACATGGATATGATAAGGGTTGGGTGTCCTACACTAAAATTTTTATTGGGTGTCTTATTCATTTTGGATCTAACATTTACCCTATTCAGAACATAATAGGCTGTAATCTCCTCTTTTGCCAAAAAAGTATTTTTAAAGTGATTATTCAGATAATATGGCTCTAGCAGCTTCTACCAGGGTTCTATTCTTCCTTTTAGCTACCCCATTCTGTTAAAGGGTTCTCGGTGCTAAAAGGTTGTGATCTATCCCTTGCTACTTACAAAAAGATTCGCATTTTTCATTCTCTCAAATTTCCACTGTGATCACTATGAATGATTAGAATTTCACAACCTAGCTTTCTCTGAATCCAATTAAAAAATTATTAATCTCCTTGAATGATTCACTTTTATGTGATAGGAATCTAACCCAAGTAAACCTGGAATAATAATCAACAATCACATAACCAAAGATTATCCTTCCTATGCTTGCAGTGGTGACAGGTCCAAAAGGATCCATATGTAAGACTTCTAAGGTTTTAGTAGTACAAATGTCTTTGACTAAGTGGAAAGAGGATTTGACATATTTTACAAATTAACATGCATCACACAGGAAGTCTTTTGTGAACCCTAGTTTAAAAATTCCTCTCACTAAGTCTTTTTAGATGATCTTCCTAAGATTTTTCATGCAAATAATAGTGTTAGATTTAATTCAATTTAAATCAAGTATGTACATATAATTGATCCTTTTCCCTGTAAAACAAAGTTGTTATTCAAGCTTATTATGCAGCTAATAGACAAAAATTTAATGTTGAAGCCTTTATCACCGAGCTGACTGATCTGTAGCAAGTTATGCTTCAAGTCTTCTACCAGTAAAACTTTTTCAATAATAAAATTTTTAGATTTATGAATTATACCTGACCCCAAGAGAACTCTCCTAGTGGTGTTAATCTCCAAGTGTT